>CM076570.1:10964631-11505791 GCA_034641835.2 Pinus albicaulis | reverse complement strand
GGGTGCCCATCTGTGGTCAGGGAGGCTACTGGCGGTGCCATCAAGGGCGTCAGTCGCTTCCGGCCAATTTGGGCTAAAGTGAGGGAGATTCTTGGAATCGCCCTCCACCTAGCCGGTGGTCGGAGACAGGTTGGGCATCTCTCGATGGCGCTGCCCGGCTGGCCTCTGACCCCCGCCTGGGCAGAGGGTGATTCTCGAAATTGCCCTTTGCCCAACCGAGGGTCGGAGGTCGGCCGGACGATGCCGTCGAGGGCTGCCCAGCCTACCTCCGGCCTCCAACTGGGCAAAGGGAGATTCTCATAATCGCCCTCCGCCAAGCCGGGGGCCAGAGGCGTTGTCGAGGGCTTCCTAGCCTGCCTCCGGCCCCCGACTAGGCGGAGGGTGATTATGAGAATCTCCCTATGCCCAGCCCTGGGCCGGAGGTAGGCCGAATAGGTCTCTACGGTGCTGCCTAGCGGGGGTCCGAAGGAAGGGTGGGCGGCACCATCGAGGGCTGCCCAGCCTACCTCCAGCCCCGGCGGAGGGAGATTCTTGGAATCACCCTCCACCCAGTTGGGCAACCCTCGATGGCGCTGCCCGGAATGCCTCCGGCCCTCAGCTGGGTGAAGGGTGATTCTCAAAATCGCCCTTCGCCTAGTCGGGGGTCGGGCAGAGAATCGCCCTTTGCCCAGCCGGGGGCTGGAGGCAGGCTGGGCAACCCTCGACGGTGCCACCTGGACTGCCTCCGCCTAGCCGGTGGCCGGAGGTAGGTCGAACGACGCCGTCGAGGGCTGCCCAACCTGCCTTCGTCCCCCGGATAGGCGAAATTGCCCTCGAGCCCCCAGCTGGGAATAGGGTGATTTCGAGAATCGCCCTCCGCCCAGCCGGGGGCTGGAGGTAGGCCTACCAGCACCGTCGAGGGCTGCCCAGCCTGCCTCCGACCCCCGGCGGGCGGCAAATTATTTTTTTTTTTATTTATTTTTTTTCAAACACAAACTATATAAAAAATTTAAATTTTTTTTTTAAATTTTGTTTTAAACGAAAACTATTGTAATAAAAAAATGTATTGTTTAATATATAAAAAAATATTCAATTAAAATTTTAAAATATAAAAAAAATAATAAAAACAAATTAAAAAATATGATTTAAAAAATAAACAAACAAATATAAAAAGAAATAAAAATTAAGTTTTAATTTAATTTTTTTTTTTAAATTAAAACAATTATTATAAAAAAAAAAAAGATTAAAAATATGTTTTAAAATATAAACAAACATATATAAGAAGATTTTAATTTTAATTTTTTATTTTCTTAAAACTAAAACAGTTATAATTTAAAATATAGAAAAACAATAAAAAAAAATTTAAAAATATGTTTTAAAATATAAACAGACAAATATATGAAAATGTTAATTTTTATTTTTATTTTTTTAAAACTAAAACAATTATAATAAAAAAACAAATGTTTTCAAATATAAGCAAAATCAAATTAAAATTAACAATTACAATTAAAAATACGATTTAAAATTATTAGAAAAAATAAAATAAAATAAAAAATAAATAAAAAATAAAATAAAATTTGTCAAATAAAAAACAAAAAACTAATTTAAATAATGAGACCGCCAATATATTTATAAAAAAAAAAACAAATAGGTTTAATATAAACTAAAGCTATCTATTCTCCTTTAAATAAAAATAAATAAACTATCTAATCATATTTCTAAAAATAGATTTTCATGTTTTAAAATTCTAAATTTTTGTCCTAAAAACCCTAAAAAATAAAAATAAAAATTATAAATTTTTTTCCTAAAACCCTAACCATTTGAGTTTATTTTCCATTTTCTTCACTAAAAGAATATAAAAAAATTATGGTTTTCGAATCTAAAAACCTTAAAAAAATAGTTTTTGAACATAAAAACCATAGAAAAAACAGATTTTCCCCAAAATCGTCTTGAAATGGACAGAATAGAAGGAAACGGAGATAAATGTCAAGGGGCAGAAAGAGGTATGCGTTCAAAACATTGTTTTTTTAAAATTGGATAGTTATCAACTATGAAAATATATTTATTCATATGTTTATTTTATTTTATGTACAGATTTCGTTGTCAAAGAACTTCAAGAGCATCACAATCAGCAAACAAGTGAAAGGTAAAAGTTGTATAAACGTCGAAAGAAGTGTTATGATCATCCAAATAAATATCTAGGTTTGATAATCGATGGTACGGACCAAAAGAAAACACTTCTTCCACATTTTGTCTGCATGCCAAAAAAATTACAGGAGGAAAATTTCATTCAGTGTCACTTGGTTGGTTGTATGGTATTTAATGAGAAGATGTTTCCAAGAGTTTTCTTCACAACTCCAAATATTCACAATGATGCAAATCTGATCATAAATATAATCCATGATGTGGTTACTCATTGGTCTGGTATTGTTCTTGAAGTTTTGTATTTACAATTAGACAACACAAGTTGTGAAAACAAAAATCAAGTTCTTTTTGGGTATCTAAACATGCTCGTTGAATTGGGAATTTTTAAAAAGATAAAGGTTGGTTTCCTTCTTGTTGGGCATACTCATGATCATATTGATCAAATTTTCAGTCATGTTTCAGTAACATTGAGGAGGAAAGGTGTTGGGAGCATGCCATCACTAATTGAATGTATTAAGAAATCGTACATTCTAGAGCCTATTTTTCATGTGTTGGAAGAAACTATTGACATGCGAAGGTTTATTTTGGGATCGCATGGTGAGGAGAAATGCATTGAACAGCTTAACAACATTAGCTTCCAGCATCAATTTCGTATAAAAAAAAAAAAAATGGTATAACACTTATATGGGGCAAGAAGTATTCAACTATTCTAGAATGGGGGGCTTCATCAAGTTTAGCATTTTTGAAGTTCATTCCAGAGCGTCCAATATTTTCATCAAAGATATTTTTATTATAGTTAGTTGTTGAACTCCATAATGCACGAAGGCATAAGAGAGACATAAAATATTCTGAATGTCTGGAGGAAATTAAAAGAAGTATTAGAGATACATATGAGTACTTTCATGTTCTTGATTCAGTTTCGTGGGAGTCTTTTTTCAGCAATCAAAGTGATATGATTTCAAGATCAATAAATGTGGATAAACTTTTTAAGACTCCTTTTTTTTGCCACAAAATATGCCAAATGAACATCAAGATACACACATTGTTCAACAACAACAGTCTAAAGCTATTATTAATCCTCCACAGGTAGAATAAAGATAAATCTATATTGGTTCTAGAAGATCACGTGCACAACGTGAAGCCATGGAAGACCTTTACAGGGGTTTTGTGCAAGATGTTAAGGAGGGTTGCATGATAGCAGTGTTAGCATATGAAGATCCACTTGGCTATCCATTCTAGATTTCAAAGGTTATAAAGGTCATTAATGAAAATGAACATATTACAACTGTCGATGTACATTGGTATGCCACAAGTACCCACCCTTTCAATGGTGTGTACAAACCAGAGATGGTAGTTGAAAAAAAAATTGGCAGAAAGAGAAAATGAAAGGGCACAAATATAAATCGTCACCGGACAGATGTCTTAATATTGGAGGATGTTGACATACTTTTTTATGACTTCAATTTGACAAAGAGAGGAACTCTTCGGTTGAAGACCATAAATATTTTGAAAAAATTGCTACCAGAACAATTACTGTTGAGATGGGACTCTGCAGAAAGTAGTCATAGAGCTACAAGACATTTGAAATCTGAAATGGTGGGCATGCATGTTGACTCAGATGGATCACTAGTTGATGAAAGAGAAGAATATGGATCATCTTCATCTGCATCGAGTCATTCATCTGAAGATGTAGGTTCTGATGGTGTGCCAGAACCTATGGTTGATTTTGAATAATTGTCTAAGACACTTTTATGTAATTGATGTTTGCATGGTAACTTGAAATCAAAATTTTGACTTCTATTTGATTTTTCATGAAGTTATGAGGCATTTCTATGTTTGTCGGATTATATGTTTTAATTATGAAGAATTCATCTCTTTAGAATATCCACAATGCAACAATGAATTACAAAAATAATTTATGTTACATTCAATGTACCAATGTTGATATTTTGATTAAAAGTAAAATAGAAAATAGAAATTAATGTTGAATTTTTAGATTATGCAGTGATATTACCATGATATTATGTATTGTAACCATTTGGTATAAGATACTTTTAAAAAATTTTAAAATTATATGCCTCATTGAGAGGGGACACTTTGTTTTGATGCTTGATTTTTAGGTTTTGGTTGCAATTAGATTTAAATTTGTCTATTGCTAAGATTTGAAAAGAGATATTATTTTCTCCTTTAAAATTAAAATTACTGTTGGAATAATAAATTTTTTATTTACTTGTTCATTTAAAAAAAAAAATTTAAGTTATATAATTTCTCCATAATTTCATGGTTCAAGTATCTCGAAAAATTGAGATTTAAAACTTGTCATTAAGGTTTTTATGTGCTATGAAATTTTCTCTTTAATATTATGGTTGAAGATAATTACAATTTTAGGGTTGTTTAGAGTCAAGATATTTTATGTTTAACAACATGAATAAAAATTATTCGAAATGAGAAGCCCTTCAGACATGATTTTGTTTATATTTAACATCATCTATCAAAAAATTTAGAATTTTACGATTTTTCAATGTCCTAATATGTTGTCTTTAATTCCATTGTTACAATGTGTCAAAAGTGTGACACAATGTTTTTTTTTGTATTCCATCATCAACTCGTTTTGTTTTGAAGGTGTTTTTTCAATCCTTTTTTCAAGAAACAATTTCGTTTTTAGCATAATTTTATAAAATGTTGATATTCGACCTTGAGAAAAAACCAAATGCGTTCTAGAATACACACCTTTTGTTTTTTGGGCGTTTTTTCATGTTTTTTGAGCCTTTTTGGGCTAGAGTTCCCGTTTTGAGGTAATAGTTCCCGTTTCATCGGTAACATTGTTCAAACATTATCTGGTGCAATAAGAAGCCCTTCATACATCTATCCCTAAAGTTTTGACAGGTACTTTTGACAGGGAAATATTCAGAAAAGTTCGATGTTTGGGAGGGCGAGTGGCCTCCAACATGCTCTGTTAATAGGGATATTGCCCATTTTGTCAACAATTCGTTCAATCCATATTTGAGGAAATAAAACTAGTATAATTGAATTTTGTTCTGAAAAATGGCAGTCCATATATGGGCTAGCCAAGGATTTTCTATCAAGGATGTGGAAAAGAGATATTCAAAGTTTATTTTTTCTCTCAAAGGGGGGAAATTTAGCTGGGCCACCACCAAATGCTGGCAAGAGCCAGTTCCCCAAGATTCATCGACCAAGGAAAGAAGACCTTATTTGGCTCCATCAAAGGCTTCCATATGCTTTGGAAGTTGAAGAAAAGGTTTTGGCTTTAATTTTACTATTTAGACTCCATAGCTTTTTCAACTTCACATCGAGAATTGGAATTGGACATAGCCATTTATAATGATCAATATACATGTATAGTGATTCCTTCTCCGATCCCTCCACGTGGCTACAGTAGGCCTAGTAAAACCAAGAGGTTACTAGGGACCAATTCTTTGATGAATTTCAAAATTAATTTGTATGGATTGGCCAAATAAAACTACGCCTTTAAGTCTAACTAGATGCTTTCGTGTTTGATTTCCTACTAGGGTTTTGATTCTATATTTATGAAAAGAAATAAATTCTTAGAGAATTTGATATATTCTCAATAGGTTATCGATTATGGGTCTTTTTACTAATTGGTATAACAATTGGAAAGATATCTTCGCAAAGGGTTGGAAATGTCTATATTACATGGAACTTTCTTTTGGTGAGGATTTTTCTAACCAAACATCATCCACGAGGTTATTCATTATTCTATATTATTTTTCCTTAAAAAAAATCTTTATCAAAGTAAGACAACTTATCAACTAAAAATATAATTAGTAAGTTTAAACTTTGTGCTCACTGAAGAACAATGGGCTCTAGCATGGTTATGCTTTGAATTTTGCATCTAACCTTGTATGCACATTTTTTCTGTAGTATATTATCGATAATTGCAAAGTATTGAATGGATTGGTCCTCGACTACAAATATATATCAAAGAAATATACATATCCTAATAGCTTTCTCAAAGCCATGTTACTAGCTCTTGTATTATTTCCACAACAAATATCTCTAAAAATTTGGCTTTCATTTTATTATCTCCACCAAAATGCTGAAGACACAAGTGGATTCTGGAATAATAAAATAATCAAAGCTCCCCAAGTCTCTTGTAAATATTAAAAACCAATCGAGCTGAATATATTCCACACAAACATGGGTAGTTTCAAAACCCTCAAATAGGTACACCAAACTTATCCCTTTCAAGGGCGCAACCAAAAGTTAGTGAGAAAAGTAAAGTGTGATATAGGCCAAGGATAAGTGCACAAGAATGAAAATAAAATATTTAGAAAGAAAACAATCCTAAAGGGGCAAAAAAAAAGGAATTTCAGATGTATAACTGAGATTAACATAGGGCATGTACGTGATTGAGTTGAACCAAACATTAGAAAAAAAAAAATTGGTCAAGAAAATTAATCAAGTTAGGAGTATAGAAGTGCTTAAACAAAAGGATGCAAATTCTGGTTATGCACAATTGACAAGAACCAATGGAAAAGACAAGATTCTATAATGACATCAAATGAAAAATAAAAATGTTTTACCAAGCATCTAATGAACCCATGATCTAGTGGAAAGGATGGGAATGTGTTAGGCAGCAGGGCAATCGTCAAGGTTTAATTCTCCGAATACACGTTTTTAGCAACTGGTATCAAGTGCAATTTTCAGGGGATTTTGGTAGATAATATCCCTCTCATGACAGCTTAGTCAACTGTGCACTTCATGTTGTTTGAGAATGTAAGAACCATCTTTCATAGGTCAACTACATAGAATGTTGTGATTCACCCATCGAGGAAATGGCCATGTTTGATTGTAAGGAAGCATTCACAAAAGAAAAATGCTTTTCCACGTAAAGAATTCATCTAGCTATGGACATAAAGTTGTTTTGTGAAATTTAAATGAAATAGAGTACCCAAGAATGCACCGATCGAGCTGTTAGTAAGAAATGACATGTTATAGGATCAATTTTTCCAAAATGAAATTTCCCATTCTGCACGGGTTTTGTTTTCTACACTCATTTTCCCTTCTAGATTCTTCATATTTTGAATTAATAGTATTATCTCTTCTTACTATACCAATTTTTCAATATTTTATTTTTAATTCTTGAAACTCATCCATTGTTAAACTATCTCACCAGGTTCTGAAGACCATTTAGATTGGAATTGAATGTTATGCCAACCAATTTTGAATGATTAAGTGAAACATAAATATAATTCTAATACACATGAAGAAATAAACACGAGTGCCAAAGATGTGTAACAAATCAAGGGAAACATCCAAGCTCAGTAAGCCTCAACCATACTTGACAAATGTAGAAAATACCTAGGAGACTATGAATGTCTGTAAAAATAACTAGAGAAATATACCCATGAAACTTAAAATCCTATTTAAAAGTACTCCATGGAGAAAAATTCCCTTAGTATATTAAACAAGAAAGGCTAACAATAAATGGTCTTCGCTTAAATCAATCTACCATCAAGGTTGATCTAATCTTAGTAGTCTACACAAGGACCAAGGTTCAGGGCAGCCACATCGGCGCTGGGTTGTTTGAGTGGTAAGGCAAAGAAGACAAAGCTAGCTTCACATCCCACTTATTCAATTTTTAACCATTCCCACGCACTCCATGATAGCGTCATTGGTCATTGCTACTTGAAAATTTGGTAATGGGTTGACTTTGTTCCCTACCAATAATAATAGCTTGGACTTGATGAAGTTATGGATGCTGCCAAAATTGATAAGCACCACCAACAACACCACCACTGCTAGGAAGGATATAGCAACAATAAAAATGAGATAAATACACCCCTGCTTGTTTTCCCCATCCCCAGATTCAACTTGATATGTGCTACTGATTTCCTGCAGATAGTGAACCATGTAGGTTTGATTGGCTCTCTAGATAAGGCAACAAAACCAACAGAAAAATCCCAAATCCCAAACTCAACAGGCCAATGTCAATGTGGGTTTGTAGACTAAGCATCAACATAATTCTTTGTACTCATACATGCATTGCATTAAGGGACTTGTTGGCTTGATATTTTTAGTGGACACTAGGATATATATAATCTCAATTGGGTTATTATTACATCAATTGCATGTTCTGATGTGAGTATTTTTTGTGCATGACCACCACCATATCACTCTAAGATATAAATCTATTAGCGATAAGGTTAATGCCATATCGCAGAGAGAATCCCTACATGAGCATGCTACTGACAATCACCAAACCAATTTTTTTGCAAAATGGACCCCTTTCTGCAAATATTGCATTGGTCCTTAATGAGAAAAACCCTAGCTCCTAAAATTTTCGAATAAAATAATTTTAGCCAATGGAATCACTTGAGAGGGGTGCCCCTAGCTATAACTTGTTGCTAGGACTCCAATGCCTTCCAAAATTCACCCATTTGAGTCATAATTAGAGTTTTATAAAAATTTACAACTCACTTCTTATAGTCATTTAGGGACACATTATGAATTTGGTTTGGGGGCATAAAAATAAAATAAAATAGCATAAATGAGTTTTGTAACCTTCGAAAAATGTGTTTGGCCAAGGCCCATGTGATCAAGATATGGACACTCGCTCAACCCAACCTTTTGCAAAATGGACCCCAAAAATTGCATTGGTCGATACTGAACAAAACTCTAGCTTTGGATATTGTTGAATAATACAATTGTTGACCAATGGAATCACAAGAGAGGGGTGACCCTTATTGTAACCCAGTGTTAGGATTCCAATGCAATCGTTAGTTTTCCCACTCGATTCATGGTTAGAGTTTTATGGTGAGCTACAACTCACTTCCTGAAGCCATTCAAGGACACATTGTGAATTTGATCTAGGTGCATAAAAAAAAAAAAATAGAATAAATGAGTTATGTAACCTCTGTCAAGTGTGTTTGGCTAATTCCCACATTAACACACTATTCACAATCATCTGAGATAATTTTTTGAAGAATGAACACCTTTGTGAAAACGTTGCATTGGTCATTATTGAGCAAAACCCTAACTCCATAGATCACCGAATAAAATAATTTTAGGAGAATGGAGTCATAGGAGAGGGAGACCCCTAATTTTAACATGAGGTTAGGAGTCCAATGCAATAGACAGTTCACCCATCTGAGTTAGGGTTAGAGTTTTATGGCAAATTGCATCCCACTTCCTGAGGCCATTCAAGCACACACAATGAATTAGGTATGTGGGCATAAAAACCAAACCAACTGACATAAATGAGTTTCATAAGCTTCGACAAGTGTGTTTTACCAATTCCCCTGTGAGTAGGCTACCCACAATCAGCTAAGCTAGTTTTATGGAAAATGGACACCTTTGTGCAAAAATTGCAAAACCTATGTAAAACCTTAGCTTACTAATCAAAACCTTAACTTCAAAGATATTCAAATAAAAAGAAAAACATCCAATAGAATCATAGGAGAGGTGTGCTCCTAGTAGTAACCTAGTGTCAGGGAGTCCACCACAATTGAGAGTTTGTCTATCCAAGTCGTTGTTGGAGTTTTATGGAAATTTCCAACTCACTTCGTGAATCCATTTAGTGACACATTGTGAATTTGGGTGAGGGGCATAAAAACCAAACCAAATAACATAAATGAGTTTCTTAAGCTTTGAAAAGTGTGTTTGGTCAAGTACCACATGATTAGGCTAACCACAATCACCCAACCATTTTTATTCAAAGTGGACCCCTTTGTGCAAAAATTGCATTGGTCCTTACTTAAAAAAACCTTATCTCCAAAGATTGTTGAATAAAACAATTTTTTTCCATTGGAATCATAAAAGAGGGGTGCCCCTAGCTATAACTCAGTGTTAGGATTCCAATGTAATTGATGATTTACCCATCCAAGTCAAGGTTAGAGTTTTATGGTAAGTTGAAACTTGCTTTGTAAAGCCATTCAAGGACATTGTAAATTTTGTCCAGGGGGGAAAATGAAACTAATCATAATAAATGAGTTATGTAAGCTCTGACATGTGTGTTTGGCCAATTTCCTTGTGAGCATGCGACCCACAACACTTGAACCATTTTTTTGCAAAATGGACCCCTTTGTGCAAAAATTGCATTGTTCCTTCTTGAGAAAAACCCTAGCTCTAAAGATCTTTGAATAAAACAATTTTTGACCATTGGAATCATGGGAGTGGGGTTCCCCTAACTATAACCTAGTGTTATGACTCCAACACGATATGTGGTTCACCCATCTGAGACACGATTAGTGTTTTATTTCAATTTTCAACTCACTTCCTAAATCTATTCACGGACACATTGTGAATTTGGTTCGAGGGCATAAAAACCAAACCGAGCAACATAAATGAGTTCTATAAGTTTTGATAGTGTGTTTGGCCAAGGTCTACATGAATAAGCTACCCATAATCACTTGATCTAGTTTCTCAAAAAATGGACCCCTTTGTGAAAAAATGTATTGGTCCTTGCTAAGAAAAACCCTAGATGAAACCCGATGTCAGAAGTCGAATGCAACTAAAAAAATTTCCATCAAAGTCACAGTTAGAGTTTTATGGAAAGTTACAACTCGTTACCTAGATCCATTTAGGGACACATTGTGAATTTGGTCTGTGGCGATAAAACCAAACCAACCAGCATAAATGAGTTCTATAAGCTCCAACAAGTGTTTTTGGCCAAGTTCCTCGTGAGCACCCTACCCACAATCACCCAAACCATTTTTTTGCAAATGGATCCTTTGTGAAAAAATTATGTTGGTCCTTATTGAGAAAAAATCTTGCTCCATATATCATTGAATAAAACAACTTTCTGCCAATGATATAACAAGAGAGGTGGTGACCCTAGTTGAAGCTCGGTGTAAGGAGTCCAATGCAATCGATGGTTCATCCATATGAATCATGGTTAGATTTTTATAGCGAGTTGCAGCTCGCTTCCTGAATCCATTCAAGGAAATATTTTGAATTTGGTTTGAGGGCATAAAAACCAAATTGAAAAACATAAATGAGTTATGTAAGCTTTGATAAGTTTGTTTGGCGAAGCCCCACATGTAATATCCCCAAAATTAATTCACAATAATAAACAAGCATACATAGACAAAATCATGCACAACAAAATAAACATGGAATTTAAAACATCATAGAGCCATAAACTGTGTTGAGCCATTTTATTAATGATGAGGAATGTATACAAAATGAGTTGCTAGAATGAGTGCACCTGGTAGAGAATCCCTCAGAAATACTGCTAAACACCCTCAAATTCTGCTCTCTGCATGGTTGTAGTTTTGCGTTGGAAACTACCCTTAAATGTTATTGTTGTTCCAAATGATTCGTTGTTAGGGCATGTTGTACTGCTTTGAAAATTCTGGGAATTTAACCCCGGACTCTACACAATAAACCTAGAAAAACCCGCAAAGGGTTTGGCCAAATATTGACCCCAAAAATTAGCCCTCTTGGGCTTGGATCACTAAAATGTTGGGTGATTCGGACCTCCTAATAATTCTACTGCTAGATGCCACCGAAATGCCTTGAAAATCCTTGTTAGAAGGCGCCAAGCCTTCCCACCAAATCTCATGCAAAAACACCACTCACTCCTTGAATCTCAAAGTGATTCCCTCAGGGGAGTGCACAACCTCTGCACTATTGATGCTACCTATGCACTGTTGATGAAGGGACTTCACCGTAGAAGAGGTTCTATGATTCTCAACTGATCAAACTATGGTGAAGCACCTTCTATGGGCTGGCACTCGAAGTCCACTAAAGCAAAGGCATGGATCTCCGCTTGAAGACACCTGGTGTTGAAAAACACATGTATACTTGGCTCACTTCTCAAGCATTCTCTATCAATATACAATTTTGAAATATATGAATAAATCCAATAATGAGCCTCATGCTTCCTTTTTGTCTAAGTCTGCGTAATGTTCCCTTGGACCCCACCTTGTGCCCCTAGCCTCCAATACACACCAATGACTGTGTTGCCTCCATGTGGGCCACAATTTCTCCTCATTGGGCCCCATTCTCCACTAATGCCGCAATAATTTTCCTCAGCCTAATTTTTAGAGTCCTATAGTTTCCTAAGTCTAATTGTGGGCCCCCAAACCTACATTTCCTAAGTAAAAATTGTAATATATCAAAATTGGCCAAAAATTAATATTTTGATTAACATAATTTCTAAATAGGAATTGCTAAAACTTTTTATTGGAGTTTCCATACATATCTTCAAGAAATTCAAGGATATTTTTAGTCGATTCATCGAGGAATCTTTCTTTAAGAACAAAATCTTCAATACTGGAGTCACCAGGTAGCTCATTCTCCAAATATTAGATGGTTCTTGGTCTTCAATCAATTTCCATAACATATATGTATATGAGTTTCCTTAATCTTTAAACAAGGCTTTCAAGAACCGAGTTCATCTTCAACTTATTTGGCTGGAAATCTACCAAATCATTTTCACAATAAATAAAAACTTGAAATAAAGAGCTTTTATTTTCTCAATAATTTTGTATCTATTAGGGTCCTATAATAATAGGGTTCATAATTTTTGAATTGACTATGATTAGTCTTGTAATATGTACATACCTTGATTTCTGCAAGTTGTTTTCCCATATTTGAAAATAATAATAAAATGAAAAGAGGGTAAAATTCCTAAAAGAAATATCAAAGGACTTGAAAAGAAAATATAAAAAAGAATAAAAAAATGGACCCCGAAAACAAAAAGAGATAAGCTAAGACATGAAAGTGAACAAGTCAAAATTCCACTACTTTTTATTTTTACGGCAAAAATAATGATTATGTCCAGCTTGTTCAAATTTCCATAATTTCATGTTTTAGATAGAGAATAAAGATTTGTCAAACCGTTTAACCTTAACAAAACAGTATATAGTTAGAGAATAAATGAGGAGCTCAACAGTTTAATCTGGGCCCTCGGATGAAATAAGGTTAGAATTAGATAGTTTCTTTCTTTTAAAATAAAAATGGATTTAGGGTTTCAAGCTTAAATGCACCCATACAAATGAAGTAAAAAATGATAGAATAATGATGGGTAGGTAGAAAGTAGTTGTGCAAGGCATGTAATAAAAAATCATCTGGTAAATTACTAATTTCCCCTCCCCCACAATGTTCCAGTTTTCAAAACCTTCAGTTAAAGAGGCTTAGAGCATTTCTCTAACTTCTGTTGGGATCGGACCCAAGGCGTAGCGACTAATTGGTAAAAGTATTGGATTCCCTTCATAAAAGCCCATTTCCTCAACATATTCACCCTTTACCAAAAATGCAATCCCTTTTCCTAAGTAAAACACCTTTTTTGCTTAGAAAAAGTAAAATCCCCTCTTAATTAATTTCATTTCATCCAAAAAACACTCAAAAAATCCATAAAATACAATTTATCCTAATTTTAAGTGTAAATATTTAAATGGGACAATCATTGTGCTCAAAAATTTTATATTACACTTAGTTTATTTTTGTGTATTCCATTTTTTTTTCATATTAACTCTAATATAATGTATTAAATCCTTTTAAAACTACCCATCCCCATATATATATTAATTCCTTTATTAAAAATATTCCAAAATCCATTATTTTAAAGTTTAACCTATGGTCTAAATACCCATGTGATATATTACCCCGCCTATCCCCATAAGTTAAAAACATATTACATATAATCCCGCCCTATGGTTATAAAACATATGCTAAACCCTTAATTTCTATGTAAAGATACACCTCGCTGTTGGAGAAGTAAATCCCCTCTGCGGACAGAGGCGATCCCTACTAGCCCAAATTGGGTCTAGCAACAATCAGTCATGCAGTGATGCAGGTCTCTAGTTACAAGACGAAAAAAACATAACGAATTGCCTACCTCAGGTCCTACGGATGACATTTCCCGTCCTTCGCTTTGGCAGATCACGATCCTTCCACTTAACACATCCGAACACCTGCACACATGCGAAGAATACAATGATACACGGCGTACAATCTAAATCTTATAACCATACATCAGTCAGAGAGGATGTAATTCATTGCATTAAATAAAAATACACATGAATGAAACCATAATCAAAGTCGCTTATCATTAAAATAACAAAGGAAAGATACAACCCAAAGCTCCGACGCTGGATCTTCCTTCGGCAGGGCTGATAGCGGAGCACGTCTCAATGAAGCTTGTCGGAAACGGGACAAAGCTCTCTCTCTTCGGCTTGGCTCTCAAAGGCTGTTTGGCGATAGTCTCCTTGCTACAAATTCAACGCTTCTCTTCTCTAGTGCTAGCTTGCTAAGGGAAAAAGGCAAGCTTATATAGATGGTGAAAGGGAAGTTGGGATCCGTCCAATTGTGGGATTGGCCCTATCCTTAAGGAAGCTTCCATGATAGGTGGAAAACCACCTCCCATACATGGAGATCCGGAGCCAAACCTCCCAACTCATTTTAGAGACTCGTTCAAGAGTTTGTTGGAAACAAAATTTCGCCATTTATTTTTAAAAAACAATCCTTATTAAGCTTGGCGCGAGCGAGACACTGGGATAGAGCGCCAGTTGGCGCCCTCTATGGTGGATTTTCTCCATTGGCGCGAGGGCTGCACTGGCTAGTCGCGCCAAGGCTAAAAGATCAGTTTTTAGGGTTTTTCAAGGGAAAATTTCTTCAGAGGAATGATTTTTCTTGTTAATGGGGATGCCATGAAAGTGGTTTCAGGTTATGTCACTGCTCACAGGTCACGAGAAAGGCCCTCCAATGTGTGGGACGGGGGATTGTAGGGATGGTGACAAATTACTGTGTAACACCCGCATATCATATTAATAAATTGGTTTTAATTTTTAAACTATGTTTAAAACTTAACCCACCACATATGAATTCCCCGGGCCCCACGCCCCATCTGCCAAGCAACTTCATAAGTCAATCTCCGTCGTTCACACACCTATCCCCAAATCTGACGACCCAAATGCGATATCGCATTTCTTAAAGCATGACCATTAATCATTTTCAAATTTGTGAAATGAGCAGTTTCATTCCCTTATCTCTCCTCCACACGGCTCTTTATTACTGGATCACATTTGATCTAAATAAATATTTTACCACCCTAAGCCTATGCGATAACCACTAGTGGTATTTCTCCTCCCAGCGCCAAAACTACTCTCCGCTCTGATTTGACCGCCATTCAATACTTAACCTGTTTAACCTAAAAACACTATAAAACTTCATATGAGCGTAGTTAAGCCCTTTTTCTGCATTCTCTATGTGTTTACATCCTCTCGAGTGAAGAAACATTCTCTGTAAACCATTTTCACGCCAAAGAACCAGAAAAACCACTGAAATTGCTGCCAAGACCACTGGAAGCGTCCAGTTTACTTCCAATTACTTCCATGGCCATCAGAAACCTTTTCAAGACCAAATACCTGCACAAACAGGTATTCTTCAAACAAAATCAACCTCCCTGTCATTTAAAAAAGATTTTTTTGAGAAATTCGAAACTAGTGAAGCCTATTTTTCCCACTGAAGGAGTTTTCAGATATTCATATTTCCTCTTTCACATGTTTCTTTACTTTGAAGCAGATAAGTTCCCTATAACCTTCAGAAACTGGATGTAGAAGGGAATCCTATATCAGTCATATTTTGGACATCTTTAATCAGGATAGAATTAACAGAATTCACTTATGTGGATTTTATAGACTCTTTTTTTCATCCATTGATAAACATGTTGACAAACAATGTACAACCAAGAATCAATGATGAGATAAAGAAAGTATTATAGATGTCAAAACAAAGTAAAACTGGAGATTGGTACCTTTACCAAAATCATATGGAGATCAGAGTTTTTGGGTCAAATATTTTACCCTATAAACTACCTAAGTATGTGCCAATGAGAGTGTTTGCCTTGGAGTACACCAGGAAAATACTAAATTCAGATTCTATCAAATTCTTAGCTGCCAAAAATATGACTCAGTGCAAGTTGAAGAATCAGGTAGGACCCTTCATTTGCAATCATAGGGATGCAGGTATAGAGGCAGCAAAACAATTGCTGGAATACAAATTTGAAGAAAGTTTCTTATGGAATTATGATCCCCAAGGAATTCTAAGTAAAATGAGGGTAAAATTCAAATTGACCCCTTATATACATGATAAAAGTCCAGAGATTGAACAGTTTTCTACTCAAGCAGAGTGGCTGGAAAATACCTTGATAGAAGCGGTAAAACACAGTGATACTAGCCACACCTTGAAAAGTGTGAATCAAGAAGATAAAGCTACTAAGAAAATCAGGGAAGAAGGTACATATACTGCTGAAACAACAACTGAGACTAGGTTTAAACTTAGATATAATAAAAATCCTAAGCTCAATCCAGTGAACAAGGAAAAAGAGACAATTGAGATTTTAGAAGAAGAAAACACATATAAAAAAAAAAATGTTGATAGAGTCATTATAAATGAGCAGGAAAAGGATACTTCGGACACACAAATGGTTGAAAGACAACAAAACATGGAGGCATCATCATCATAGCAAGTAGGAAGTACATGTTTGGATATTAAAGAGAAATACAAGGAAATCAAGGCTAATAATGAAGAGTTAAAGAATGAAATCTATTCTCAGTATCTAAAGCAAACTCCAGGAAGTCAGAACAGATTATTATCAGCCTTTGATTACACCAACAAGAAATTTCTTATGACAATGCTACAACCAACAATACCTAAGCCCACAACATTAGCAGACTACAAGAAGGTTGATCTTGAAGTGCCTGTTGATAGCATTCATCCATTAGATAAAAATGATTTTCATAAGTAGAGTTCTGATATGATTTATTCTACTATGACTAACAATGAAATGAGTGCCCAAAAGCTTGAGAACACTATAACCAATTTGAGAGATCAAATCAGGATTGAGAAAGCTTCTTCTCTTATCAAGGACACTAGAATCAATTCCTTAGAAGAATTGGTAATTGAAGTGGGTTATGATCCAACAAATGTAAAAGATGCAGAAGAGATGATAAAGAAGAAAAATGATGACATAGCAGCACTTAGAAAAAAATCGAAGCTTTCTCGAACAGAACATCCACAAACTAAAGATATGCTATAGGAGTCAAATCATAAATATGAGATGATGAGTCTCATTATCCAAATGACAGCACAGATTAAATAATTGGAGATAGAAATGGACAATATTTTCCAACAGAAAGAAGCAACAAAAACTCAGAGTGCTCCTCCCACAGTCATCCCTATGGTAACTGCAACAGTTCCATCAACCTTAGCAGAGGAATCGGCACCAAAGCCCCATTGGAAATAGCTGTGACAGTGACATATTCTACTACCTCAGCTATAAAATCATCTACATCAACAGTGCAGCAAATGGATGAAGCCAATAAAATCAATAAGGCCATGGAGGAAATGTCACTTCAAACAAATGAAATCAATAGGTTGAAGAAAATGATTGCAAAATCTGGAAGACACTAAGAATATAGCCCAAATAATTCCAAAACTCGGGAACAAAGGGCTAACAGGTTGAATGTTAAATTGAAGAACATACAAAAGGATTTAACCTTGAAAGAACCTATGTCCTATGTGAAGAATCAACGATGGACCAAAATCATTGAATCCATCAATGATGTTTGGCCATCAATATAGGTAATTTATGAGAAAAAGGATTTACTAAAGGCAGCTCAAGAGGAGATTCAGAAAACAAAGGATGAACTAGGTGCCAAACATGAAGAGGCCCTAGAAATAATCAAATTTCTCAACAAGAAAAACAACAAGAATTGGATGAGATAGAAATTACTATCAGAACAGAGAGAATTCTTGAAATAAGAAAAGTAATTTCAAAGAAAATTTTGATGAAGTAGCTAGAAGAAAAGTGTGGAAACATGAACATAGCCATAACTAAATTTATGGTTAAATTTGAGATCTTGAGGAAAAAAGTTTTGCCAAACATCCTTGATATTAACGATAAACTTATGCCACAAGAATAATAAAACAAGAAGATAAGAGATCATGCAAAAGAGCAGGTAAATAAAACATAAGGACAAGGAATTCCTACAGGAAAGGTTCTACATAAAAGCTTTGAAGACCTATTTTATCCACAGCATGAGATAAAACACCTATTTGTAATCAAACCAACATTTGATAGATACATAGAGGCAAATGACAACTTTAGGAAGTTGAAAAAGATCAAAATCCCTGATGAAGAATTTTGGGAAAAACTAACTGACTTACTGTAAAAGTCAAATTGCAGTGAAAATGATGAAAAACAGTTTACTGTTTTTACACAATGAAAACAGAGTTTACAGCAGTAAGACAGTTAAAACATTGATGAAAGAGTATCAGAGGTAAAGAGTGTCAGATGAGAAGATAACACTTCAAAACAGATTAAAAAAACTTTTCTAGTGTTAGAGACAACAAGGCAACTAGCTGCACCCAATCCAAAACAACATTTCTACTTTATTTGGATAAATAGGACAGCTTGCTAGTTGTTAAACATCTGTCACTATATTTTTGTAAAATATATTTTTATTTCCTTAGAAAAATCCTATGAGTATTATAGGATATTTTGTAAACATTTTTGTATAAATACTTCAACCTTTGAAGTATTATGGTGGAATAAATTGCTGAAGATTTCTATAGTTAATATCTCTGTAACTGAAGGCATTTTGTAGCAAGTTCAAGTAGCAGACTAGATCAAATCATAAAGCATCATATTTCAGGATTCATGTGGTGAGCCATTGAAGTGGATTACTTTCTACTTTCATTGTTTATCTTCTTATGTTTTACATGCATCCATATATGTGTTCTAAATTTGAATGATCGATCAGGAATATTATTACAGGATTTGATAAAAACACCTTGTCTTTAACTATTTATAATTTTTATGTTTTCTGTTGATTTCCAAAGTAGGGAACCCTTAATTTCCCCCTCTTTCAAATGACCTCTATCTTCTCCTTCCTTATCCGGATCAAAGAATCATTGATTGCTCTTTATCCCGATTAGACCACTTCACCAATCAGCTTTCCAAGATCTTCAATGACTTGTCTATCTTGCCCTGAAAAATATTTGAGTTTTTACCTTGATCCTAGTCCTGTTTACTTGACATTTGACTCCTTTTCCCAAAGGACAAACAGATCTATCTCTATCCATCTCATTAAGTTATTTTTCTCACCAAACCAAAACCAAATCTTAAAACCAATTTGCACATCATAACTAGCGTAATATCAAATAATTAAAGAAAAGTTAAATCTTATAGAGAGAGCCTTCTCTAAACCCTAGGAAGGCTAGATCCTAGAGTTTAAAAGTTGGTATGTGGTTACCTCTAATGTTTTTTGAAATTTAAATCAAAATCTCACAACTTAAGAATTATTAGAGTGATAACATACTGGCGACTCTGCTGGGGAACTAACCAATCCTCAGTCTTTAAATAGGTCTTTAAAGAAATATTTTTCATTATCCTTTTACCTTAAGATTGTTTTAAAAGTTGTGAGTATCATTTCATAAAAAACTGTAATTCTGGCTTCTAGAAAAATCTACTATACCAGGTCAAATCCAGATCATAAACCTGCTGCTATAGTAGACAATCCAGACAGAATTGGAAAAAAGAATAATCAGGTAGAATATTTAGGTAACAAGGTTTCCTTACTTAGATCAAATTCCCTTCCAAAACACTTAGCAACTTGTTGAAGCCTAGAAAATCTCTGCTTCAAACATCGGGGAAAACCACCTAGTCGGGACCTTAAGACGGCTCCTTTTCCGTTTGGTATGGTGGCTCTGACTGGATTTAAAGGACCAGTTTCCTTATAACTAAATGGATTGGTTTGGATGGATGGAAATGGGACTAAATTAACTGAAATAAATCTATCTAATTTAAACTAAATACTGGTAAAGAAATTCTAACACTAACCCGGGTAATTATATGTGAATACAACTTAAGATTGTTCCAATTTAACAATAACCATGAAAATGTATTATTATTTAAATTGAAGTATGCAGAAACAAATAAAGATAACTATGTTTAAGAAATTAAACAGAGTTGTATTAGCATATTGCATTCATCATTGTATACCATCTATATATACTTATGAAAGATAACGTTTCAATTATACTGAGAAATGATATATAAAAGGAAGCGTTGTGAAAACAAATATATATAAATGATAGCAATTTTAAAGCGAATATCATAAGACAAAAGAAATCAACAGTGAACAGATAGAAATACCTTGTTCATCTTGAAGACTTTCAAATGCAATCTGATACTCTAATCCGGTAACTCTGATGCAAAATCAAATTCCAAGGTACAGAAATGCAACACTTCAAAAATAATTCCGCATGAAAATCACCATATGTGATCCTTTTTAAAAATATATAAGACAATGGAGTACAGAAATGCAATCTCCAAGTCAAAAAACATTAAGATCCAGGACCCTTCTCTAAATGCATGAGAAGGGTTTAAATACTACTTAGCTAAATCTAAAAATAGTCTTATTACAAAAATTAAGGATTCGGTTCAATGACAGTCCTTTTCCTAGGCTAAAATACAGTAAAATTAAAACTAAATATAACTATCTATGAACTTGATCTTTAAACTTGCAGGCATCTAGCATAGTTTTGAGAGGATGCGGTTGGCCGACTTCAGAATTCAACTGTCCTAAAAAGACAGAGTCGGCAAGCGTAGGCGCAATCTTCTCTGTAGCATTGATGATACAATTAAGCGCACTGTGCTGACTGTGTGGCTTCACCAAGTACGCCCAGTATGAGTCCCAATTTAATCTTGTCAGCCCTTGGATTGATCTTGCTCTTTCTTCTGCCTTTTGTCTCCATTCTGTTTGCAGTTGATGTGCCTGTGGGAGATATCCTGGAACAGTTTCTGGAATCAAATTAGCTTTGTGTAAATTATCATTTACACAATCGGTAAGAGTGTTTGCCACTGTAGCCGCCTCCTCTGTTGCCTTCTCTTTGTGCATTTTCCTTTATTGGAGCTTTTTGCTCTGTTATTAATTTTGCAATTTCATCTTGATTTTGCTTCACCATTTTCTCATATCATACTTTAGCCAAAGTAGTTTCTTTTTTATTGATTTGACCTTTCGCAGTAATTTTTCTCTGTGCCGAACACGCTCCACATATTTTTCCTTACTCAGCATTAAGTGCCTTGAATTTGGTCAATGTTTCCTCATTTTGTCTTACAGTTATTTCAAGTCTCTTTGACTCCCGACTTTTCTCAAGAAGAGCTTTATGTTTCTCTGATAACTCTTGACCTCCAACAGCTTCTTTAGTAACTTCTAAAAGCTCTATAGAGGATAATTTTGGCAAACTTACATACCTTATCTTGTGGTAGAAACTGTGTCAATTTGCCCACTTGGATATTTGAACTTGTGAACAGCGTCTAAAACATCCTTTTTTGGTACTATCCACCCGTGTTTGTTTTTCTTCAATGGTTCATCTCTTTTGGTCCATTCCTGTGTGCATTCTGACAAATTCGCATGTTCTCTGGAAAATTCTTCCATAAATTGCTTATTATAAGTCGCATGAGGTTCCGGCAACTTATACATCAGCCTCACATCTTCCATGGTGAATGACCCGATTAGCTCTTGAGATGGAGTTCTAAATTGCCTGTCTGAAATATCGGTGCTGTCCAGCACGCATTTCACCATGTCTGTATATGGGAGAATCCTTGGCCTTGCCACTATGCTATGCAGAAATGAACAAGCCAGTTCTTTGAGGGTTGCTTCAGACGTATTACTAGAACCTGTTGTAGCCACAACTTTCATTACCACAGGATTTTCTTCTTCTAACAGATTATACATTCCTTCCCAAGTGGATATACCGACATCCTTATTACAAGCGGTGTCTGCATACAGCGAAGCCATTTCTCTATTTTCAGAATTCGAGCTCTTCTCCTTCTTACCCATAGTGTTTAGTGAAAGCTTTGTATAGACGTTTGCTCCTTCGTGCCTGCGTTTTACGAGTAAATGAGAGTAATGGCATAAGAAAGGTGATGAGACAGTTTTAAATGTGAAAGTGGATGAAATATAATATTTTAATCGTGAAACGACTTTCAATCCAAACACAATCTCATTTACCATTATTTGTCAATCCAATCATTTAATTTAATCATTAAAGCGCATAACAGATTTGATATATGGGAAGATTTCCTTTGGACAATGCGCCTACATGAATCTGCGACATTGCGATCTGCGATTTGCTGTGCAATATCGCAATATCGCAATGTCGCAATATCGCAATATCGCAAAATGAAGCCATCGCAGTTATGTAAAATAGCGCAAAAGTGGAAATTGCGCAATAGCGCAAAAGCGCATATCGCAAATCTCGCAAAAGCGCAAAATTAAAAATAGCGCAAAAGGTATTCATTAATCACTTCAGTTTTCTGCGCTATGTGATCTGCGATCAATACGTTTATTGTATAGGCTTTTGGGGTCGCATTATCGCAAAAGCGCAAAATCGCATTTTCAGTTTTATAAAAGATATATACCATTTTGCTATGGATGCGCTATTTTGTTTAAAGAGCAATTTTATTGTAATCTATCATAAACTTAAGTGTTTTCTTAATGTTCTTTCTAAGGGATTTCTATAAGTTTATGATAGAAAGTTTTATTTGAAAAGGAAAACAAATCCTAATTGATTTTTTTTTGGATTTTTAACTAAGGGTCCCCATTTATTTAATATTATTACTAATATTAAATAAAAGGGGGGTTGTTGCTGGTCACAACAATTGGCGATTCACTGAAAGAAACAGTTATCTCTGAAAAAATAAAATGAACATTCTATCTTTAGTAAGTAAAGATTTTTAAAGATAATGAAAACTATCTTGGGATAATTCAAATAAAATGTAACTATGAAAGAAAAATAAAAATCATTCACAATTTCTTTCTAATTCTTTAAGAATAAAAACATTTTGGGTTATTTCAAGCTTTGATTGGTGTTAATAATGAAGTAAGTGGATTTCTCCAAGTTTTCGTTTTATAATATACTCTATTGCCATAGGTATTGCCTCTGCTGCCAGCAAACGTTCATAGTCTCGACAGGGTTACCTTTAAACCATTAACCATTCATTGTCCCATCCAACTAAAATTATGACTTTTTAAAAGATAAATTCATAAGACCTATTATCTCATGTTTTTGTATTTTACTTATTTTTTGTTTTAAGAGCCATTGTTCTGGTTTGGTAGCCAGTTAATAACAATGCCATTCACTAGTTATAATTAAACTGAACAAGCTGGCTCGTGATGAGACCCCTTGTCTTATATTTATAAGCCATTACCCTGTTTTGGTATGCAGTATTGGTAATGTCAGTTTTATTACTCCTTATGAACATGGTAAGTCGGCTCGTAATGAGACCTCTTATCTCTTTAAATTTTCATATAATTTCTTAGAATTACATTCTAAAAAAAAATCACAACTTTAAATGGATGGGGTGAAATAGTTTTATCCTTACGAATCAATGGATGACAATTTTCAGAGTTTTTTGAATTCCAAAACTTTTGAAAAATCTTTACTTTTATAGATAACCTTTCTCTGCTCAATAAACCTATGATGATTTACATTGTTCTCAAGTTTTCAAAAGATCATGCAAATGATTGGAATAATCTTTCAAAGTTTAACATCTTATTTTAAACTATTCAAAAACTGTGATCATTACTTTAAAAATTCTTATTTACACAAAATAAATATTTATAATATTCTTCCGAAGAAATTTTCTTAAATAGTAAACAGTCAATCAGAGACTCATTAACAACCTTTATTTGCAAAAACAAAAACAATCAAAATTATGCAGAAAGGAATATGTACATTTTAAGAAGGGGTTACCTCCTTATGAAAAGAATTTCTTCAAGATAAGCCCATTTACAGGAAGAGATTCTCTCTTACCTGTTAGATCTTGGAGTATGAATGTATTTGAGCCTATCTTCTCAACGATCTGAAATGGTCCAAGCCACATTTTCTGAAACTTGGTATGTTTACCTTTTTCTTCGTCTGCTTTATCCTATTTCAGAACAAGATCACCAATTGACAAAATTTTTGAGCCGGTAGAACTTGCATCAAAGAAGATTTTACAAGCTGTTGATGTTTTTCATGAATAATTTTTTCTTTATCTCTATCTTCTTCTAGTTTAAGGATTTGATCATATCTCAATTGAATGGATGAAGAAGGATTTTCTTCAATAAATTGCACTAGGGCTAGTGATGGAAGAGTTAAATTTGATGGTATCACAGCTTCTTTTCCATAAACCAAATTGAAAGGTGAAGTCCCTATTGAAGCTTTTTCAGTGATACGATCAGCCCATAATGCAAAAATTAAAGACTTGTGCCAATTCTTTTGATTTTGATCAATGGTCCTTTTAATGATTTTGATAAGGTTTTTGTTAGTGGATTCAGCCAAACCATTACTTTGTGGATAATAATTTGCTGAATATTTTAATTTAAAACCTCTTTTGACTGCAAATTCTATTAAACTATTTCCAGAGAAGTAAGATGCGTTATCAAAGACTAGAGCGTTAGGTACACCAAACCTGGTTATGATGAATTAATCTATGAAATCAATAATTGCATCAGAATTGGCTACCTTCAACGGGATTTCCTCTACCCATTTTGTAAAGTAATCAGTTGCAGTAAGGATGTACTTGTGCTGTTTGGAATAATGAGGTAATATCTCACCAATAATGTCAAGCCCCCATTGTTCAAATGGTTGCTCAATAGTCACTGGTTGCAAAGGAAAAGCTGGTTTCCTTTGTCTTCCACTTGCAGTTTGACAAATTCGGCACTTCCTTACGTAATCATGCGTATCTTTAAAAATGGTAGGCCAGTAATAACCAACACAAATTATTTTGTGAGCTGTGGTATCACCTCCAAAATGACCTCCTGCTGGTCCATCATGCAACTCCTGCAAAACCTTTTCAGCTTCAGTCTTTTCAAGACATCTTAATAAAATTGAATCATAATTTTTTCTAAATAACACATTATCAATGATCTCATATTTAATAGCCTTTAACCTTAAAGCACGTTTACTCTTATAACTGAGATTAGAAGGAACATACCCATTTTTCAAGTAATAGATAAGATCAGCATACTGGGATTCGAAATCTGTAACACTTATCTGACTTACTAGAATATCTTGATTTGAATCTTGATTTTCTGGTATGTTATGAGCTCCTGTCAATAATCTGCAAAAACCTTGTCCTCTAACAATCTTAGCTGGTTTAATATCAATATCATATTATTGCAAGGCTGATACCCAGTTAGCTCTCTTTTCTCCTACTTCTTTTTGAATTAATAATTGCCTCACTGCAGAGAATGGGACAATGATTTTTGTATGTGTTTTCAAGAGAAAAGGTCTAAAATGTTTGATTGATTTAAACACGGCAAAGGCTTGTTTTTCAACATCGGAATAATTAAGCTCAGCTCCTTGCAGATTTGAGCTAAAGAAAGAAATTGGTGCTTCGATTTCTTGATCATTGAGTTGTGTTAAAACGGCTGCATAGGATGTTTCAGTGGCCAGAGTATACAAAGTAAAATATTTAGAAAAATCCGGGGTATTCAATGCTGGTGCATTAATGATCGCTTGTTTGATTGCCTCAAAAGCTTTTTTCTCTTTATGCGCCCATTTGAATATTGAATTCTTCTTGATCATATTTTGCATAGGTAAAACAATTAAAGAAAAATCAGGAATGAATCTTTTAACAAAATTGATCTGTCCAAGAAATGATTGCATAGATTTTTTGTTATGAGGTAAAGAAATATCAGAAATTTCTTTCACTCTATCTGGATCAATATATATACCATCTTTTGACACAAAAAATCCTAAGAGTTTTCCTTCATCTAAAGCAAAGAAAGATTTCTTCGTATTTAAGGAAATACCAAACCTTCTACATCTTTCAAATATTTGTTTTAAATCATGTAGATGATTGGCTCTCTTTTTTGAAAATACTGTTATGTCATCAAGATAAACAACAACTGATTTATTGATCAGACCTTTAAATGGTATGTCCATGGCTCTTTGAAAAGTTGCTCCTGCATTTATTAGACCAAAAGGAATTTTTTGATAAGCATAAGTTCCCCATTTTGTTCTGAAAGTTGTTTTCAATCTGTCATCTGGATGAACTAAAACTTGATTATAGCCCGAAAATCCATCGAGAAAGGACATAAGTTCAGAACCAGCTACCTTTTGAAGTATCTGTTCCATGGTTGGAAATGGGAAATTGTCTTTTAAACATGCCTTGTTTAAATTTCTGAAATCAATACAGATTCTTATATCACCATTCTTCTTCCTTACAGGTACCATATTGGAAACCCAATTGGAGTGCCTGAACGGAAAAATGATTTTGGCTTTTAAAAGTTTATTAAGTTCTGATTTGATTTGACTTTCGAGATTTGGATGGACCTTTCTCAACTTCTGTTGAACAGGTTTAATATTAGGAAGCATTGGAATCGTGTGTTGAATAACCGAAGTATCATACGTTTTTAGATCATCATAATTCCAAGCAAAAACGTTTTTATACTTGTTCAGCAGTTTAATGAACACATTCCTTTCCTCTGGTGTTAAATTGAGTCCTAAGTTAACGTTTTGAGGTTTAGAATCAGAACCAAGATTTGCTAATTCAAACTTTAAAGTAGAGCTTTGAAGTTTAGCATTAGTGACTTTCTTGAATCTGTCTTTAATGTCATATAAATCCTCTAATTTAACAACAGATTTTGGAATGGGGTTTTCATTACCTTTTGAAGCAATTTGTAAATCATGATAATCTTCGTCAATAATTTGCTCATCATATGATTTCTCTGAAGTCATGAAATTTAAAATATCTTGATCATGATAGAAAACTCTCCAATTAGTAACATTATCTGGGACAGATGGACGAAAAATCAATTCTACAAAAAACCTATCAGGACTGCAATCTTCAGCAGGTAGGAGTTTAGATGCAACATTAGCTAACAAGTCAGCTGATGTATTCTGATTCCGAGGAATAGGAGAAATATTGAATGCTAAAAAATGAGTGGTGAGATCTTGTACTAGGGTTTGATAGTGTTTAAGATGTCCTGAAAGGCAATGAATAGTATTCCTAACTTGTTTTATGACAATTTTGGAATCACCAAAGACTTTCAAGTATTTAACATCTAACCCTATAGCTTTATAAAGTCCTTGAACCAAGGCTTCATATTCTGCGGTATTGTTAGTACACTCAAATTCTAACCTACATGACAGCATGGTTTTTTCTCCTTCTGGATCAATTAAGATGCATCCAGCTCCAGCTCCATCACTAGACTTTGATCCATCAAAATATAACGACCAAAATAAAGACTTATCTATTGGCTTATCTACAATTACATCAGAAATATTTACAATTCTGGAAGAATCAGATTGTGAAAAATTTTCTATCTGAGAAACAAAAGTATTTACAGAAAAAGGTGATTGAGGAGCTTTGAAGTTTCCAAGAAATGATTCAGCAGAATAACCTCCAAGAATATTGTTGTTGAATGCCACAGGCTCATTAGGTTGTTCGAATTCAGTGACAGTGTGCGTCATATGTTTTTCTCGTTCAATTTTAATTTGATTTGGTTTCCCTTTGTAGGGAAGCCACATATGTGAATAATCAGTTGAGATATAACCATTAAGTTTCGCAGACCAGTCCCTGCTTAAGATTAATCCATAGAATTCAGGAATATTAGCAATCAAAATATCAATTCTTTGGACAATCCTAGGATCAGAAGCTAATCTGATAGTAACTGAATTGATTTCTCCTACAACTTGAAATTTAGAGCGATCCAATTGAACGATATGAACTGCTGATTTCTGTGGTTCGATAATCAATTTGGCACAGACAAAAGTAGGCATTATATTGGAGGAGGCTCCAGAATCAATCAAACAATTGTGTAGATTTTTATTGTACATTTCATAAGTCAGAAGAAAATGAGGAGTTTGAGAATTTGACTTTTCACCAATGAGCACAGTATCAGTAGAATCTACCTTATTTGGTGGCTTACCAGCTCCCCTAGCTGCTTTTGCAACTACACCGCTTGGTAAAGGAGCAATTGGTGTAGCGTTTAATTCTTTCATTAGCAACTTTTGCTGGTGTTTTAGTTTGTTGAGTTCATGTAAGGAAATGTTAGCTTTGATATTTTTCATGTCCTCAACAATGTTGTATTCCATAGGATCTGACACTACTAAAGTCTTTGTTGTTGATGTAGGAGGATTGGAAGAGGATGGCTGATTTTGAGTAGGTAATGGAGAAGTTTTCTTTACAGGGGATTTGTCTTTGGTACTTGGAGTTGTAATTTTCTTTTTAACACTGTTTGCACTGGTTCCGATATAGATTTACTCCTAGTACTTACAGGCATAGCTTCTTTACTATCAGAATTAGGGAGAATAAAATCCCACATTCCATTTAATTCAGCTATTTCTTCATTCTCATTTTCCTCATCTGATACTAGAGATGTATCTTCTTCTTCTTCCTCTTCCTCTGATTCTGCATTAGAGATTGCATTAGGAGGTTTAGATTCAACTTGGTTTCTTCTGAAATTTCGGAATGGTTTCTTGGTAGAAGTTTCAGCTACTTGTTTTTTTATTTCAACCATTTCATTTGACATGGTTTTAAGAACTTTCTGTAAACCTTCCATATCGTATGGGTCTTTGGCCTTTTTCTTTGAATCATCTTTGAAGCTGACTTTCTTTGATTTCCTTTCCTCGATAGCATTTTTCTTTTCTAGAGAAGTAATTCGTTTTTCTACTGCAATAGATTCTTTCATATTCTCAGCTAACGTAGGCTTTGCAGCTCTGTCTACGAAAATTGCTATGTTTGAGGGTAAGGCAGTTATGTACCATTCAATTCTGACTTGTTCACTGGGCTGTGAATCTGTGTGAATTTTGTTTAAGAGTTTGTTGAATCTAGCGTTGAATTCTTTAATGGGTTCCTTGGGTTCTATCTTCAAAGTGGAGAGGTCATTGAGTAAAGTTGCTATTGATCGGTCATCTCCAAATTTGGTTAAAAAATGATCTGCAAAAATGTCCCAACTTGTTATGGATCCTGATGGTAATGAAAAGTACCATGATCCTGCTACTCCTTGAAGAGTATAAGGGAATAGTCTAACTACAACATCTTCATGTGTGACTCCATTCAAATTAATAGCCAGCATAAATTTATTGATATGTTCTTCAGATTGAATGTTAAGATCTGGGCTAAATTTTGGAAGCCATTTTCCAGGATTGTCTGGTAAATCATGTAAAGGTGCAGCCATGTTGACTGCCCCTGGAGTAGCCCATGGTCTAGCCATTATTGGAACAACTATTGGAGGAGTAGTAGAAATTGGTGGTGTTTGAATAGAAGTTGTTGGAATAGATGATGTTGAGATTGATGATGATTGAGCGGATGATGACGTGGAAACAACTGTACTTCGTTG
The DNA here is from genome assembly GCA_034641835.2 of Pinus albicaulis. NCBI lineage: Eukaryota > Viridiplantae > Streptophyta > Pinopsida > Pinales > Pinaceae > Pinus > Pinus albicaulis. The sequence goes on along the minus strand of CM076570.1, from coordinate 11,476,335 downwards.
AGTTGGGATTTCGGAAACAGTTATTTGAATATTAGATGTTGAACTTATATCACTTACTGATTCCGATTGAGTTTTTCTTGTCTTGATTCTACTAGGTAAAGGGAATTCTTTCGGAGAAATACCAAGTTTTTCACTTTGAAGCCTAGTAAGAGGTTTTGAAGAAACAAATTTTGAAGTGACACTACCTTCAGATATTTCAGACTCTTCTAGAGATAATGAGAATCCTTTCAATTTATGAATTAAATCTTGAACTTCGGGAGACTCAGGATTTTGATTGTCTGAATGTTTTGAGATTTTGGTAGTGGGTGTCTGAATATTTTCTGCAATTTCTTCTCTAGGATATTCAATTTCAGAAGAAATTGAAGAAGTTAATGAGGGTGTTTTGCTCTCAGAATGGCTTGTGGATAAAGATTTACTTGCCATTCATAGCTCGGCCCTCCTTCTAGCGCCAAAAATGTTGAAGCCTAGAAAATCTCTGCTTCAAACATCGGGGAAAACCACCCGGTCAGGACCTTAAGACAGCTCCTTTTCCATTTGGTATGGTGGCTCCGACTGGATTTAAAGGACCAGCTTCCTTATAACTAAATGGATTGGTTTGGATGGATGGAAATGGGACTAAATTAAATGAAATAAATCTATCTAATTTAAACTAAATACTGGTAAAGAAATTCTAACACTAACCCGGGTAATTATATGTGAATACAATTTAAGATTGTTCCAATTTAACAATAACCATGAAAATGTATTATTATTTAAATTGAAATGTGCAGAAACAAATAAAGATAACTCTGTTTAAGAAATTAAACAGAGTTGTATTAGCATATTGCATTCATCATTGTATACCATCTATATCTACTTATGAAAGATAACGTTTCAATTATACTCAGAAATGATATATAAAAGGAAGCGTTGTGAAAACAAATATATATAAATGATAGCAATTTTAAAGCGAATATCATAAGACAAAAGAAATCAACAGTGAACGGATAGAAATACCTCATTCATCTTGAAGACTTTCAAATGAAATCTGATACTCTAATCCAGTAACTCTGATGCAAAATCAAATTCCAAGGTACAGAAATGCAACACTTCAAAGATAATTCCGCATGAAAATCACCAAATGTGATCCTTTTTAAAAATATATAAGACAATAGAGTACAGAAATGCAATCTCCAAGTCAAAAAATATTAAGATCTAGGACCCTTCTCTAAATGCATGAGAAGGGTTTAAATACTACTTAGCTAAATTTAAAAATAGTCTTATTACAAAAATTAAGGATTCGGTTCAATGACTGTCCTTTTCCTAGGCTAAAATACAGTAAAATTAAAACTAAATCTAACTATCTATGAACTTGATCTTTAAACTTGCAGGCATCTAGCATAGTTTTGAGAAGATGCGGTTGACCGACTTCAGAATTCAACTGTCCTGAAAAGACAAAGTCGGCAAGCGTAGGCGCAATCTTCTCTGTAGCATTGATGATACAATTAAGCGCACTGTGCTGACTGTGTGGCTTCACCAAGTACGCCCAGTATGAGTCCCAATTCAATCTTGTCAGCCCTTGAATTGATTTTGCTCTTTCTTCTGCCTTTTGCCTCCATTCTGTTTGCAGTTGATGTGCCTGTGGGAGATATCCTGGAATAGTTTCTGGAATCAGATTAGCTTTGTGTAAATTGTCATTTACACAATCAGTAAGAGTGTTTGCCGCTGTAGCCGCCTCCTGTGCTGCCTTTTCTGCCTTTCTGATTTGTGCATTTTCCTTTATTGGAGCTTTTTGCTCTGTTATTAATTTTGCAATTTCATCTTGATTTTGCTTCACCATTTTCTCATATCATACTTTAGCCAAAGTAGTTTCTTTTTTATCGATTTGACCTTTCGCAGTAATTTTTCTCTGTGCCGAACACGCTCCACATCTTTTTCCTTGCTTAGCATTAATTTCCTTGAATTTGGTCAATGTTTCCTCATTTTGTCTTACAGTTATTTCAAGTCTCTTCGACTCTCGACTTTTCTCAAGAAGAGCTTTATGTTTCTCTGAGAACTCTTGACCTCCAACAGCTTCTTCAGTAACTTCTAAAAGCTCTATAGAGGATAATTTTGGCAAACCTACATACCTTATCTTGTGGTAGAAACTGTGTCAATTTGCCCACTTGGATATTTGAACTTGTGAACAACGTCTAAAACATCCTTTTTTGGTACTGTCCACCCGTGTTTGTTTTTCTTCAATGGTTCATCTCTTTTGGTCCATTCCTGTGTGCATTCTGACAAATTCGCATGTTCTCTGGCAAATTCTTCCATAAATTGCTTATTATAAGTCGCATGAGGTTCCGGCAACTTATACATCAGCCTCACATCTTCCGTGGTGAATGACCCGATTAGCTCTTGAGATGGAGTTCTAAATTGCCTGTCTGAAATATCGGTGCTGTCCAGCACCCATTTCACCATGTCCGTATATGGGAGAATCCTTGGCCTTGCCGCTATCCTATGGAGAAATGAACAAGCCAGTTCTTTGAGGGTTGCTTCAGATGTATTACTAGAACCTGCTGTAGCCACAACTTTCATCACCACAGGATTTTCTTCTTCTAACAGATTATACATTCCTTCCCAAGTGGATATACCGGCATCCTTATTACAAGCGGTGTCTGCATACAGCGAAGCCATTTCTCTGTTTCAGAATTCGAGCTCTTCTCCTTCTTACCCATAGTGTTTAGTGAAAGCTTTGTATAGACGTTTGCTCCTTCGTGCCTGCGTTTTACGAGTAAATGAGAGTAATGGCATAAGAAAAGTGATGAGACTGTTTTAAATGTGAAAGCGGATGAAATATAATATTTTAATCGTGAAACGACTTTCAATCCAAACACAATCTCATTTACCATTAATTTTCAATCCAATCATTTAATTTAATCATTAAAGCGCATAACAGATTTGATATATGGGAAGATTGCCTTTGGACAACGCGCCTACATGAATCTGCGACATTGCGATCTACGATTTGCTGTGCAATATCGCAATATCGCAATGTCACAATATCGCAATATCGTAAAATGAAGCCATTGCAGTTATGTAAAATAGCGCAAAAGTGGAAATTGCGCAATAGCGCAAAAGCGCATATCGCAAATCTCGCAAAAGCGCAAAATTAAAAATAGCACAAAAGGTATTCATTAATCACTTCTGTTGTCTGCGCTATGCGATCTGCGATCAATACGTTTATTGTATAGGCTTTTGGGGTCGCATTATCGCAAAAGCGCAAAATCGCATTTTCAGTTTTATAAAAGATATATACCATTTTGCTATGGATGCGCTATTTTGTTTAAAGAGCAATTTTATTGTAATCTATCATAGACTTAAGTGTTTTCTTAATGTTCTTTCTAAGGGATTTCTATAAGTTTATGATAGAAAGTTTTATTTGAAAAGGAAAACAAATCCTAATTGATTTTTTTTTGGATTTTTAACTAAGGGTCCCCATTTATTTAGTATTATTACTAATATTAAATAAAAGGGGGGTTGTTTCTGGTCACAACACAACTATACAAGACATTGATTTTTACTTAAATTTTGAACATTCTTTATTCAGAAACAAATCAGAGAGTGATTTAAATAGCACTGTTATAGATCCTAATTTTATTTCATCTATTCAAATTAAATAGGAATCTATTTCAATAGATTATGAATAAATTTTTTTTGAGATTTATGATGAACTTGATGAATTGAATGCTACTTTACTTAAGGAAATAGATGAAGCTCTTTTTTAGCATTCAATTGAGTTAGCTGCCTTATCAGCATATACACCTAAGCTCTCTACTTCTCAGTTAGATACCAACCTTTTAGAATCTGTAGGTTCATCTCTTTTTACGACTACATCATCCATAATATCCACTACACTCCATTCTACAGATCCCTTTATCCCTAAGCAACCATTCCAACCTAGAGTATTTTTTCCATCTTCACCCACCTCAACGCCACCCACTAGTTTTCCTTGTACATCTCACAATACATCATTCTCATTTCCAAGTACATTTTCATATATCCCAGTTTCATTTTCTAGCACCCCAACTTCACCTTTTAGTTCTTCAACCACATTTTCTAGTATATCATCTTATATTCCAATTTCATCAGACACTTCTTTAACTACATCAGCTAGTACTTCCAGTTCTGCCCCAAGCACTTCCAACCTACCTCCTAGCCAAGCTAAAATTCAAGCCATGGCTACTAGGTATGCTCCCTTGGTCCTTCCAACTTAGTTACATGACATGCCTTAGGATTACCATAGTAAAATACCTAAATTTGATGCTACCACACATTACACTTCCCAACAACACATTAATAAGATAACAGATTATTTTGAGCGTCATGAAATAAATGATTTTGATGCACAAATGAGACTCTTTTCTCAGACATTAACAGGGGAAGTTAAAAAATGGTTTAAAGGTCTTAATCCAGGTAGTATAGCTGATTTAGCAGTATTCCATATATTACTTTTGAATAAATGGGAAAAGAAGAAAAATCCACTTCAAATATTATCTGAATTTGATGCAATGAAAATAGCTCCTAATGAAACAGTCCAAGACTACTGCACTAGATACAATAGTATTTATAATTCAATCCCAGCTAATCTCAAACCCGCTCCAGACTCTGTCCTACTCAAATTCCCTGATGGATTTGATACAGAAATGGAAATGATGATACTTTAGAACGAATGCAAATAGATGATGTTAGTGTAGAAGTAAACATATTGGCTAGAAAATCTAGACTAAGGAATGAGAGGAGAGTAACCATAAAAGAAGAGACATCTAGTTCAGATGGAAAAATAGATCAATTAGTTAAGACTTTAGAGTGAATGATGGATAGATTAGACAATATAGAAAGAAGACCACAATGGGATAACCAACAACAAATCATAAATCCCAACTTCAGGAAAAATACAAACACGGGAAAATCTAAAGAATCAACCCCTGATCAGACAATAAGACCTCCATTTCAAGAGAACTATGATGAAATTTCTCATTAAGATGAAGATGATGAAGAAACCATAAATCTAATGGGTATAAATGATGATAACACTATCTTTCTCACACAGGAAGATAAAGAGTTATTTGAAATGCAACAACTTCAATTAGATTCAAGTGAATCATTTGACTACAAACAAGGTTATGATTTTGCTATAAATGAAGTACATAAAAAATATAACCTTAGAAGTAAGAAAAACACTGAGCCTTCTACTAAAAAATATGAACAAACACAAAATAAGAAAATAGTAGAAGCTCCCACTATGAAAGTTCTGCAAATTATCCCTAGGGAAAACAAGCAAAACTCTAACTCATCCCAGAAAATTTCCAGCCCTAAAATTTCACCCAGTCCCAAGATTGTTGACATAACAGATGAGGTTGTCCAAAAATCAACAGATTCACAAAAATATGTTGTTGTTAAAACACCTAATTGTGCTAAAACAACAATTTAAGATCCTAAAATACCCATTGTTGATCCAAAATTAGCAGATCCAAAAGCCGCCACTGCCAAAACAACTTCTGATAATTCAAAATCTGAAAAAACATCTATTGCTTCTCAAACCATCCCTGAAAATAAAACTAAAAAGAAGTAAAACACAAGAAACTCAAACTGAAAATGAGAAAACACTGTAGAAAAATAAGATAAACCTACTCAAACTATAGTTACTAAAGAAGAGTTAATTCAGCTTAGTAAATCACAACCTTCATTTAATATACAAGCTGAAATTGCAAAATTAGAAATACTTATTCCTTTGACAGAATTGGTAAAACATGATTTGTAAAAAACAACTATCACTGAAACCTTAAACATGAATGATGGAGAAGACTCAATAAACTTAAGTGATGATCAACCAGAGTTGAATTTTGGTCCTGATGTTAATGGAAAACACTAAGATGGAGCAGTTCCACCATTTTACATTAGCTTAAATATTCATGACCAAATATGACATAATGTAAAGCTAGATTTAGGGGCTTCACACAATATGATGCCAAAAGCGATAATATAAACCCTGAACTTAGATGTCACTAGGCCTTATAAAGATCTCTTTTCATTTGATTCAAGCAAAGTGAAATGTTTAGGATTGATTAAAGATTTATGTGTCACATTAGTTCAATATCCTAGTAAAAGCACACTCATGGACATTGTAGTAGCTGATATCCCACCCAAGTATGGAATTCTCTTATCTCACTCATGGGGAGCAAAATTGCAGGGATCTCTACAATTTGACATGTCATATGCTACCATATTAGTTTTTGGCCAACCAAAGAAACTCTATAGGGAAACATTGATGAAATATATGGTGAGTAGTGTAGAAATACCAGGAAATTACCCAGTTTACACTACACCTACTGACCTAGATTCATTCAGCGTATGTAACTTTGAAACTGATAATGAAATCAAAACTAAACTAAAAGACAAAAATAAAACACCAAACAGTGAAAATATCTTCCATGAATCATTATGGAATTTAGATTTTGATGGTTCAGTAAATAAACTAGGATCAGGAGTAGGAGTTTGGATAACTAATATGGAAAATAATCATGCATAAGGCCATGCTTTCAGACTTAATTTAAAATGTACCAATAACATGGCTGAATATGAAGCTCTCATTTTAGGACTACAGATTATCAGAAATTTAGGAGGAAAGAGAGTATCAATTATGGGAGACTTAGATTTGATTGTAAAAAAAATAAATGGAGAATATTCTGTTTATAATCCTAGATTAGGCCGATATAGAGAAACTATGTTAGATCTGATTGATGAACTATTAGAATGTAATTTTTATACAATACCAAGAAAAAAAAACATACAGGCTCACTCCTAACAACTTTTTCTAGTACCTGTAATTTTCCATTTCAGCCAAATCATAGGTATACTGCAGAAGTCAAACATAGATCAATAATTCCAGATAATCTTAAATATTGGAAAAGTTTCTCACAAGATCAATAGATTTTCCATTTTATGGTGAATTTCATAATTGTAAAATCGACACAGACTGTACATTAGATCAGAATTTAGATAGTGAAGTTGATTTGAATAACATAGATGTAAATAAAGTAAAGTTTGCAAAACCTTCTAAATTCAATCAAATAGACATAGATAACTTAGAAAAATTAGAAATTGAAGAGATAGTTGATGATGAATCTGATATTTTGAACTTAAAAGATAAATTTTTACGAAAAGGCTTAACTCCTTTAGAATATTTATTTGACTCCAATGATGTTGCAAGAAAACCCAAAATGGAGCCACTTAGATCTGATATTGAGGAATGTAACATTGGTACAGAATTAAAACCTAAGATGATTAAACTTTCCAAATATTTACCTAAGGAAGAAAAAGAAAAATATATTGCTCTTTTTAATAATTCCAAGATTTTTTTGCTTGGAGTCATGTGGACCTAAAATCCTATGACACCAATATAATACAACATAAAATCCCTATAAAAGAAGATCAAAAGCCTTTTAAACAAAAGTTAAGAAGGATCAATCATGTTTTGATGCCTTTAATTGAGAAAAAGGTAAAAATGATGTATGAGGCCCAATTAATTGCACTAATAAGATATTCTAATTGGGTTTCTAAACTAGTTCCCACTAGGAAAAAGACAGGAGAAATTAGATTATGTGTTGACTTTAGAAATTTAAATAAGGTATCCTTAAAAGACAATTACCCTTTACCAAATATGGATCACATTTTACGGAGGGTAGTTGGTTCTTCTAAAATTTCACTTTTAGATGGATTTTCAGGGTACAACCAAATTTTAGTCCAACCAAAGGACCATGCCAAAACTGCAATTACTACTCCATGGGGCACTTTTATGTATGTAAAAATGCCTTTTGGGTTAATGAATGCAGGAGACACTTTTCAAAGAGCTATGGATATAGCCTTTGCAAATGAAATTCATGAATTATTAGTAATTTATTTAGATGACATTACTGTTTTCTCAAAGACTGATTATGAACACTTGGATCATCTCAGACAAGTCTTTCTTAAATGCAGAAAATTTGGCATCTCTCTAAACCCTAAGAAAACTTTATTTGGATTAGAAGAAGGTAAGTTACTTGGACACATAATATCTAAAGAGGGAATTAGAATAGACCTTGCCAGAATAGAGACCATTATTAACATTATTCCTCCTAGGAACATCAAAGAGTTACAAGATTTTTTAGGAAAAATTAACTTTCTTAGAAGATTCATCTCAAATTTAGCTGAAATCATCAGAGAGCTTAACAATATTCTTAAAAAGGACTCAGTACTTAAATGGACTATTGAAGCCAAACAATCCTTTGAATCAATTAAACAAGCTGTAACCAAAACTCCAGTCTCTATAAGTCCTGATTTTAAGCAATATTTTATTATCTTCTCTTTTGCTTCAGAACACACTATTGTTGCAGCTTTACTACATAAAAATTACCAGGGCTATGAGCAGTCCGTTGATTTCTTTAGCAAAACACTCAAAGATGCCACTTTAAAGTACAATATCATGGAGAAACAAGCCCTAGCTTTGGTAAAGGCCATTAAATACTTTAGAGTGTACATTATTTATTCACACATCATTGCCTATGTTCCAAATGCAGTTGTAAAGGAAAATCTAACATAGAATGGTCCTGATGGTAAAAGAGGCAAGTGGATTGCCACAATTTTTGAATATGACATAGAAATAAAACCCACTAAACTCATTAAAGGTCAAGGTTTAGCCAAACTCATGGTTGAATCAAATTGTCTTGATTTAGACATAAATTTTATTTCCCAAGTAGATGATCAGGAAGAGATGGCGACTCCAGAAATCAGTAAAGCCTTTTCAGACTCACCATGCTATGCAGATATCATATTTGTATTACTAAATTTACAAGCTCCTCCTGGATTGTCAAGAACAAAAGCTAGATTCTTAAAATTGAAGGCAGTAATATTTTGTATCTTAGACAATGTACCTTTTTGGAAAGATCATAGTGGAATTTTACTGAATTGTTTGTTTAAAGAAGAAGCTGACAAAGTTTTAGAAGAATTTCATGCAGGTGACTGTGGAGGACATCTCTACTGGAAGACTACTGCAGACAAAATCCTGAGAGCTAGTTTTTACTGGCCTACTTTGTTTGCATATGGAAAAAGGTATGTGACCTCCTGTCACAAGTGTCAAATATTTAAGGGAAAGAAAAAGTTGTTACCCCTGCCCTTAAAACCCATCTCAACAGAAATGTCATTTCAACAATGGGATCTTGAATTTATTTGTGAAATTCACCCTCCATCATCAGGCCAACATAAGAGGATTCTAATAGCCACTGACTATTTTACTAACTGGATTGAAGCCATACCTTCTAGGCAAGCCACTGACACTGTCATTATCTCCTTTTTAGAAAGAAACATACTTTTAAGATTTGGATGTCCCCAAAATATTATCATTGACAATGCAACTGCATTCAAATCTAAAAAGATGATTGAATTTTTCCATAAATACCACATTACCCTTGGCCATTCTACTGCATATTACCCTCAAGTTAATGGCCTTATTGAACCTTCCAATAAGAGCCTTGTAAACATTATCAAGAAATTACTAGAAGATAATAAAAAGACTTGGAACAAGAAGTTAGTTAATGCCTTATGGGCAGATAGACTTACCACCAAAAAATATATTAGTACATCCCCTTACCAACTTGTTTATGGAATGGATGTTGTTTTTCCATCTTCCTTAGGAGTACCAGTAATGAATATGATTTGAGAGTTACAAGTTGAGACCAACGACATTCAAAGAAGGATTAATCAAACCATTCACTTGCAGCAAAGAAGAGAAGAGGTTTATCTTAAGTCTCAAGTTATCCAAGATAAGATAAAGAAAATTTTTGACAGAAAGAGTAAAGAAGATGATTTCTACATTGGTGACAAAGTGTTAAAATGGGATTCAAGGAGAGAAGAGAAAGGTAAACATGGAAAATTTGGTTTTCCATGGAAAGGACCTATATTATTTATGGTTATAGAGTTAATAATGTTTTCTTTTTGAAAGAAATGGATGAATCAGATCTGCTAGGTGGACCTGTCAATGGCAGAATGCTGAAGCACTATTACTCTTCATAAATAACCAATAGTTAATTTTTTTTTACTTTATCCATTATACATAACATTGTAAGATTTCAGATTGGATTGGATATTTTCCTAACAAAGTTGAAGCCCGGAGAGAAGGTCCTAAGCTTTGATAGGTAAAATGTCATAAGTATGAATGATTTGCAGAGATCATAATAACACTTACAAGGCCAGCACAGTCAAAATTCAAAGGCTACTAGTTTCAAAGTTCTTGACATTTCACCAGGAAATTCCATCCCCATGTGGAGCCACTGTTAGGGTCCTATAATAATAGGGTTCATAATTTTTGAATTGACTATGATTAGTCTTGTAATATGTACATACCTTTCTTTCTGCAAGTTGTTTTCCCATATTCGAAAATAATAAAAAGAAATGAAAAGAGGGTAAAAGTCCTAAAAGAAAGATCAAAGGACTTGAAAATAAAAGATAAAAAAGAATAAAAAATGGACCCCAAAAACAAAAATAGATAAGAATAAGACATGAAATTGAACAAGTCAAAATTCCACTACTTTTTACTTTTACTACAAAAATAATGATTATGCCCAGCTTGTTCAAATTGCCATAATTCATGATGAGTTAAATAGTTTAATCTTAAATTTTCATGCTTTAAATTTCATGTTTTAGATAGAGAATAAATATTTGTCAAACTGTTTAAACTTGAAAAATCAGTAGATAGTTAGAGAATAAATGAGGAGCTCAACAGTTTAATCTGAGCCCTTGGATGAAATAGGGTTAGAATTAGATAGTTTCTTGCTTTTAAAAGAAAAATGGATTTAGGGTTGCAAGCTTAAATGCACCCATACAAATGAAGTTAAAAATGTTAGAATAATGATGGGTAGGTAGAAAGTAGTTGTGCAAGGCATTTAATAAAACATCATCTGGAAAATTACAACCCTTCCACACAATGTTTCAGTTTTCAAAACCTTCAGTTAAAGAGGCTCAGAGCATTTCTTTGACTTCTGTCGGGACCGGACCCAAGGCTTAGTGACTGATTGGTAAAAGTACTGGATTCCCTTCATAAAAGCCCATTTCCTCAACATATTCACCATTTACCAAAAATACAATCCCTTGTCCTAAGTAAAACACATTTTTTGCGTAGAAAAAGTAAAATCCCCTCTTAATTAATTTCATTTCATCCACAAAACACTAAAAAAACCCATAAAATACAATTTATCCTAATTTTAAGTGTAATTATTTAAATGGGACAATCATTGTGCTCAAAAAGCTTATACTACACTTAGTTTATTTTTGTGTATTCCGTTTTTTTTCATATTAACTCTAATATAATTTATTAAATCCTCTTAAAACTACCCCTCCCCGTATATATATTAATTCATTTATTATAAATATCCCAAAACCCATTATTTTAAAGTTTAACCTATGGTCTAAATACCCACATGATATATTACCTCTCCTATCCCCATAGGTTAAAAACATATTACATATAATCCCTCCCTATGGTTATAAAACATATGCTAAACCCTTATTCACTATGTAAATATACACCCCACAAATCATATTAATACATTGGTTTTTTTAAACTACGCTTTAAATGTTAAAACTTAATCCGCCACACATGAATTTCTCGGGCCCCACGCCCCATCCACCAAGCAACTTCATAAGTCAATCTCCGTTTTTCACACACTTATCCCCAAATCTGACGACCTAGATGCGATATCACATTTCTTAAAGTGTGATCATTAATCATTTTCAAATTTGCGAAATGAGCAGTTACGTTCCCTTATCTCTCCTCCACACGATGCTTTATTACTGGATCACATTCGATCCAAATAAAATTTTTACCACCCTGAGCCTATGCAATAACCACTAGTGGTATTTCTCCTCCCAGCACCAAAACTACTCTCCGCTCTGATTTGACCGCCATTCAATACTTAACATGTTTAACCTAAAAACACTATAAACTTCATATGTGCATAGTTAAGCCCTTTTTCTGCATTCTCTGTACATTTACATCCTCCCGAATAAAGAAAAATTCTCTATACACCATTTTCACGCCAAAGAACCTGAAAAACCATTGAAATTGCTGCCAAGACCGTTGGAAGCGTCCAGTTTACTTCCAAAGACTTCCACAGCCATCAGAAAGCCTTTATGATGCATTAGAAACCTTTTCAAGACCAAATACCTGCACAAACAAGTATTCTTCGAAAAAAAAGCAACCTCCCTGTCATTTAAAAAAGAGTTTTCTGAGAAATTTGAACCTAGTGAAACCTATTTTTCCCACTGAAGGAGTTTTCAGATATTCATCTTTCCTCTTTCACATGTTTCTTTACTTTGAAGCAAATAAGTTCCCTATAAACCTTCAGAGATTGGATGTAGAAGGGAATCCTATATCAGTCATCTTTTGGATATCTTTAATCAGGAATGAATCAACAGAATTCACTTATGTGGATTTTATAGACTATTTTGCTCATCCATTGATAAAAATGTTGACAAACAGTGTACAACCAAGAATCAATGATGAGATAAAGAAAGTATTACAGCTATCAGAACAATGTAAAACTGGAGATTGGTACCTTTACCAAAATCATACAGAGATCAGAGTTTTTGGGTCAAATATTTTACCCTATAAACTACCTAAGTATATGCCAATGAGAGTGTTTGCCTTGGAGTACATCAGACAAATACTAAATTCAAATTATATCAACTTCTTAGCTGCCAAGAAGAAGACTCAATTCAAGTTGAATAATTAGGTAGGACCCTTCATTTGCAATCACAAGGATGCAGGTACAGAGGCAACAAAACAATTGCTGGAATACAAATTTGAAGAAATTTTCTTATGGAATTATGATCCCTAAGGAATTCTAAGTAAAATGAGGGTAAAATGAAAATTGACCCCTTATATACATGATAAAATGCCAGAGATTGAATAGTTTGCTAATCAAGTAGAGTGGCTAGAAAATACCTTGATAGAAGCAGTAAAATAGGGTGATACTAGTCACACCTTGAAAACTGTGAATCAAGAAGATAAAGCTACTAAGAGAATCAGGGAAGAAGGTACATACACTGCTGAAACAACAACTAAGACTAGGTTTAAACTCAGATATAATAAAAAGCGCAAGCTCAATCCACTGAACAAGGAAAAAGAGACAATTGAGATTTTAGAAGAAGAAAACATATAAAACACAGATGCTAATACAGTCATTATAAATGAGCAGGAAAAGGATACTTCAAACACACAAATGGTTGAAAGACAACAAAACATGGAGGCATCATCATCACAGTAAGCAGAAAGTACAGGTTTGGATATTAAAGAGAAATACAAGGAAATCAAGGCTAAGAATGAAGAGTTAAAGAATGAAATCTATTCACAGTATCTAAAGCAAACTCTAGGAAATCAGAACAAATTATTATTAGCCTTTGATTACACCAACAAGAAATTTCTTATGAAAATTCTACAACCAACAGTACCTAAGCCCAAAACATTAACAGATTACAAGAAGGTTGATCTTGAAGTACCTGTTGATAGCATTCGTCCATTAGATCAAATTGAGTTTCATAAGCAGAATTCTGAAATGATTTATTCTACTATGAATAACAAGGCAATGAGTGCCCAGAATCTTCAGAACACTATAATCAATTTGAGAGATCAAATTAGGATTGAGAAAGCTTCTTCTCTTATCAAGGACACTAGAATCAAGTCCTTAGAATAATTGGTAACTGAAGTGGGTTATGATTCAACAAATGTAAAATCTACAGAAGAGATGATAAAGAAGAAAAATGTTGACATAGCAGCACTTAGAAAACAATTGAAGCTTCCTCCAACAGAACATCCACAAACTAAATAGATGCTATAGGAGTCAAATCAGAAAGATGGGATGATTAGTCTCATTATCCAAATGACAGCACAGATTAAAGAAATGGAGACGGAAATGGACAAGCTTTTCTAAGAGAAAGAAGCAACAAAAACTCAGAGTGATCCTCCCACAATCATCCCTATGGTAACTACATCAGTTCCATCAACCTTAGCAGAGGAATTGGCACCAAAAGCCCCATTGGCAACAACTATGCTAGTTACATCTTCTACTACCTCAGCTACAGAATCATCTACATCAGTAGTGCAGAAAATAGATAAAGCCAATAAACTGATTAAGGCCATGGAGGAAATGTCACTTCAAACCAATGAAATCAATAGGTTGAAGAAAATGATTGAAAATATAGAAGACACTAAGAAGCTAGCCCAAATTAATGCCAAAACTCAGGAACAAAGGGCTAACAGGTTGAATGTTGAATTGAAGAACTTACAAAAGGATTTAACCTTGAAAGAACCTATGTCCTATGTGAAGAATCAACTATGGACCAAAATCATTGAATCCATCAATGATGTTTGGCCATCAATACAAGTAATTTATGAGCAAAAGGATTTACTAAAGGTAGCTCAAGAGGAGATTCAGAAAACAAAGGATGAACTAGGTGCCAAACCTGAAGAGACCCTAGAAATAATCAAATTTATCAACAGTAAGAACAAAAAAGAATTGGATGAGATAGAAATTACTGACAGAACAAAGACAATTCTTGAAATAAGAAAAGGAATTTCAAAGAAAAATTTGATGAAGCCGCTAGAAGAAAAGTGTGGAAACATGAACATACCCATAACTAAATTTATGGTCAAATTTGAGACCTTGAGGCAAAAAGGTTTGCCAAAAATCCTTGTTCTTAATGATAAACTTATGCCACAAGAAGAATACAATAAGAAGATAAGAGATCATGCAAAAGAGCAGGTAAATAAAACAGAAGGACAAGGAATTCCTACAGGAAAGGTTCTACATAAAAGCTTTGAAGACATGTTTTATCTACAGCATGAGATAAAACACATATTTGTAATCAAACCAACATTTGATAGATACACAGAGGCAAATGAGAACTTTAGGAAGTTGAAAAAGATCAAAATCCCTGATGAAGAATTTTCGAAAAAACTAACTGACTTACTGTAAAAGTCAAATTGCAGTGAAAAGGATGAAAAACAGCTGGTTGTTTTCACACGGTGAAAATAGAGTTTACAGTAATAAGAAATTTAAAACAATGATGAAAGAGTATCAGAGGTAAAGGGTATCAGATGAAAGTGTATTAGATGAGAAGATAACACTCCAAAACAGATTAAAAAATCTTTGCGAGTGTTAGAGACAACAAGGCAGCTAGCTGCACCCAATCCAAAACAACATTTCTATTTTATTTAGATAAATAAGACAACTTGCTATTTTTTAAGTAGCTGTCACTATATTTTTGTAAAAGATATTTTTATTTCCTTAGAAAAATCCTATGAGTATTATAGGATATTTTGTAAACATTTTTGTATAAATACTTCAATATTTCTGTACCTGAAGGCTTTTTGTAGCAAGTTCAAGTAGTAGACTGGATCAAACCATAAAGCATCATATTTCAGGATTCATGTGATGAGCCATTGAAGTGAAGTACTTTCTACTGTCATTGTTTATCTTCTTATGTTTTACATGCATCCATATATGTGTTCTAAATTTGAATGATAAATCAAGAATATTATTACAGGATTTGTTAAAAGCACCCTGTCTTTAACTATTTATCATTTTTATGTTTTCTGCTGATTTCCAGAGTAGGGAACCCTTAATTGCTCCCTCTTTTGAATGACCTCTGTCTTCTCCTTCCTTATCCAGATCAAAAAATCCTTGATTTCTCTTTATCCCGATTAAACCACTTCACCAATCAACCTTCCAAGATCTTTAATGACTTGTCTATCTTGCCCTAAAATTTTTTGACTTTTGACCTTGATCCTAGCCCTGTTTACTTGACATTTGACTCCTTTGCCCAATGGACAAACAGATCTATCTCTATCCATATCATTAAGTTATTTTTCCCAGAAAACCAAAACCAAATCTTAAAACCAATTTGCACATCATAACTAGCCTAATATAAAATAATTAAAACAAAGTTAAATCATATAGAGAGAGCCCTCTCTGAACCCTAGGAAGGCTAGATCCTAGAGTTTAAAAGTTGGTCTATGGTTACCTCTAATGTTCTTTGAACTTTAAATCAAAATCTCACAACTTAAGAATTATTAGTGTTAACAATATCCTTAAAAGAAAGTATCATATTTCTTGAAAATGAATCATATTTCCCCAGTATGGTGACAAAAAAAATTGATGTGTTTTCCTGTTAGGGAAAAGAGTCAACCTCCTAGGGCCTATTTTTCAAGTTCCTTATGTGTTTTTATAGAGGTAGTACTCCTCTTTTCACACACTGAGATATTCAAATTGCTAAAATTTGAAAATATAAACTTCAAAAGATGCGCGTGTGAGTGGATAAGGGGTTTTAAAGGAAGAATAAAATAATGATATTCCATTGTACTCATCATTCACACATTATGAGGAGACACATTTGAAGCGAACTTAATTAAAAGAATAAAGAGAATATGTTCTAGATATTTAGAAAGATCTAAAATGATTTATTACATTGAAATTTCATAAAGAGCTTAGGAAAACATTCATGGGATTCCTACCTCTTACTTAAAAGTCTTAGAACCACAAATGGCATGTTGTCCCCAAAATATCTCTCTGCAAGAGTCAAAGAATAATTTTACAAAGTTAAGTTTTTTAATAGAGCTAGTTCCTACAATACTTCATGCAATCCTTATACTTAACATAAATTTTAAAGGCATTAGTCACTAAGGGACTGGGATTGGGATCCCATAAACCAATTAAATATGAAGATACCTGGAAGAATGAGAGAAACTATGATTAAGGATTGAATTTACAAAAAAATTAAACAATCCATAAAACTAGATTATTAATGATTGGTATGAAAATGGGGAATTTATCCAAAAAAAGATAAAATACACTCACAAAATTGCAGAAGGAAAACGATTGGAGTGAATTCTTTATGTGTGTGTGTGTGTGTCTGTGGTTTTTGAATGTTTGTTAATCTAACGACTCAAGCTGTTACTCGAGCTTAATGATTCTGTTTAAGGACCTCTTAAGCCAATCTCAATATAATCCTTCATCAACATGATTGTTATGTATTTTTTAACTCTTAATGCAAATATCTCTTTCTCTAGGTCCTCACGTCTGACCATAGTTTCTTTGTTATAGCCAATTTCTCCTCACTATCATTAACAAATGTGACCAACCATTTCTTGATTTGAGCTTTCAAAAAATCAGCTAAGTTGTCAAAAGCGTCACCCAAAGATACTTTAATGATATTTAGTTATTTTAATACATCTTTAGAGATCAACATGAGATCCATAATCATTCATCGACCTCGAAAAGTTTCAACAACTTTAATGGTTTTGATAAAATATTTTCGCGTATGGGAATCAACACTTGAGCATTTTGTGATAGTGTCTTGTAGCATATTAATCCATGCATACCAACGTACCTTAATCTGGTTGATCATTTTTCCTCTAGGGAAGCCTTGTTGGGTCCTTTCAAAATCATTTAGTGTATTGATCTTGTTGATGAAGGTAGAAAAATCATTATCAAAAAATTGTTGAACATGTTCTACATCTTTTTATAACTACATAGTAAATGTACAAATTATTTGAGATAGATTTCTCAAGCGTAGAGAAACCTCCCATGCTTCTCTGATAATCTCTAGTTGCTTATTTATATTGACTACAACCTATATCTAATGAATGTTAACAATTTTTCTTCTTTCCTTACTTTCTAGGGTGTGTTAGGTATACTTATGGGATATATTTTGGTTGCTTAGATAGCTAGAGGGGTCATGAATAGATGTGTAGGACTGAGAGGTCCTTCAATTTCACATATTGTTCTTTTGAATTTCAATTTTTCTGCCCCCTTCTTAGTGATAGAGTGAGCAAGGGAATACCATGTAGTTTGGTGCAATTTTAGGAGCCCTTTAGGTTCAACTCTTGAAATTTCTACCTCAAACTTCCACTGATTAGTAATTTTGTATTCCTTCCGCACACATTTTCAAATTGTAGCTCTTATTGGATGTATCATAATGGGTATTTTGCATGGTCAAGTATTGGTCCTAAAAATTAACCATCGCTTTAGCATCCAATTGTTCAGCTAACTTTTAGGACTTAGCGATGTGTGATACTGCCCAATATGGAATAGTGACACTATCGACTTCCATGTCCATGGGTCCTCTTACAATTGAGGAATCTTTCTTACTCAAAATTTTAATTTTAACAAGGTCATTATGTGGGATATTTCCAGAGTAACTAGAGGGGGAGATTCTTTGCCATCAACTCCATTAGAATTTTGGTCATTACTCTCTTCTTGAATTATAAGATTATATTTAATTTTGTGAGTCGAGGAGGAACACTAACAAGCAGGTTGAGCACTAGTATGAATCTTCCCTCTACTTACATTAGGGGAATTTTGAGGTCTGAAATGGGCCTCCTAAGGGAAATAATAAAAAAATAATAAAAAATATAAAATAAGAATTGTGAATTTTTAAAAGAAAAGAAAGAAAACTACATTTTTTATTGTATTTTCGACTTATCTCCTTGTAGTTTTACTCAAATTTCAAGCATGTACACTCGTTGGATAAGGAATTAGATTATGCATCCAACGAGTACCCACTCTACATGATTTTGGGTAGATCTACACCAAGAAAAAATCAAAATACATGGAAAATGTGTTTCAAACATGTTTTTCATGTATTTTGTTTTTTTCTTTGTGTATATCTACCCAAAAGTACATAAAGTGGGTACTCATTGGATGCATAAGATAAGTATGCATCCAATGAGTGTACGTGCTTGAAATTTGAGTAAACCAACAAGGACATAAGTAAAAAATATAGCTAAAAAAAGTAGTTTTCTTCTTTAGCCTCCAAAATATTCTTCCTTGGGGATGACGTTGTCACTTGAATCCTATTGCCTCTCATAAAGGTGATTTTGTTAATACATTTTTCATTTTGAAGCCCATTTTGTACCTCAAAATTCCCCTAATGGTTCTTCCTTTTATATTAGTACTTATCTCTATCACTACATCATCAAATAGTATGTGTGTTTCCTTCTCCTTGGATGGGTTGGTTTGATTCTCTCTATTTCCTTCTAAGATTCTTGTAAACAGGTTTTCATATCTTACTAATTCCATGTGTCTTGAGAATGCTTGAGTCAGGGTCAAATTCTTGAGTGGATTTGGCTTCAAAAAAATTAAAAGGTTTTAATAACCTTGGCAATTCTACAAAATGAGTAGAATTCTTTATTGTAGTCTCTCTTATAATGAATGAAAATGTTATGAACCGCTTCTTCTTCTTCTTATTTCTTTCAAACAAAATAAACCAAGGGTAAAAATTTCTGCAAACCGCACAAGAAAATATTTATCTAGGAAAATCATAGATAGTTCTAGAGGTTTACCTTGGTACCCTTACAATTTGATAAGAGTATCATTTTACGTTTCTTCATGTATCCATTTTCCCTATAAAAAGTTGTATGCATCTAAAGATATTTTTTTGGGATCATGCCCTATTACCATATAGCTAAAATGTCTAACGAATTGGTCCTGAACTTGGTTGAAATGGATAGGGGTCGTATGCCTCCATCGATAATATGAAAGGAGTGTATTAGTTATGTTGTGCTAAGTGTCCTTTCAATAATATAAACACGTACAATTTTTCTCCATATGTTTGCTTAAGGAATGAGAGTTTTAACCATGAACATTAGATGAATTAGTGAACTTTAAGCATGTAAATAAGCCTTAAAAACACTGAACAACAATGCATAATAGAGAAAAACATTCACACATAAGTTTACACAGTAGGCATGATGAAGTAGTTCACCCCTCCTGGGCTACATCTTGTGGTCCAGCTCCCAATGGCATGTCCCTCTTTTTCATTATGCTCAAAATTGTAAATTACATATGTTTACAGGCCTCTAATGGTTGTTTTCTCTGCACCAAAGGCTCCAAAATGCTCAAATTAGTCTAGGTAGACTCTTGTTTCACCAAAATTGGTCGAAAATTGACATCCCAATGCATTTTTCCCAATGACAGCTAGAAAAGCTCCACTAAATGTTGAGACAGACAGTTAACTTAAGTTAAATTGATGGAAAACCCTAAAATTTAGGGGCGCACTCCAGAAATAGTCAGACAGTTTAGGATAACATTAAAGTTTAGTGGCGGGGTGGTCACATACCAACCCCGCCGTAACCTCCGCCCATAACAGTTTGAAACTTTGTGTTATATGTCAGAACTGGGAGTTGTGGTGCCACTCTTAACCATCGCATTTAAACTCTTTATCCCCACCATGTGATCACTGTAGAACCCTTCGGAGTGTATTTTATGTTGCTGCTGGTTATATGTCATTTGATGCCATGGTTGAATAAATCATGTCAACAGAATCGTCGTGACAGTTAAGTTTACTATTGTGGTAAGAGTTGGAGGTCACGGTTCTGGGCGAAAGGCTACATGACAGGGGGGTTGGCCCTTTCGAGGCTGGCCTCCCAAGCCCTCAACGCAAAACATATAACATTAAAATAGTAGTGGTACCCTATAGGGGTAAGAAACACCCCACAGGCGAACTGGTCAAACCGTTTGCACCCATGCCCGAGGTTTTGGGTTCAATTCCTGTAGTCTCAAACAAATTTTTAATAGACCCTCCTAAGGACATGCGGCGGCCTGTGGGCTTGCCACATGTCGCTCAACCACTGGCCAACCAAAAACTCATCAACAGTCCAAATTCCTCCATACCACCAACATCCAACAGCCCAAATTGAGCCACATGGCACGATCCTGTTGGCTAAGTAAAAATGGAATATTCCAAGTATATACCTGCTAACTGTACCTACATGCTGATTGGGCATCCAGTCACAAAATTTTGATGTTTGGGAAAACAAACAGAATGAGATATCTTCCTCATACGACATCGATTTTTCGAACTGTTCACGATGCCAGAATCACAACGACGAGAGCTTTTCGGTCGCTCAGGTTCAGACCTGTTTTGAGCACTTTCATTTTTGAGCATAAGACATGATCTCCTGATCAATCGAATAAGATACCAAAATTGCATTGGTTCTACATCATGATTCATGTTTCTCTTGTGGGGTGGTACATGGGATGAATTACAATAACAACCATCACCAAGTAGTTCGTCATAAATAATCTTTGGGTATTATAGAAATTAAGCAATTGAAAGGAAATTTCATTCGAAATGACCTCTACCCTATCAAAAATGACATCCTTCTTGAAGGAAAAAGAGAGTATGTACAAAACTAACCTAGGTATGTTGGAACTTGATTCGTGCCTCGTGATTAAGGTGAATAAATAGGATAAATTCTTATAAGGATAAACTAATATAGAGATATCAATAAAGGAGAGGTTGGACGAGACCTACACCGAATGTGACATAAAATATAGAGATTCTGATAATTTTATCTACTTAGTGGGTCTTGGAAACTCCAAAATCTTTCTAAACACCTCTAAGAATAAGTAGAATTGGATTCTTCTTTAGGTTTCAAGCTTAATGGTCATGGTTTTAGGGTTGAAATTATTGGCACACTAGAAAACTATTTTCTTGAAGCTAAACACTTATGGGACACATGCAACATTAGCCAGCCATGTATTCCAAATTAGGCTCCTCTATTTCTCCCTTGGAGCCAAATTTAAATACCATTGATATACAATTTTCCAATGGAAGTTTTTTTTATCATGACAAGCTAGTGAATTAGTTGTATCCGCACAAATTTTCTCCTGATTCCTTTTCATTACAATATTTCTTATTGTTCAATGTATTTAGAAATATGTGATAGATTAATAAGGCTTTGGTGGAACTCTTAGTTGTTAAATCCTTGATTTTACAGTATCATTTAATAGGATGTTACTTCTTCATGTACCACCTTCATCAGGACACATGAGAATGATAATGGGAACTTAATAACTTAGGGAATGTCTTTAATAGATGTGTTGGTGGATAATTCCTACAATACAATATGATCAAACACCTCTTTTTTCCTCAAAAATCAGACTTTCTTAAATGAGCTTTCAATTAGTCTCAAAAGGATCAAATAATTGATTTCCGCTAAGTAATTAATAAAAGTAGGGAATTTGATTTTATGGGATGTCATGCATGGAGATTTTATATGTGAGAAAATTTTACTGTGAGGAGAAGTGGATGTGTGGAAGGTTTATTTGTGCAGAGGATTGGGTGGTGGAAAACAAATATATGTGTGAGGGAAAGGTATTTGGAAGGTTGGGGTATGTGGGTCTTTTGCACATATAGAAAAATGGCTAAGTATATAATAGTGCAGGGAGTAGTGTGCAAAATTGGTTATGTGCATAATGAAAGGAAATGAAATGTTTCCACACACTACACACATAGAAAAATGGCAAAGTACAAAAAATTTCAGGTGTGGTATATAATACAAAATGATGATGATGATGGTGTACATAAAAATATGAACATAGAAATACCAAATAAAAATGAACATAAGTGGATTGTTTATATTGAAAAGTTTAGAGTTATTCATATCAAAATAAAAGAGGTGGGAGATTCATTGGTGTGGAATTTAACTTTTGTTAGGTATTACACTCCAAAAGAGGGATACAAACACTATCCTTCTAAGGCATTCACTAACCCCACAAATGATAGTGAAGAAAATTTTGGCACTTCAGGTGTCTTTCTAAATCTCAAATATTCATATGGTTTCTCTAAAAGAAAAAAATCCTAAAATGAAATAAATCACACAGGAGAAAAACTATTGGCCTGAATTGGTGTTGTTTATGTATGTCAAGTGAATAAAGAAACTATCATTTAATTATAAACTATGATTTCATGAAATGAGTTTGAGGGAGCTAGAAAGTATGATAGGTAGAGAGGGTTGGAGTGGAGTAACAATTAAGGAAAGACTTAGAGAATAGTGTGAATATCCAGCCATAAAAATCTTCAAGGCTCTTACCGTTAACCATTGTGTAGGGAACCTTGCTTGTTAGAAATGCAAAAATATTTGAAAATAGAAACATATATCCAGTTTAATGTGTTGTATAAGGATGAAATATATTATCTTTTTATAAGTAGAGGAAAGACCCAAATCCTTATTGTCTAATTTATGAAAAATTAATAGGTAGGTTGAAGCCTTGGGATTTCTTTGATGGGGCATACCCAAGCAATCTACTTTTGGGAGGAGTAGGTGGTATACTTTACATTTATGGTTCTCATTTTATTAGCTTCAAAGCATGGATTGGAAATGGTTATGATAATGTGGCTGAGTTGAGGGATTTGAAATCAACTCTTACTCTTGCAACTAAATATGAATTGAATATCATACAAATATTTGGAGATTCATTACTAGTTATAAAATAGTTTACCAAAGAATTTGATCTATGAATTTCATATGACGAGATGTGGAGAATTTTGGGGGGATTTACATAGGTTACTTTCTTTCACATTTATTGTGAAAGGAAATAAAATGTTTTTTTTTGTAAGCTTGGCAGGACTATATCTTCTTCATGTATAATATATCACCTCTATCAGAGTGGGGAATTGAACCCGTAACTTCACATCAAGGAATGCCTTAACACAACACCCGATCATCGTCTATCCAAGACCCCATGGACGAAAGGAGTTAAAATGTTGATTCATTATTTTTTTTGTTTTCTTGTTAAGGACAAGAGTCAACCTCTTAAAGTATTCTTAACAAAATTCTTGCTTAACCCGAAGCGAAAATATGTTTTTTTTAATTTCTCTAAATTCATAATGCAAATTTTCAACTAATGCAAGGTGGTCTTTATTATCATTTATGAAAGTAATTAAACACTATTTAATTTTTTCTTTCAAAAAGTCATGCAAGGTGGTCTTCATTGTCATTTATGAAAGTAACTAATCACTAAGTAATTTTTTCTTTTTTCTTTCAAAAATTTAATGTTCCCATGGAATAGTGAGTTGTTTATGGAGGCAATAGAATAGTTTAGACGGTAAATTTTTGGCGGAATATCGTAAAAAAAATTCAAAAAATCAGATAATTGGAGAGTTTGGATTGCATTTTTTTTTATGGTAGAAATAGATTCAACATCATCAAAAACCCAAAATCTATAACTCAGATTTTCAAAAATATTTACCAAAATTTTTTATAATCTTTCAAAAATTTGTAAATTATTCTGTAAGTTTTTTTGACTACGGCCTGGCCTGGCCTGGCCTGAAGAAGACGTCTACGTGTGTTTGAAAACAACCCTATCTCATATTGTAGATTTGATAAACCTACTGACATGGATGTGTGGACCCACCTGTTTATCTTCGTTTACACTAACGGACGTTAATTTTGATTACTAAATTATTTATCACCGGAAAATGGTGCAGCCCGAAACTATCTCTTAACACGCCTTACAGCTGGTATTGTCCTTCCCTTGAAGTGTCTTACAACTGGTATTGTCCTTCTGCCCTTAATCGAGGGAGTGGGCTAACCATTCGACGGAATGGCCTTGAGTTTTGTGCCCCCGACAGACTGCCGAATACATCCGGTGATTGCCTCCGGCAAACACAGGCCCCACGCCCCTCACCGTCTCCATCTCCCTCTGTCCCCGCGATGTTACTGTTACCATCCTCCGTCAACTGTCTCGTAACGAGCTAACTCTCCCCGTTTCGAGCCATCCTTGCGTATGCTCACACAAGCCATCACGCGGACTTGCGCAACCGCTTTAGGGCCGAATTGACATTTTCTCCATTTTGAACTGAATTACTCGCTCGATCATTATGGGTGCTTTCTACCAGCTGCAGATTTGCTGCGCAAACCCATTTCAAATTTATGCAGAAATCCCACACCCTCTACTTATTTATTCTGTCGACCACCATTTCGTCGTGTCATTCAGTCGAGTCATTCAGTCGAGTGTGTTTCTCCATTCGGTCGAGTCATTCAGTAGAGTGCGTTTCTCCATTCGGTCGAGACCATAGCAGAGGAGAGTAGATCGGAGCAGTAGCAGTAGAACAGAGGAGTACCAGTAATTGGAGCAGAGCAGAACAGAGCCCCTAGTTCTTCCTTATCAACAGAGCAGAGTAAGGTCAGTAAATTTTCTTCAATGCATTGCCGCAAGCAACTGCTGTAAATTCCAGTGTTTATTTATGAAGTAAGCTAACCATTCCTTTTTTATTGGAGTAAGCTAACCATTCGACTGAATGGCCTTCGGGTTTTGTTATTTATTTCGTAAAGAGTGGCAACTCGTTGTTGCAGTAGCATCAACAACGAGTTGCCGCGACTGTAAATTTAAATTCTGAGCAGTGGCAGAAACAGCGAGTTGCTGCCATTATAACAGTGTGTTGCCACCGCTGTAAATTTTAATTTTGGGCAGTGGTGGCAACTCGCTGTTGCCGCCATTGCGCAAAATTAAAATTTACAACGACAGCAACACACTGTTACAGTGGCGGCGACTCGTTGTTTCCGCCACTGTAACAACAAGTTTCCGCCACTGTGCAAAATTAAAATTTATAGTGGCGGCAACACACTCTTACAGTGGCGGCAACAACGAGTTGCCGCCACTGTAACAGCGAGTTGCTGCCACTGCGCAAAATTAAAATTTACAGCAGTGGCAACACACTCTTACAGTGGAAACAAATCGCTGTTGTCGCCACTGTTTGTGTTGTCGACATTGTAATTGTGTTTCCGCCATTGTAAGTGTGTTGCCGCAAATGAAAATAATTAAATTTTTATTTATATTGCAAACTTCATTTTGTATTTATTTTGTAAAGAGAGCATTATTTATTTTGTATTTTCTTGTTTTGTAGATGGTTGCAAAATGGGTCCTGGCTATCCAGATATGGTGCCATCCAAACCCAGGGAATGCACGGATAAGGTTCGTGCTTCACAATGAATCCCTTAGCCAGGTTTATCAAAATAGTAGACAAATATCTGGTATTAAAAAGAATAATGAGGCATACTATCTTGCATTGATATAGGGCCTCACGACTGCACGGAACTACGGTGAAAATTACAATGTCACTTACACTAACTCTGAGCTAATCATCAACCAGATGAATGCCATCTACCAAGTTAGAAGACCTAACCTAAAGCCCTTTCACCAGCAAGAAAAATCCGTTGTTTCACAATTCCACAGCTTTGAGATTATGTACCAATCTAATGTCCAAAGGGTCTGTGATTCAATACTTTCTGAAATAGCATCCAAAGGACGTGGATGTGGTATATTTGTGGAGCCAACATGTGCTCCAATTGTTATTGATAGGCATTGTTATAGATTTCCTATTAATGAGTGGATTGTTGCTCTGATTGGGATTGGGGTTATTATGGGGGGAGTAATATTATTGTGTTCATCTTTTTTGAGATAGATTGGAACATGATCTCCATCATTTTTGTATGAGTTGTTTTTAATAGATGACCTCACTATTTTCTGGTTTTATATGTGATGGATGCTTTTATTTTCTGTATTTATGAAAATCATTGTTTAATTTCTTTTCAGTTTATATATAGTAAAATTAATTTGGGATTGCATGTCATTTAATAAGTTTTAGGTGGTGCTCATAATTATATAACTCTAAATGCAAGATTTATGAAGTGCAAAAAATTCTTATCAAATTAATATGTTAACATTATACTTCTCAATGATTATGTAAATAGAATCATATTTGAAATTTATCTTTTGAAAAGTAAATGTCATATTGATTTCCATACAAGTAGAAGTGAGTTACTATTTTTAATTAAAACTATATCTCATACCAAGGATGACTATTTTTAGTTAAAACTATATCTCATACCAAGTGATGGTGGGGTTACCCCGCCAAACCCACATTCCCATTCTTAATGCATATAAAATTTCTGCACCCAATTCTGTGCTCAATACCAAGTCAATCTGGGAAAAACTTGAAAGTCTATAAGGAAGCTTTACCAATAACACTCAAATATCAACAATTCCACACTTTTATTAAAACAGAGAGCAAAAACCTCTCAACTCAGTCTTCTATTGCAAAATCCCCCCCCCCCCCCCCACTGTATCAAGGGTTACATTTTATAAAATGTTACCTAACTGTTCAGTTCCTTCTCCAGGACCGTTTTATTCTTAACACAAAAAAGCCTAATTACACAATATTACTAGAATCCTATCAACATAAACCAATTAGACTAACAAGAATGAACCTATTCGACTTATGCAGTTACTAAACTAACCCTAATTGCTCTAAGTGCAACAGATAGCTGAGGTATTGACACCTTGCTGGTACATTCCTTGAATAATTTTGAACTCTTCTAGCCACAACATGTGGACAAATTTCTCACATTGTTGGCTAGTGTCCAATGCTCCTGCATCAAATTTCACATCAGAACATCGACATGAATGTCGATTTCTTCAATGACACACAGAGTACATTAAAACCCAAATTACAAAGATTGTATCCCGCATTGTTCATATAACTGTTTATGGAAATTCAAGCCCATTCACATAGAATTAAGTCGAATAATATTCATGAAATGCTGAGACAAATTCTTTCATAATATATAAATGAGATCCACTAACAAAACTTCTTGTTTGGCTAGATATTCAATTCGATGGCCTTCTACCTCACTACTCTGTCTCTCTAGCTCAGGGGCCCTCTTGTTTAATTCCTTTGAGGCTTACATTTATACAAATTGATCATGAGTCGATTCAGCTCCTTCAATGACTCAACCAAACTCTTGAATTCCTCAAAGTCCTAAATCTAGACTAATCCCTAAATTTACTGAAACTGACTCGAATTTCATTCCTAAATTTGAACTGTCTCTTCATATTCCCAACTGATCAGCTTCTCTCATGTTCTCCAATCATTTGGGAACATTTAAAACTTCTCTCCATATTTAATTTAAAATTCCTCTAAGATTATTAATTACATAAGAAATCAAAAACATGAGACCCTCCTATGTCTATTAAAATACAAAGTATTTTATTTGGGCCTTGTTATCACCGTAGTAATTCTCAGGTTGTGGGATGAGGATTTTTGTAGTTAAGAAAACCAAGGGTAACCAAGAACCTATTTTAGAATTCAGGATCTAGCCTTCCTGAGTTCCGGAGAGGGATCTCTCCTAAAGATTTAACTTTGTTTTGTAATTGGATTTCAGGCTAGCTATGAGTGGACAGTGGGACTTGTTTTGAAAGTTTGGTGGGAATTAAAGGTGTTTCAAGGTAAACCACAGAGGGATATACCAGACCATTGGGCTATGGAGTCAACTTTCTAGGCAAACAGAGATAGGAAATAAGACTTTAAGATGCAAATATACTAAGGGCAGGGTAGATGACCTTCAAAGGGCTGTGAATAGGCTTTTTTGATGGAATGGATGAAATTTGAACAAAAGGGCAATTAAGAATCCTCAAGTTACATAAATGAAGATTGAAGGAGGGGATCAAACAGGGACCAAGAGCATTTAATAATTCTATAGTCTAGTTATCAAGAAGAAAACATAATCATGCCAACTAGTAAAAATAGGGAGCTTTTTATCACTAATCCTGTTTAAATTATCCTAGTTGATCATTAAAGACAAAAACACATAAAAATGAATGTATGGAAACTTTTGAAAGATAACACAATGAAAATAGGAGAATACTAGACTTATCTAGTCAGCACAAGAATCCTGAGTTATGATGTCTTTAATCTCAATTCTAGTCTGCTGCTTTGCTAATTGACTCACACCAACTTCAATATATCCAGAAAAATGACTATATTAGTCTTGATAAATTTTATTCCACACTGAATACTTCGAAAGATGAAGTATTTATACAAATAAATTGCTTACAAAATATCTAAAAGTTTGAGAGAATATCTCAAGAAAAAATAGGAATTATTGCATAAGAAGAGGGACAACAACAAAACAGTTTGCAAACAATCCTCTTTTACAAGGAAAAATAGAACTATTTATCCTAATCAAACTGATTTTTAGATTAGCTGGAAGCGTTGCTGGCACTTGGGGCATTATCTCATGGAAGATGACTTGTAGAATACTCCTTCTTTTCACCTTCTGTTATGATACTCTTTATCTCTGCTTTTCACTGTTTTACTGCTGTAATTGAAAAATAACCAGCAGTAACAATTGGCTTTTACTGATACACTTTGACATCTGATACACTTTGACCCTGAATCTTCACCCTAAGGTAACAGTAAAATATAACTTTTAATGTGATTTTCCTGCTCTTTTACCTGTCAAATTCACATCAGATCTGTGAATTCTTGCCACTGTTGAGCTGTGGGGATCTTTATATTCTTCAATTTTCTATAGCTTTCATTAGCTTCTGTGTACTTAGAAAAATTTGGCTTTACTATGAACATGTGCTTAATTTCATTTTCTAACAAGAACAAATTCTCAAAATATTGAAGTATCACTTTGCCACTTGGAGACCCTTGAGGCAAAGGTTTGTTAGCTTGCTCCTTAGCATAGGCTCTAATTTTCTGGTCATAGTCCTTCTGTGGCATTAATTTTTCATTCAATGCATGAATATCTGGAAGTCCTGCTTCTAGCAACAAGTCATATTTTGTCTTGAATTTAGTGATTTATATGTTCATATTATCACACTTCTCTTCCAGATTATTCATAATGTTTCTCTTTGTTAGGACCTTTTTGATTTCAAGGATAGCCTCTGTCCTGTCAGGAATTTTCAATTCTTCTAGTTCTTCCCTGTTTTTACTATTCAAAAATGATATGAGTTGAATTGCTTGTGGTGGTTTGTTGCCAAGTTCCTTCTTTGTTTTATCAATTTCTTCTAAGGCAGCTTGTAGCAGATCTTTTTGCTCATATATTATCTGAATAGAAGG
The DNA here is from genome assembly GCA_034641835.2 of Pinus albicaulis. Classification (NCBI taxonomy): domain Eukaryota; kingdom Viridiplantae; phylum Streptophyta; class Pinopsida; order Pinales; family Pinaceae; genus Pinus; species Pinus albicaulis. The sequence continues at coordinate 11,446,590 of CM076570.1, read as the reverse complement.
CCATTGTGAGTGAATTCCTTCAGTGATTTTTGTCCACAAATAATTTTTGATGTAGGCAACTTCGTCTGTGAGATTTACCTGTTGTTGAAGAATCTTAACCTGTTCCTGTAATCTGTTAGCCCTCTATTCATGTCCTTTGGAAGTGATTAAGGTATCTCTGTTGGAAGCTTCCAAAATTTTGATGGTGTCTTTTAAACTGATTATCTCTTTATCTTTTATGGACATATCTTCCATAGCTTTGATAATGGTAGTTGTTTCCCCTGTTGTATTTACCTGTGATGTTGATGAAGAAGTGGTAGAGATGTCTTTAGAAGTAATTGACACTGCAGTTGCCAATACTCCTTGCGGTGCCAAATTTTCTACCAATGTTGAGGGGATAGTTGTGCTTACAGTTGGAATAATTGTAGGAATTTGCTGAGATTTTTTCAAATTTTCATTTTCTTGCATCAAAATTTCTATTTGTTTTTCCATTTCCTTTATTTGGGCTGTCATATTTAGAACCAATTGATTTAATTTATCATTCTTTGTCTTTTGTTGAAGGATCTCCTTTACTTGGGGATGTTCACTTTGAGGCAGTTTCAGTTGCTTCCTTAGTGCAGCTATGTCTTCATTTTTCTGTTTGATTAGAGCTTTTACAACTTCAATGTTAGCTGGATCAGCTCCTGCTTCAATCACCAAGTCTTATAATGCTTTGATTCTCAATCCATTAGCATGCAATGATGCTTTGTCCAATTTCATTTGATTTTGCAGATTTGCCACTGTCTTGTGAAGTTTAACAGAGCTCATTGTTTTGTTGACTATCTTTGGATATAACATCTCTATATTGCTCCTGTGAAATTCTATTTGATCTAATTCATGGATAGCATCTGCATCTACTTCCGAATCTGTCTTTGATTATTTTGCCACTGACTTTGGATCAACCACTGTAGGCTTCAAAAATGACATTACTAATTTTTTAGAAGAATAATCAAAAGCAGAGAGAATTCTCTCTTTACTTCCAGGTTTTTCTTTGAGAAACTTGGAATATACTTCATTTTTTATTTCTTCATTCTTCTCTCTGATTTTTCTGAATTTAATCTGGATGTCTAACTCTGTGTTCTTGGATTCCTTGGAAGAAGAAGGAATTTCAACATTATTTTGTCTCTCAACCATCACTGTATCTTTATCCAGTGTCTCAAATTGGCTCTTTTGAAGTTCTCTGAGTGTTTCAGTTACTATCATTGTTGCCTCATCCTCAGTTTCATGATCATCAATTTCCATTGCTTTATATTTTTCCTCAATATTCAATTTAGTTCTCTTGCTATAGGAGATTTTAAATTTCCTTCCTAAAATGGTTTCCGCAATATAATTGACATCTTCTCCACTTCTTTTATGAGAAACTTCAGCATCTTTATCAATTGTAGTCACCTGTGCTTGATTCACCTGTGTTCCCTGTACATTACCTGCCCGCATACCATGTATATCATCATCTATCAAATTATTTGGCTCCCATTCTTTCTGATTGGCAAATTTCTCAATTTGTGGCTTGGAATCATGCAAGAAAGGAGACAACTTGCATATTATTCTGATAGTGCTCAAGACACCCTGAGGGTCATAATTCCACATAAAGTTGTATGGGAACTTGTATTCTTTCAACTTGATATTAATCTCATTTGTAGCTTCTCTATTGTTGACAATGAATGGCCCAATCTGATTTTTGAGTTTAAATTGGGTCTTTTTCCTAGAGGCCATAAAATTTACTTCATCTGCATTCAATATTTGCCTTAAATATTCTAAATAAAAAATTCTTGTAGTTACAAACCTTGGAAGTTTGTATGGAGCCAAGAGTGCACCATACACTCTAATCTCTGTGTGATTCCTGTATAAGTACCAATCCCCAGTCTTACAGTTCTCAGACAATTGTAAGATTCTCTTAGTTTCTTCATTAATTTTGAGAGTTTCTTCCTTAGTCAACAAATTCATAGTTGGGATTATGAATAAGTCATTGAAATCTACATATGTATATTCCCTGTTCTCTTTTCTCAAAATATATGTCCAAAGCACAACTGACAGGAGGTTCCCTTCTACATGCAATTTCTGCAACTCAATGGGAAATTTTTCTGTTTGGTCATACAAGAAAAGATGAAGCAGATATGAAGTATATCTAAAAACTCCTTCTTCTGGAAATCTGGACAATTGATAGTGCATGTTTTCTGCGATAAAATTGAAAAAATTGTATATAATGGATGGAGGTTGGCCAGGAGTCAAGGTTGAAAAAAAACCCAAGATGGAAGCATCAGTGAATTCATCCTTGTTATATCCCAGTATAAATGACAACATGGAGACAATCTGCCTTGTTTCCTCTGGAAAATAAAATGTATCAAAGGGAGGATTTACTTTAGGGACATTAACATGTGTAGGCCAAAAATTTTGAAATATGTTGAACTTGGCAGAAAATTCTAAGTCCAAGTATAGCTGGGTCAAATCCTCTATTGACAGTGAAATTGAATTAGGATCATGGTTAATTTGCAACATGGAATTAATGGACTCATTATTGATATAGAACATGAATTCTCTATCCTTATTGACAATACATATCTGATCTGGAAGATAATATAATTGACACAGTCTGACAAAATCAGGGGCTTGATGAGTAAAAGGAACAACATATCTTGGTAGATTGGACTCCCAAATGGGTACGTCACCTTTGGATTTTTCTACAGATTTTCCAAAACACCAATTGTGGACTTCTAGTAGGTTGAATTCAACTGAAGGATAAAAAATTCTATAATCAAGATCAAGTAACGGGCTACTTTCTTGGGAAGTTATAGGAACTTGAACAGGTCTGACTACTTCTGTTGTCTTAGCAGTAAGTGCAAGAGTGGGCTCATTGAGTTTGGATGGCTCAGCTTGTGGTAAGTTGCTTGAAACATTTCTCTGGGATTTTGGGCCTCCAGACTTAGGAGTTACTTATTTCTTTGTTATTTTGGATGAACAAAGCAAGTTTAAACAGTTTGCTAAGTTATTCTTTAGAAACAAGGGGAAATTGAAGGGTTTCACTGGGAAATTCAGACTCTGAGCAGGGTTCTGGATTATAAAAAGGGTTTTTAATGCACAGAAGATGGCTTTGATCAAGTTCAACAGTGAAAATGATCAGGGAGTGACTAAAAACCTGGTAAAATGAAAATGCGGATCCTAGAGAAAATTTGATAGGGTTTCCCCTATATTTTGGAGGTTTTTAGACTTATTATATGGATAATTCAACTAAATTAAAGGAAATGGCTGATAAAATGATGATTTCTCCTTTGAAATTGAAGTATTTTGGATAGGATTGACAGAAAAAATACCTTTAAAAGGTATAATTGTGGTCGAAGGAGTTGTAGTTGTGTTCAAAATCTTCAATTCAGGTAAATGAGGCTATCAGAGGTTATGGAATTCTATGTGAGTGAATTTCAGAGAAAAATGGTCGTTCAAATGGTAACTGGTTCAGAAAACAGCTTCGCAAAGAGTCAAGGCAGGCTCTGCAAAGGTTTTCACAAGTTAAATGGTGCAAATAGGTGAAATGTAATGGAAAACCATAATTTTTAATGTATTAAACCATAAGTCGAATCACAGTTTAATTGCATTTATTGCAGATATGGCGAAAGCAGTTTTTGGATTGGGTTTGGGTGGTTTTTGCGTGACTCTAAAGTGGTAAGCGGAAATTCACTTTTTTCACGTGATCCAATCGTATTAGGACACGTCGACAAGGGGAGGTTTGGGAAAACAACCCATATCGTGTAATTTTTATAAAACATGAGTCGATAACTTTATTTGCGCGATATAGGGTTACACTAGAAAATTTGGCCCAATTTCCGACGACAAATTCGTCGCTATTCCGACACATAGTAATCGCAAGAGAGACAGTTCGAGGATGGACAAAACGTGGTTCGTCATAACGTCGCAATTCCGACGCCTTGACAAAGTGTCCCAAAACCGACACCTTTTCCGTCGCTTCCAAACAAGCGTCGCTCTTCCGACGTTTACCAAACCTTCGCTCTTCCGACGTTTGTAAAATGTCACAATTCCGACGAAATGTGGTCTGACATTTTGAACGTCACTCTTCCGACGTCTTTATACTGTCTCTCTTCTGACGTTTCCAAATTGTCGCAATTCTGACGCCGTACAAAAGTGTCACAAGACCAACGCATTGCAAAAGTGTCGCAAGACCGATGCTTTCCAAAGCGTCGCAATACCGACGCCAAGAAGAACTGTCGCAATTCAGACAAAATGTGGTCCGACGTTTTGAACGTCGCTCTTCCGACGTCTTTATACTGTCGCTCTTCTGACGTTTCTAAACTGTCACAATTCTGATGCCGTACAAAAGTGTCACAAGACCGACGCTTTCCAGAAGCGTCGCAATACCGACGCTTTCCAAATGTGTCGCAATACCGACGCCAAGAAGAACTGTCGTAATATCGACGGACGTCACAAGACTGATGAAAAAGGAAAATTTTCAAAACATCGGAAGACTGATGCTTATAAGGCATCGGAAGAGCGACGCTTACGAAGCGTCAGTATACCAACGGTGGGTTCAATTTAAAAAAAAAAAATTGAAACTTTAAAACAGGACAGTAAATCTCCAATATTTGTTGTGAATTGTGGGCGTTCCAATTGTTATGAGCATAATTCGACTGTGAAATATTAATTCCTCCTCCGTTGAAGCTTAGTTAGGACAACAATATTCGATGTATACGCATGAGGCCTAGCGTTTCCACATCCAACGGTGGATAATACGTTGCTCTGGCCTTGACGATCCAACGATCCAACTGGATATCGCGCGAGTTAGTTGCACGTTCATTAACTCGCGATGAGAGTGGGTTTTCAAAACCGCTCAAGGCCACGTGTCAGCCTATGACATTGATCGCGTCCAAATTGGGAATACCGCTTACCGTATAAAGGCGGTGCGATATGCCGGAAACTCGTCTTTACTGTGTGGTCCTCAAGGTTCGGAATAATCTTACTCCAGGTTCCATCCGCTTAACAACGCCTTACTGCCATTGAACTCTGCCTCATTTTTCATCCTTCACGTGGCCATACCAAACGAACTTGGGCATGACCATTTTGAGGAGACACGACGCATTACATATGCCACGGTTTATGTCTTATGGTTTCGACAAGGTTAGTATAGACTCTGCAAATCGATACACCGGTCCTTGGTTCATTCAATCGCCTACACATTCACAACACTCATTACAAGGTTTTACCTAGCTCATGGAGGTTCGAGCACATCATCTCCTTGCTCTACCACAGGCGCACGAGAATGTCATTAACCTAATTTACCCTCTGTTCACACAACTAATTATAGAGAAATTCCCCAACTGTTTGAGACAATTATCTGTGGAATTCACCAATGCTCATAAGTCCTGAGTGAGTAGCTCGTGTTCCACCGAGAAATCAACTAGTCTATATGCACATAACCTCATCACAGGGTTTCTTAATTACCACGGGATTTCAATTATCTTTCACCAGGATGCGTACATATATTCACACACATAAAACTTACTCAATAAACACACATATAATACTAACAGATTCCTTATATAAATGAAATTTCTTATAGTCTCCTGGTCCTCAGCCAGATCTTCAATACAATGGCCTCCTCTTCCCTATGCAGCTCTATGCAGTTCTCTTTGCAGGTCTTCTGTGCAGGTCTATCGACTCTGTCACAGAGGTTTATTTTTATATCAATTACAATGAATCGATTAGAATTTCTCGATGACTCACAAACTCTTCAAATTCCTAACTCTGAGACTAACGCTCTAACAGACAGAGACAGACTCCAGAATTAGCTTAACTTCTGAAACTGACTATCTCTTCAGGTGCCCATTAATCATTCGGGAAGTTACATTTTCTCTACAAATTAACTAAATTAGCTCAACTATGGACAATTTCATATGGAAATAAAACATGGGATCCCCCTTTACATTTATTTATGTACAAAATTTGTCTTGGGCCTAATGCCCCTGCATCAGATAACATAGTGAGGGGCTAAATTTCTAGAGCTTCCATGCATCTGTAACATCTTCGGAGCATTTTCATGTGGTTTAGCTACCCTTGTCACTCAAATTGATAGTAGATTAAAGATGACAGATGTTTTCAACGTAACAAGAGCCATTTCAGGTTTCATTGGAAACATTATTTAGAAAACACAGTTTGTGCAATCAATCTTCATACCGAAGTAGCATATATTCAGTTTCACACTGACCTAATGTCATCATGTACTCAACAAGTCAATTGTTGCAGTGTCATACAACCTCAAGCCTCAAACATCTTTACAAGTGAGCATTTCAGGTCGTATTTAGAACAAACCTGTTAGAGATTTTACTGAAATCAAGTTACATTCTAATGCTCATTTAATATAGAGATTAAGATTCTGAATCTATGATGTTACTATTGTTGCTAGTATTTTTATTGTACTTGTGCCATACCCAACTCCACTAATAGTAAAAGCAATGTTGAATCTCGATCAGTCTCCATCCATGGGATTTTAATGGCCCTTAGATGTGAGATTCACATGCCAAATTGAATCATTTCATAGAATGAATAAACTTCATATTACTGCCTTTCAGCTATGGTTGAGTATCAATTTTACCAATTTGGCCAGCACTTGAATATAATCCTAATTACATCAAATTTCAAAATTTGAGTCTAACCCTAAGTGCATAAAATTCTGCAAAACCCACTTACGCAACACAGTCTAGGAGGGGTTAACATGCCTATGAAGTATTTAAACATTGTTGAGGGCTAAGAATAGTTGGACTTTGCCAACTAACCAAACTCACTTTTGACCACTTCTAGTAACTTTAGCTTGTAGATGCTCTCATAAAAAGAAATCAGGTGGTCCAATAAAAGGAAGGGGATTGGTTGCGTGTTTCATTCCCTTTTTTTTTTCAGCTGAAAGCTTTCCAAGAAGAATAAATCTACTGAAGCATGAAACTAATTTTGTTGCTGCCCCAACTACCACTGACATACATCACAATGTGTCATAGTTTATTGTAAGCCTCTATTGAGAGTGGGCAGCACTAAATCCAAGTAATTCCCCTCATCCCTTAAAAGACACCTCTAAATATAACTAGAAATTTCAAATAGTTAGTAAAGGAAAAGTACAAAGATATAACAGATCTGTGTTGAGCCAAAAACCTGTGCATTCACAACAAAACTGGGATGGACAAAACTTAAAAACAATTATGGACTTTAACAAAAAATCGTCTTATGCATACAAAATGAAAGAAGCATTGGCATAATACTATGTTTACAAATTTAAGGATAGGTAGAGTGAGTCTCCGGGCAACACAGTTTCATGTGGAGACCCTAGATCCTTGTACCCACAATATCTAGTGACTTATAAAATGATTGCCAAAACAATGCATTTGCTATGCATGTAAGAACACCACCTGTATAATGAGGGAGATGTGATATTGTCTGAGAAGCAGATTTATACAGAGTGGTCCAAGATTTTGTATTTATGGAAGATACAACTGATTTTGGCATGAAACATGTATCCAAGATTTCAATGTGCCTTATTTCAAAGCCCATTGATGATTTACTATGAAACCTAAACTTTCAAAACAAACACATTGAAATCACAGGATCTCCATCACGAATATCATAAATATTAATTGTCTTTTGGGCACTGGAAGTAGATACCATAAGAGGCCCACATGGCCTGTACCACCAATGTTGATTCTCTGGCACAACATTTGCAAAGCCATAATTTCTCCCCGAGACATCCCTCTCTGCCAAAACTGGAGAGATGGTACTGGACGTTGAAGTGAAGGCCTTTGATTTAGTATGGAATGCCATAATTCCTTTATTATAAAAGTCCCATGAACATAAACCTGAGTCCAATGTACAACCTGCAGATGCTGCCACAACATATTTACCAGAGCGACCATCTGAACCACCTACTCTGATCAACGAGCAATCACCCCACATGTTTGGGGTAAGCCCATATGGAGTTTTACATTCAGCCTTCTCCTGGAGATTGGAAAAAAAAAATACTGAGTATTAATCATACATCAACTTCCCTTTATGTTAAGGGAAAATTTAAAGAGCATAAATATTCTTGAAATCCCAATCATAGTTTCTAGAAAATTTCAACAGTTTTTGAAATGAACTACATCCTATTTAAACTACATCAAATATTTAGGCAAATCATTTTTTTAAATATAAATTGGTGAATTTTATTTCAAATATAGAAATTTAAACCATGAGAATAATTTGACCCCTAGGATTTTCCATATTTCTAATAGAAAATCCCAAAATGTATAAATTATAACACCCATAAACCCCAAAATTAAGTACAATAATTAAAACCTCCACACCTCTGAATTTTCTATATCATGAAAAGAGTAGCATCCATCATCATGGGAAAGCAAAACCGATTCTCCTTCTGATACAAACGAGCCTGCAGTAAATGTCTTATGGCTCAGTTGATTCAATCGATCACAGGAAACCTCTTCAGTTTCTTCAATATTGCCAAAATGCTCTGGCTTGTTTTCCTGATCATCATCAAAGTCCATATTTTCATCACATTGAATTAGTTGGGGTTCATTACGATTAGGTCCAATGCTTATTTCAGAGCTCTAGACATCCAAGCCAATATTGGAATTGCCATACCCGTTCCCATTAGAGATTGTAAATCCTGCTTCTGGATTTAATTCGGTAAGTTCAAGAGCACTAGAACTGGATTCAGTTGATTTAGACTTGGTATAGTTGTCCTCTGATTTGTATTCCGATACAACACTATACTTGTGCTTCAACGCAAACAGAAATTCTGCAGCAATGGGATCTTCATCTATGGGGCTTATGGATCTTCCCTCAAAAACATCCCGAATATCTGATTCATTTTCATTCAACTGATCATGCAAATCCACCCTCATCTTCAGCATAGAAAGTTAAACTGAAGGCCGGTTTTTCAGCAATTTATGGTGGGGGTAAAGACTGTCTTCCAGATCTTGACTATTTAAGCGTTTAATTGGTTTTTCAGAGACCTGACCATAGAATAAAATGAATCCTGAGAATCCTGCGAAATAATAAAAAATAGTAAGGCCATTATTTATTGGTTTGAAATAATAAACAACATGCAAAAAACCCACATAATTAGTAAACTATTTAAAGACAATAATTCCTACATATTAAAATATAAAGTTATAACATACCAGCTCATACTCAAACATAACATCTGTATCAATATTCTTCTTCTGTATCTTCTTGATCTTCATCCAACTGATCGACATCTATATCAACATATGATTCAGAAATGGTGTTGAAATGATCGACCATGTCATCATCATCATCAATTATGTAATTTTCAATAATATCCTCATCGACATCATCATCAATAATTGTTGCCTCATCTCCTATGCCTGGTTCATCTTATAAGATATCTTCTTCGTCTGTCAATGCATCTTCCTGCTCATCTGTCACTGCATCATCTTCTTCTTGACCATTCGTTCTCACCTGGAACCTCTGAGTAAAAAACTTGTTCGCATTGGCTTGGAAAAACATAACGATCTTTTCCTGCTTCAAACTGCGATGTTTTAAACATTGTAAATCCATTTTCATGTTGAATAAGTGTTCTATCATCATCACATACATTCATTCGTAGCCTATACCATTTGACATCGAACAAAACTCTTTTGAAGGAATTAAAGTCACACTCAACTATATCATCTAAGAACCCATAATATCTATTTTCAGATTCTCGAGGATGTCTATCACTCCTGGAGGAAACATTAGTGACCTGGAATACTGCAGTTATCCCACTATTAGAAGTTTTCCTGTTATCATCCAACTGTTTAACGCGAAATTTACGACCATTGCACCACATAGCCTTGTGGTGTTTCAACTACAATATGCCAAACATGAAAAAGATGCATTCTCAATTAATAATTAATCATATAATTTACACAGCATGAAAATTAACTGAAAAATCAAACTTGTTGTCACATTATAAATATAGTATAAAATAATTAATGAATAAAATAGGTGAATTAATTGCTTACCTTTCTATCTTTCAAACCATATGTTAAATCGATTTCCCTGTCTGTAACGTTTCCATCTCCACTACGATACGCTTCTCTAATCAATTCAGACAGTAGTTTCCATGATAACCTACTGTCGTTATGTGCTTTACATGTTTCAATCCATTCACTCATCCACTCAAGATTGTTTTCAATGTATAAAAGTAGTGCCTCATAATCTTGAGCACCTGAATAAAAAAACAATAACTCACCAATATTAATAAATATTACTTATAACCATGGTAAATTATATTAATTAATAAACTATGAAATAATAAGACCTAAATGAATATAATGATCATATACATGATGTAAAAAAATGAAACATTATATGTATTATACATAATAAATCTTCTACCTCTCACTTTCTTCATTCTACCTTTTCCCAACAGGTGCTCCACTTCAAATTTTTTGATGGAGTTCACATCCCAAATGCAATCCACCGCCTTCATGGCTGGCGCAGCTAATATAGGAAGATAATGACTAATATACACCATGTATTCATATACCACATATCCCTCCACCATAGAACCCTCAGGTCGTGCTCTTTGTCTAACCAAAGCCTTCAAGGATTTCAAGTGCCTCTCAACCATCCACATTGACCTTGTGTGTACTGGCCCACACATTTCAATCTCCTCAACTTGGTGTATCAAGTAGTGTTCTTGTGCATTGAAAAATATTGGAGGTAGATACTTTTGCATTTCACACATTAGCCAAGGAATTTCTCTCTTCCAATACTTTATTTCATCTTGATGGATTTCTTTCAATGACAACCATATGCAAATCATTACGCAAGGCTATTTCAATGAAACATAATATATATTTCATTACAAGTAAATTAATACATCATTTCATAAAGTACGAAAAGAAATTGTAGCAATTATATTTTGTGTATAAATCAAAACTACTTATCTCATGTATTTACTAAGACCATATATAACTTGTTTGACATTGTTGTCGAAGTCGTTTGGGAGAGATACAGGTAGAACATACTATAACAATAAAAAATGAATCGTTATTGGTTTCCAAATTAAACATAAAAAAGGAAAATTTAAAATATGTATTCAAGCAATAACATACAAAAACGTATACCAAAAAAATTACCTTAACAAAGGTATGCCAATCATGTGTTTTCACCCTATTGAAGTCACCTTTCTTCGTTAAGATATTATTTATGTTTGAAGCAAAACCTGTTGGAAAATTAATTCTTCTAACGACCTCTTTTACATCATTGCTTTGTTGTTCTGTTAATAACCATGGAATATTATTATAATTTCGACCTCCATTGTTATTTGATCTTTCGATCACACTTTTCATTGCATGATTCGATTTCTCAATGTCAGCACAAATTTTGTCAATTTTATCTCTATCATGTGCACCATCTATGGTTCGCCATAAAATTTCTGTCACATTCTTCCCGACATGCATTGTATCAAACAAATGAGCTATTTTTAGGTCCTCATAGTAGGGCAACCTCGTGAATTGAGAAGGATAACATTTCATTCCAGGTGGAAGTACAATATTAGTACCTTCAACGTGACGATGACCTTGACATCAAAGAATAAATAAATCAGAACAATATTAATTATAAAATACAATAAAATAAATTCATTAGTTAAAACAAAAATTTCAAACATTACATAAACAAATAATATATATATATACACAAATTACGTACCAGCTGCTTGACAATTATTAATTCTGTTATATTCCAACATCCACAACTGAGGTGTCATTCTTCGTGGTTTTAATCCAATTTCTTCTTTATCATTGAAAATATGTTTTTCGGTCATTACTTTAAACTCATCAAACACCATATTTCTTAAGTCTGGCGAATGACGATACTTCATCTTAGGGCCACAAACTGGACATGCAAATCTACCCTTTGTTTGAAGACCTGCAATAGATGGATCAATAACAATTATACTATGAGATCATTTTTAAAACATGTAATATGGTATATATAATTTAGATAATTATGTATTATATTAAAGTGAAACGAAATATTACATACCACAAACATGTGTTATTCCTGAGGCATCATGAATTGTCCATACAAGCATTCCACGACATTGAAATCTCTTCTGCGTGATTGGTTTAGTGATGTCATACATAGTGATGCCATGCCATAACTTTATTACCTCATCGATAAGAGGCTCAATATATACATTCATATCTTTGATCTGGTACTTACCTAATTGTTCAAAATTACAGTACATAATAATTACTACCATGATATATTTATATATAAGTAAGTAAATGAATAAAATTATATTTATGCAAAAAACGAGAGAAATGAAAATGTTACATTCGAAAAAGTAATGTATCAAATACCTGGAATAATCATAGTCAACATTATGTGCTTCCTCTTTATTGACATCCAAGGAGGAATGTTATTATTGATAACGAAAATAGGCCACAATGAGTAGTTAGATCTAAGCTCTCTGAATGGATTAACAGCATCAACTACCAATGAAACCCTAACATTATGAGGTTCATTTTTAAAATATACACATTTTTCCTCGATTTCTCTAAATGCAAAACCATCTGCAGGCATTCAAAGAACACCATCTCCACTTCTATTCTTTGAATGATAATCCATAAACTGTGTTATGCTCTTACACCTGAACATTTGCTGCAAACATGGAATTATGGGAATATGACGAAGAACCTTTTGAGGCACCTTTTTGGTTAGTTGATCTGTTCAATATCTACTGGTACTACATTTTAGACATTCTATTTTCGATGCATGTTCTCCATAATATATAATATGATCTTTAGGAAATGCATATATAGTGTTATATTCCATTCCAAAGTGTTTCATAATAGCATGTAGATCTTGATATGTTCGTGGTAGAGTATTTGGCATTGGTAACAAATATTCACCCAAAAATCTACAACATAAACAAAAACTAGTGTCTGTAAAGATTATTAATCATATATATATATATATATATATATATATATATATATATATATATATATATATATATATATATATATATATATATATATATATATAGTTATTAAAAACCCCGAACCCGGTGACAGTTCGGTGGAGCTAATGAACCGGGTTTTGAACCGGAACTAGTCTAACCAGTAGCGGTCAGATCTCAATGAACTGGTTTTAAAAAAAATACATTAAATAATTATTTTTTAATAAAAAAAAATATTTTTAAGTTTTGCAACCATGATTCCAAGCCAATAGAGACAAAATATGAAAATTTTGCTCATTTATATACCATGAAAAGGTGAATATATCAAAATGGCACCAAATTCAATATATATCATCGAAAAGTACATAAGCAAACTTGTTGAAGTAATGTATTAGGTTTCTCTTATATTATTCACGGTGTTTTATTGCTGAGTTAATATTATAATATACAATCTGTCACTGCTCAGATCTGTTGTCAATTCATTGTATCAGCCTTAAAGACAATTCTAGGATCCGTATATATATATATATATATCAGACCAGCATTTTGAAGATCTTGTATTCTTCATTATCTATGTTTGCTTGGAAATAAATTTATAGAAAAAACATCTACAACACTTAGAGGTATTGAATTAGTTTATGAAACCACTATTAGTGCTATTTGTAACAAGTTGAGAGAGCATTACAACTTTAGCAGTCTGCTCACAATGTGTTTGACGAAATTTATCCCTAAAAAGATTCATTAAAACCCAGAAAACTCAGTGGCCAGTTTAGTGCATTTCCAAGCTGGAATTTTCTAGTGGTCAATTTATTATTGCTAGTCACATTTTCATTAGGTTGTATGTTGTTGTCCCTTGAGTGGTGTCAGAACATTTTCATCAGTCTTGATGCCATGATCAAATTTCTTGTATGCTGTGTGAAAAGTTTTGTATTTATGTTGCTGCTATGTGTGAGCAGAGAGAGAGGGTCTGATAGTTCCTAGCTGAGTGTGAAATAATTTTGCTGCTGATTGTTTTGAGAATAGAAATTGTCATCAAGTACACTTGATGAGTTGCATGCTGCCAGGGATTTTATGCTAGCCAGCCTTGTATTTATCAGTCATCATGTGTATCGTTGCTGCTATAAGGTGTTGAGTATGAGTTATTAGTCAAGTTTGTTGCTAGTATAATAGAGGAATTTGCAGCTCATGGAGGAGACACTGAGGAATTTGCAACTCATGGAGGAGCACCTAACCGGCTGGTTAAGTACGGAACCGGCTGGTTTATGCATAAACCGGCTAGTTAGGTCCGGTTAACCGGGTTGCAAGGCCGGTTCCAACCGGCAGCCGTCCTGACCGGCCAGTTTTGATATATATATATATATATATATATATATATATATATATATATATATATATATATATATATATATATATATATAAGTTATTATTTTACACATTTATTACAACTAAAAAAAGGGAAAATAATCAACATTCACATATATGTGATCATATATACATATTGCATACCTTAGGAGTTGTGTCATACATTTGTTCGACAAATTATTCATAACCTTTAAGTTCACCAGCTCTCTGCTATTGTTGCTGGTGAACTTAAAGGTTATGAATAATTTGTTGAATAGATGTATGATACAACTCCTAAGGTATGCAATATGTATATATGATCACATATATGTAAATGTTGATTATTTGCCCTTTTTTTAGTTGTAATAAATGTGTAAAATAATAACTTATATATATATATATATATATATATATATATATATATATATATATATATATATATATATATATATGTATATCTATATATATCAGAGTTATCAAAACCGGCTGGTCAGGACGGCTTCCGGTTGGAACCGGCCTCGCAACCCAGTCAATAGCCTATTCTCACCTGTTTTTGCCGGTTAAAAACGGTGAGAATAGGCTATTGACACCAGTGGGAACAACTGGCAAGTCTAACCGGCCGGTTTTGATATATATATATATATATATATATATATATATATATATATATATATATATATATATATATATATATATATATATGTTATTATTTTACACATTTATTACAACTAAAAAAAGGGAAAATAATAAACATTTACATATATGTGATCATATATACATATTGAATACCTTAGGAATTGTGTCATACATCTGTTCGACAAATTATTCATAACATTTAAGTTCACCGGCAACAGTAGCGAGAGAAGAGTTGCATTTGAGTGTTCAAAAAGTCGTTCACTTGACCTTTCAATCAGAGGTACATCATAAAAACCGTCACCGCTATCTCCACCATCATCATCTGACTCACCATACAAGTCTTGGAGCATTTGATTTGTCCCATCATTAATGTGAATTGTCTCATTACTGTCATCATGATCTACCTCCATGGGATCATTAAAATTACCTTCATCATTTGCTTCATGTTCTTCACCTTGTACAACATCATTTTCCAATACTAATATTTTCTACAATATTCTCTTGTACTGGTGCAACATCATCTAATCTACTACTATTTAGCTGTGGAAGCTGGTTGATCATCTGCAAAAAGTTGGGGGGCAACTGTGCCTTTATGAAAATTACAAACATTAATAATTAAACATTAGTGCGCATATAAAAAATATTAAAATAATATAAAATGTTACAATATAATCAAAATGAAGATAGATAATTAATTACCACGGGACGATAGTCATTCAATCCACCATCAATGTGCCCATATTTCCTACAATGCATTGTTGTTGTTGCTATTAAAACTCTAACATTATTTCTCATACAACATCTTTACAAGGGCAATAAACTCTACCATCACCCCTTTCACCCTTTTGAATTTTTTTTTCACCTCCAATGTTTTCTTCCATTGATGCAAATTATCCTATAAAGAAAATAATAAATCTCTCTCAATGGTGTAGAAAACCCAAGACTTGTTGAACTCAATGGGAGCTCAATATATAAGCAAAAATAAAATAAAAGTGGGCATTTTACAAATTGTGAGCTTTTTACAAAAGATAAACTGCGAACAGAATTGTACCACTATGATAAGAAGCTGTCAGAAGCATTCCTTCTGCTTCACAAACGTGGAACTACCTTAAGAATTCTTATGGTTGATATAAATATTAGAGCAAGGCAATTAAATGTAGTAGTTATGCTAAAATACTGAATAACAACTTGAGAGTGCTCTTCAGATACTATACTAATGCACCAAATTAAAGTTGTACCATTACTAAAGATAAATGGCCAAAAATAGTCAATTTTGATATCATGAAGTTATGTCTTTCTCGGTAGCAAACTGGGGATAGGATGGAAAATATGAGAGAACTAAGTTCCAAGGACTAAAAAACCAAGGCCAACATAGTTCTACCATGAATCAGAGATAAAACAAAGTTGCCCAAAAAAGTGTTTGAGAGCACCCATTGAAGCTCCTATATATAGCAGAGTCAACATTTTCCTATTGAACAAGTTTGTATAGTCAAAGCCACAACAATATCAGATAGCCATGATCCTAAATGAGAACCAGAGCCAAAGTTA
Source organism: Pinus albicaulis (assembly GCA_034641835.2). NCBI lineage: Eukaryota > Viridiplantae > Streptophyta > Pinopsida > Pinales > Pinaceae > Pinus > Pinus albicaulis. Next base: position 11,430,083 of record CM076570.1, on the reverse strand, counting down.
AGACAGATCCACGTTTACCGAAACAAGACAACCATAGCAAAGGATTTGACCACAGAACTAGATCATGAGAGATAGCAAGATTCTTACTTCCACTGTGGAAATGTAGAAACTGTACAAGGGCTTTACTTCCAGCAGATTTCATTGTGACAGTAATTTCTATGGTGTTGTAAGTGCTCATTAGTAGAATCTTAAAGCCATTCTAGAATTATTTTAACTTGGAGAGGGTTTTCTGTGGTTATAAATCCTCATGTTCAAATTCCATTGTGGATTGGTTGTGTTTGATATTATGTTTTTACTGTCCGCAGTTGAATTTTCGCACAGAAAATTATCAGTCTAAAGCGGAGCAATTTTGCGATGTTTCTTTTTCTTCCTATTGTGAAGTATTTCGCTCAGAACTCTACTCGTTGTAACAGAGGTCTTGGGCATAGAATAGGGGACTTGGGTTTTTTGGAATCAAACTTCAGGTTAAGATGCTCATCTGAAGAATGGCATAGTGAGCCTTAGCATGGAGTTGGGAGTACCAATTTGAAGTGCAGGTAGGGCATTGTACAATAGACCAGTTAGATTTCTGGACCCTAATACAAAAGTTTCTTCTTCTTTCAAAACGTGTTTCTCGTTTTCTGTAACCAATGTGGGTCCTGTTCTTGTTTCAATTGGGGATGGATTAGCATTTTTTATTGCTCCAGATGATCACACTTTGGGTAGCCCTGGAGGCTATTTGGGGGTGATGAGTCCAATAGGTCTCAATGAACTGTTGCCCTCGCCGGGGAATACTATTGCAGTGGAATTTTATACTATTTTGGATGTTGAATTCCACGATCCTAATGGAAACCAGTACCTTCAACTCCAGTACCTGTTCACAAAAGAGAGTGCCATAGTCATTCATGTGTGTAGAGAGGTTGAATTGCAGGCATTGCAACAGGAGGTGTTGTTGTTGTTGCATTGGCCACTATATTGTTTGTCTGGTTTTGTTACAAGCACAGAGTATTGAAAAGGACAGACAAATTTAGTTCAGATATTGTGAAATTGCCTCATAAATTCACCTACAAAGAGCTCAGCAATGCTACGAAAGACTTTTTTTAATTTTATTGATAATCGATAATTGCAAGCAAGGGTAATCCCCTTGTGAAACCCAAATTTCTGAGCATTTTCTAAAACCTGATGACGAATTCATTGTAATGAACAAGTGCCTAGGTCCATATTACGTCCAAATCTACCAAGCACCAAGATCTATAAAAAATATACACATTATCTGCGAACTAAGAATAAGAGGCAGAAAATGTATTCTGCTTACCTGTTCGAATAGTGGTTAGGGTTTACCACAACAAATTTGACAGAGCCCATGTAGCATTCCTTATCATTGAAATTCTGGCAGTATCATTCAACTGGGCAAGCACCTGCCTCAGAGCTCCATGACTGAGGGAAAGATCCCTAAATGTTGCAGAGTCTCCAACAATATTTCCCAAAGCCCAAACAGCCTTACACAAACACCAGTTGAACTCAAAGTTGGGTACTTTTTTTTAAAATCAAATTCCAAAATTACGGACATATAAAGATAGTTGGGAAGAATAATTTTATGCCTCTAAAATAAAAGTGCTACCTGTTCTCGAAAATTATCATTCCCAGAGGTAAGAAGTTCCACAAATATAGGCAGTGCCCCGTAATCAATCACAACCTTTTTATTCTCAAAGGCTCCAAAAAAAATCAAATAGGGTCAACCCTACTATAGGAGGAAGTGCCTGCAGTAAGAACTTACCATTTTGCAAGAGCTGAGGGTGAATGCTGAGGGCGAATGCTAAGGGCGAATGTTGTTCTGCAAGAGCTGAGGGCGAATGCGCGCATGATATCATATGTTAATGTAGTTTTTAAAAAAATCATTTTTATGTAGCGCGCATTTGATTTTTGCATTTCAAATCATTTTTATTTACATTTGATTTTTTCATTTCTAATACAAGTGAAAAACAAATTTCTACAAGAGGTTGAAATTTTTACTAGAATAGCCATGAAAGACTAATTAAAATGGCTTAAAATGCAAGTGGAACGTCAAAATAAATGTAATTGAAGGTTCTCTCCACTAAATTTTTGCAAAAGTTCTTACATTATTTAAGTTATCTAGGATATTTTTTTGTATTACACAATAAAAATTTGTATAAATTATATACATTAAGCATTTATATATCCGAACTCTCCTGATCTCACAATATTTATCCTCTTGCAAAATACAAAATCCTTCCACTATAATTCTTGCGGAAATTTAATCAACAATTGCAAAACACATGAAGCAATAAAAACACACATAACACAGTTTTTTAACGGGAAAGCCTGAAGCTGAAAACCCCAACTATCTATTATGTAACATGGAGATCATATGACAATCTCATACAGAGCATACAAAGCTTATCACAAGCTCTCAGTACAGTACAATCTTCATACACTAATCAGGCCCAATCTTGCAAATCCATGCACCGATCTTTGCCACCTACTAGCCTACCTCCACTGTCAATCCAAGTTGATTACAAAAACCAATTCAATGTAATCCCACTCTCATTGACTGTGTGATTATCATTGGCAACTCCAATGTATATGTAGATGCAATTCATGCATCACTAATAGTCACAACAGATAGTCTATCTTGCCCTTTCACCTATCTCTCCACTGGTCTCCTCTGAAACTGCCATGCACTGTAGTTAACTGATGTATTCTTCAGTTGATTAATGAGTTATTATTTGGTGAATTAATTAACTAATTAATTCACACCACTCTCACTAGTGTATCAATCAATTAGACTAGATACAACTAGCTCAACTGTGTCTAACTGAGTTAAACTGAACACAACTCCACCAACTACTTCTACAACTCCACCAAACTCTGTCACATGAGTTCTAACTAAAGTCTCCATGCAATAGCTCCACTTAACCCTCAGGAATAGCGTAATTCCTTCTGTCAGCTCCTGTGCCACATCTGTGCACTTAACTGAAGTGCTCCAAGAGAATAAGATAATGTTTAGAGTCCAAATATTATTAAAAGCTAATAATATTCGACATATCTATTTTTAGACTGGAAATCTAAAAATAGATTCCGCCCAATATGTCTAAAAATATAAGTCCATCTATTTTTCCAACTTGACCAACCATCCACAAATAGCATCCCGCAACTCATAGAATATGATCGACATGTCTAAAAATAGACATAGTCTAAAAATAGACTTTGCGACAAAAATCACCTGTGTGGGCCCCACTTAGTTTAGGTGATCACTTTCCAACTAGGATCAGGAATGATGTTTCAAGATGCCTCCTTCACTGTTTCTTGTTGCAATCTTCAAAAAAATTAAATAATGAAATATTTGGGTAGTCTTATTGTTTCAAATTAGGACACAATTTTCAAATGGTGATGAAGTTTCATGTGATGATTAAATGACAATATTCTCCTTTCCTATCCTTGAAAAACTATACAAGGTTCCCTGTTGCCACATGAAACCCTAACTCATGTAGCAGCATAGGACCAGTCCTCCATTTTTCCCGTCATAAGGCATTTTGCACATATTTGACGACTAGAATTTGCGGATTCCCGTTTTCCGTGAGGTGCTAGGAAGGATAGAAGACTTAATTTTGACGTTTGAAATGTTTTCAAAAACATTCTTACGCCCTTTAATTTCCACTTACCAATAATTTTGCAACACTAGTCCTCTTCGCAATTGCAAGGCTGTACTCAAAAAGTAAGGAAAGTTACTTTTTTGGTTCACTCAAAATTAAAAATTTAATAAAGAAATTACCACTTATCATTATTGATATTTTAAAATTAGAATCAATTTAGTTTTCCCCTTCCTATTACAGAAAGTTCACAAATCCTTTCTTTTACATAAAACACCAAAGAAAGAATAAAGCTCATTGCCCTGCAAACTTCCAAGGTTGTGATTAGTGAAGCAGAGAAAAAGTACAGCTATAGCACTAAAAAATTAGAATGCCAATCTGCCCCAACATGAAGTAGTGTTAATATAGCTGGTGGCTTGGCTTGATGGTCAAATAGTGAATTACACAAGCACAAAATAAAAGCTTTAGGCATCTAGTTCCTTACACTCGCACTCTCAAGGCATTCAGACTTAGGCCGAGCTCAAGATTGGCTCCGAGGAAACTAGATTGGCTCATTAACTTGCCATATTTTAATTTCATAAGGTATGTTCGAAGTTTGAACTGCTAGGGTAATTTATTATTGTGAAATCATAGTTCTAAATTATCTCTTATTCTGTGAGCAATGTAATCTATTAATTGTAAGCAGATTCATTAAAAAAATTCAAACTGATTTTAGCATGAATGATGACAATTTATATATTAATTGGTTTTTAAGAGTATTTGTATTATGTAGGAGCATTGGAAAGAAAAATTAAGACTTCATTTTTTGTTTTCCTTATTTTATTGGGCTGAACTGGAGAAAATTGAATATGAATAGTGAGTTAATTGTAAGATCAATGGGCCAAGGCCATACATCAACATTGACCACGGCGGGGAAGTATAAAAGCATGGATATGCATGCAAGTATAGTTATTAATGTAAGATCAAAGTTAACTCTTAGCTTCACTAAAGAAATAGAAGGCAAAGATCTAGCATCAACTGAAACTCACGTGAAAAAGTAGATGAAAAATGTACAATCATCCAATGGAGAGGTAATCTATAATTATCCGGTAAGACTCTTGGCTATGCCTTGAGACTAAACTAATTCTCAATATTTTTGAATAATCATCCATTGGAATTTAGTAGGAAAACCATAGTAAATCATTGTCCAATGGCCATGCAAAAATATATAAAAATAATATTTGTTGGTTGTTTTTCAATAGGTGGACCATGATGGGACCACTGAGAAGGTGGGGGTGTTTTTTTAATCATGGAAGTGAAGTTTAGTAGATTGATAGTCAAGTTACCTTTCCCTATAAATTTTCTCGATCAAGTTATTCATTCATTGAACTTTGATTCATTCCTACTGTTTTGATACAAAATCGAATCCGGTTGAGTCTTGAGTCTTCATTGAGAATGGCATTCATAGGTTGTCAAGAAAGAGGTTATCATGCACATGCACTCTTATTTTCTTGGTATCTTTGTAACTATGTTCAGCCTGAGTTCTATATTTTTAAATTATCATAATAGTTCGTGATTATTAGGCTTTTATTTTGTCTTTTAAGAATTTTAATTTAATTATTATTAATCATTAAATTTAAAATATATATATATATATATAGTTATTATAGTTATTAAACTTTCAATAGAATTATTAAACTTTCAATGGTACATCAACTTTCATACATGAGAAAATAGATACTGACAAATGGTACATCATGGCTTGATTAATTTCGCTCAGCAATTTCAAATGGTATAACATTTAGTCAATAGTAATCATTAATTTCTGCACACAGAGACTAATTTCTCTGGAAGCCTGAGATTTCTTTGGCTTGTTATTCTCATAACTACATAGACATAATTAATAGAGAGATTGAGGACAAAAAAAAATCTAGCGCTTAGTCTCCACTACTCAACATGATTTTGTGAGAAATAATACATAGATTGATTCTCTGAGTGCCTTAGCATTCTTTGGCTCATTATTTTAATCACAACAACAACAACAAAAAATGCACCGAGGATCTGTTCTTAGTTTGATTATGAAATTTTTATAAGACAGATTATGCAATATTAATAATAAACATAAATTTATTGCAATTTAGGGAAAGCTCGTTCATGTTTTTTTCTTTATATTGGAAGGTTACTTTCTTTTTGAAGTAATTTTTAGTAGATAATAGCATATATTGAGGAAACATTAGTTTGAAAAGAATCATTTATTTCTCTTGAAACTTTAGGTATTAAAATTCCATGACACAGATATATCACACTCCAAAATCCAAAGAAAATGGAAGAGCATTCAATTTTTTTAATCAAACTTTTATTGGTGAAGGGTTAATTTATTACGAGAACGTCATTAATGAAGTGCAAAATTTTAAACGTAACATTTATTGACTAGAAAAATAATGACCAAAACGTCAAAAAAATTTGTGTGACGGGTAAAGAGAAATCCAAATTCCAACCCTGCCTGCCACCTGTTGGTGAGTGGAGGTTATTCACTTTTCATTTACAGCTTACTAGGTTACTCATGTTACCAATATTTTCACATGGCTCAATTTTAGGTGACTACTTATTGTACTTCTTCTTTATAAAGAAAAATTGGTAGATAATTGTATTATTTCATATCTTTAACAAATCCAGGCAACAAAATTACAACAAATAGAAAATTATGCAAAAAATTCACCAGGGCACTAATGTGTGGATACCCTATCATTTCTTAGATCCTCATAACTTACCAACACCTACTATATTGGTATACACATAATATGGCATTTACCTGAAGTATTCCATATGTATCTAGAAGTAAATAAGTTGTATGACAATTGTTATGGCAGATATAAGATGTGTATTATAGTTTATATTTCAATTTTTCTTAAGTAGCATGCATGTGTGGTTCATATAGTGACTACAATTACCAAATATATTTCAGTGAAAATGTGAAGATGATCTCTCATTAGGTCCTAATTACTTAAAGCATCATTAATTAGCTTTCCAAATGAATAAAATATGTTAACAAATTAGTAAAAACTAGGAAAACAAATCATGCTTTAAAAAAATATGGCACAATGAGTCACACTCTGAGATTTATTTAATTACTCATCAAGTGTCGCTAAAACATATATATGATCACCATTACCATATAAATGTGACATGTGACCATCATTTTGGTTTTGCCAATGACATTCCACATCATGAGCATTGTTTAGGGTTGATTGTGTTGATTTTTTTTAAATAAATCATTTATACATTTTATGGAAATTATAGACACAATTTATAATCACATTACAAGATCATGATGTATGGATATTCCTTATAATTTCTTAGATACTCACAACTTACCAACACCTAATAGATTGATATACACATCATATGGAATTTACCCCTAGAATGCCACATGTGTCCTAAAACAAATTAGTTGTATGGCAATTGTTGATGCAGGGGAATTAGGCTCAAAACAACCTTTGTCCATACATAAATGTAAAGGGGGATCTCATGTTTTATTTCCCCATGTATTTATTCATAGTTGAGTTATTTTTAGTTAATTAGAGAAGAAAATGTAACTGCCCGAATGATTAATGGGCACCTGAAGAGATAGTCAGTTTCAGAAGTTAAGCTAATTTTAGGAGTCCGTCTCTGTTTGTCAGAGGGTTAGTCTCAGAGTTAGAGATATGAAGAGTTTTTAGCGTTAGAGGAGTTGAGTCGATTCAAGGTTTGTATAAAAATAAGCCTTATAGGAATAATAAGGCAGACCTGCATAGAGAACCGCATAGGCTGCGTAGGACTGTCGTAGAGACAGAGTAGAGGAGAAAGGCCAAGTAATTCGAAGATCTGGTCGAGCCAAAGTTGTAAGTACTTCACTGCATAAATGTAGAATTATTTCATTGGTATTGTGCATTTATCGAGTTAATTATGGCATGAATGGTTTATGTGTCCCGATAATCAACTGTATAGTAGTATGGAATACATACTCGATAATTGTGGTTTAATGGGGTCCTGTATGTTGAAAGAGGAACCGAGTCCTTTCTTGAATTACTAGCCTCTGTGCGAGAGGTTCTATCCTTTCCCGAACCCATTGGATATTAGTTTAACTCAGTGTAAGAATTTTTGGATGAATAAAGTTGTGTGATAACCCGTGTTAAGGGCCATGACAGTGGACGGTGTGGCATTAATTGGACAGTGGTATGGAAATGTTGTGGTTGAGACTCATGTAATACAGTGGGAAATTCCATGGTAGAGAGGGTCGACGGGTCCAAATTATGGATCTCCCCACAGTGTAATAGAGAATTGTGCTCGAGCCTTCAATTCAAGGTTCGATTGGTGCTACCACGTACATAGAACCAGCATGTGAAGGAACCTCATGGAGTGCGAGTCCTTAATTGAAGAAAAAAAACTAGTACAGGAAGATTCGAGTCAAAGGAGTGGAGGCAGAGTGCAATAAAAGAAAGCTCGACGGAACCTGGAAGATAAGAGGCGGAACCGTGACCGAAGTGCACAGTAAAACCATTGTTTGGAAAATCGGCGATATCGCACAAGTTTGGAGGTGGTAAGCAGAATTGGTGAAAAGGACGCGACATATGTCTCCGTGAGACATGTGGCTGAGGGCGGAATTATAAAACTGTTCTCATCACAGATTAACCCTTGGGCATGTTCGTTACACGAGATTTTGTTGTGTCCGTTGGATCCTCCAAACCGGCGTGATGCTCCATCGACCGTCAGATTGAGAGGTAAATTACTGTGGAGCCAAGAATGGTTTATGTATGACCGTTGAGTTATAGACCAAAGTCGAGATTTGTTACGATCTTTGACGATTGGCGGAGATTATAATAAGGAGGACTGTATAATTATGTGAATGGCCGTGCGTTTGGTTGAAACCAAGTGATGGAGTTCGAATTGACAAGGTTGACATACATTAAACATCACAGTTGAAATATGAGAGGGTCGAGAAGTTGATACATTCGAATATCAATTCGAATATGTAAAATGAGTGAGCCCAAGGTTTTGGGGTTTAATTCCTAAGTGGCTTGTATTTATTAGGGTATATATTAATGAGAGTAGGTTATTCATTATATTCAGGGTGTGTAAAGAGCGGTTGAATGTTGATAGGTATGATGGGGATTAGACCATAGAATGTGGGGACTTATAGTATGGTTTAGAACCATCAAGTGAAAAAGTTCCGCATGCGAGAAGGCATGGCATAGGCCTTGTTAGCAACCTATAATATAGGAGTCATAATTTTGACTTGACTATTGGTAATTTTGTAAATTTGTACATACTTTGCCTTCTGCAAGTTGTATTCACATATTTTGTTAAAAAAAAATAAAAATAAAAAAGAGGGTAAAAAAGTCCTAAAAGAACAATCAAAGGACTTATAAAAAATAAGATACCCCAAAGAAAAAATGAATAAAACATGAAAGTGAGCAAGCATAAATGCCACTAATTTTTACTTTTTGACTATGGCAGAGTGTCAATAAATGCCATTAGTCCATGATGAGTTAAAAAGTTCAATCTTAACTTGTCATTGTTTCAATTTCCTTTGTTATAGATAGAGAATAATGAGTTGTTAGACAGTTTAATCCTAACAATTCAGTAGTTAGGTAGAGAAATAAAGTGAATCCAACAGTTTAATCTGGATTCATGGATGAAATAAATGTAGAATTAGACAGTTTTACTTGCTTTCAGAAAGAATAAATGCTGTGAAGGTTGCTAGCTTAAATGCACCTACTACAAAGGAAGAAAAAAATGTTAGCATGGTAAGATGGGTAGGTAGAAGAAGGTGAAAAGTCTCAATGTAAATATCATTCATCATGGGCTGCAAAATAACTAACTTCCCCTTCCCATAGTCATGAAACATTCTAGACAATGAGTCAGAAAGGCTCAAGGCATTTCCTTGACTTTTGTTGGGACCGGACCCAAGGCTCTATGAATGATCAGTTGAAAGTGTGAAATGTCTATATTAATCCCTAAATCACATCATTTACCATTCATGCACTCATTTCGCCTGAAAAATCCTAAGTAAAACTTAATTTTTACTTAAAGATACTCTAATCCTCATTTGATTAACTTCCTACATCATTTCAAAGCATAAAGCCCTCAAAATCACATTTTATCCTAAGTCTAAGTGATGAAGTTATTATAATGCAAATTTTCTTTTTAATCTTCACTTTCTTAGTTATATTTATGTGTTTTTTAATATACATTGTCCCATTGTCATATTAACTCTAACTTATGTATTAACTCCCTACAATTGACCTTTTCCTATTATATAACTCCTTTTATAAATAAATCCCAAAAACCCACTTATTATAATTTAAGCCAAAGTATTTTATTCCCACATGCTTAAATAAAACCCCCCTTATAACCCCTTATATTTAATCCCGCCCCTATGGTAATTAAGTTTTCTTGATTTGATTTACCATTTAAATAAAATATATGAAGAAAAAGTTTAAAACATATGTTATATATGTTTTAAATCAAAAATCACCCAAAGTTTCATCTAAAATAAACTTCAATAAATATGACCCTTTCCCTGCCCATCCGATCTATCCTTCATCTCCCAAGATCAATGGCCCAAAGTGAACCCGATAACTTAACTTTTCCCCGCACCTTTCCTTTTGATCTTGGTCGTTCGCTTGTTGAATCGAGATCTGACGACGCTAATACATTTTCGCGCTCATAAAGTAATCGTTTGATGTTTTGGCAAAGCCGCACAAAATGGGTGGTTTTTCCAAACCACCCCGTGCTTACATGTCACCACCACCTTGTATCCCGTTCGAAAAGCTAGTTTCCGCTTACCACCATTTACTCGCGCGAATACCACTGGCGGTATTCCCTAAACCTCACCCGTTTAACCTGAGTTTAATGTCATTTAACTATGGTTATACCATCGTTTAATACATTAAAATTATATTTTTCATTCAAATTTTCACCTTTTCGCTTTAAACCTGTAAAAACATTGCATAACCGTTTTTCCTCAAAATCATGCCGTTTGAACCCTGAGAAACTTTGCAGAGCCATTTTCAACCTACCAGTACCATTTTTCGACGCCCATTGCTCTGAATTTGCATTACAAAGTACTACATTGTCCTCTGCGAAGCCATTTTCAAAAAAATGAAGACTGAGCACCTCTGCAACGTCTACAACTGAATTCTAATGGTTCTCCAGGTACTTTTCTTCGAACTTGCCCTCTGAGATTTCAAAATTCCTGTCGATTTCAAATAATTACCAAAGTTACTGCAAAAAAGTGTCCATTTTTCAGGGGAAACTCTGTCAAAATTTCTCTGGAATCCCTAATTTCTCTTTCTCGCATTTTTTTCCATACCCTGGTCCATTTTGCTGTTGAAATCGATTTTAAATACACGTTTTGAGATTTAAATTCCTTGAATTTCCTAAAAACCCTGCTCAGAAACCCCATTTTCAGTAGAAATTTGCCAAGAAACCCCTGTTTCTTGTAAAGGAACTTAACAAACCATTTAAGCTTGCTTTGTTCATATTAAAAATGACCAAGAAACAGGTAACCCCTAAGAATGGAGGCCCAAAATCTCAAAAGAATTCTTCTGCAAAGATTCCTCAGCCTATGTCCTTCAAAATTAACAAACCAACTCCTGCACTCACGGCTGATTCTACAGAAGTGTTCAGACCAGTTCAGCCTCCAGTCATTTCTCCAGAGAACAGCCCTTTAGTTGATCTGGACTATAGAATACTAGACCCTAATGTAGAATTTAACCTGCTTGATGTCTATAATTGGCGCTATGGAAAATCAGTGGAAAAGGGTGACAAAGATATTCCAATTTGGGAATCCAATCTGCCTAGATATATTGTCCCTCTCACTCATTCTGTTCCTGACTTTATCAGATTATGCCAAGCCTATTATATGCCAGAACAAAGATGTATTGTAAACAAAGAAAAAGAGATCCTGTTTTACATCACTGAAGAGTCGATAAATTCCATGCTGCAAATGAATCATGACCCCAATTCTACTTCCCTATCAATAGAAGATTTAACCCAACTATATCTTGACTTGGATTTCAATACTAGATTCAAAATATAGCAGACTTTTTGTCCAAATCAAGTTGATATTCCTAAGTTAAATCCTCCTTTCGACACCGTTGATTTCCCAAATGAAACTAGACAGATTGTCTCAATTCTCTCCTTCATACTAGGATACATCAGTGATGAATTCACTGATGTGGCTATCCTAGGTTTTCTGTCAACTCTAAGCCCTGGTCAATCACCATCCATTCAGTTCAATTATGCTAGATTTATTGTTGAAAGTATGCATTATCAGTTATCCATATTATCAGAAGAAGGAGTTTTTAGATACTCCTCTTATCTACTCCACCTCTTCCTATATTATCAAACAGATAAGTTTCTAATTGAATGTCAGAAAGTGGATGCAGGAAAAGTTCTATCAGTAGTATTTTGGTCATCTATTCTAAGGAAATGGAACATAGAGTATAGTTTTACAGATTTCAATGACTCATTTATAGCCCCTGCTATGTATCTCTTGGAAAAAGAGGAGATCCCTAGGATCAATGATGAGACAAGATGAATTCTGTAGTTATCAGAGAGCTACAAAATTGCAGATTGGTATTTATATAAAAATCATACAGAAATCAGAGTGTATGGCTCATCCCTAGCCCCATATAAGTTACCCAGATTTGTTACTATGAGAATATTTGCTTTAGAATATCTGAGACAACTATTGAATGTAGATGAAATCAACTTCATAGCTTCCAAGAAAAAGACCCAATTTAAGTTGAAAAATCAAATTGGGCCATTCATTGTGAATAACATAGAAGATGCCAATGAGATAAATGTCAAACTTAAAGAGTATAAGTTCCCATGTAGTTTTACATGGAATTATGACCCACAAGGTATTTTGAGTGCAATAAGGGTAATATGTAAGTTGCATGTTTACTTGCATGATCATAAGCCCCATATTGAAAGATATGTAAATAAAATTGAATGGGAGCCAAACACCCTATCTGATGATGATTCACAGGCAGTACAGGTAATACAGGTAGACAGTGGCAAAGGAAAACAGATTGAACAGACACAGGTGGCTTCTACAAGCAAAGATACTGATAATGTACATAAAAGAGACAGAGAAGGAGATAGTTTCATAGCTGAGACTATTGAGGACATAAAATTCAAAATTCCTTATAGTAAAATAAGAAAGTCAAAAGAAGAAGAAAAGGATAAGGCTGTAAATATTGATATAGATGATGAAGCAACAAGAATAGTCACTGAAACATTAAAAGAGCTTCAAAATGTAAAAATTGGAACACAACAAAAAGATACAGTCATGAAGGAAAACCAAGCTATTGTCGAATTGCCTCCTTCTTCTCAGGAAACTGAAAATACAGAGTCAGAGATTCGGATCAAATTCAGACAGATTAAAGAGAAGAATGAAGAGATCAAGAATCAAGCTTATTCTAGATTTCTTAAGGAAAAGCCTGGAAACAAAGACAGGCTTCTTTCAGCATTTGATTATTCATCCAATAAATTAGTAATTTCATTCTTGAAGCCTACAGTGGCTGAGCCAAAATCAGTGGCAGATTATTCCAAAACAGATTTTGAAGTGGATGCAAATGCCATTCATGAATTAGATCAAATTGAATTTCATAGGAGCAATACTGAAATGCTATATTCCAAAATTGTCAGTAAAACTATGAAATCAATTAGACTTGAGAAAACAGTGCTCAACCTCCAAAATCAAATGAAGTTGGACAAAGCCTCACTGTATTCTAATAATTTAAGAATAAAAGCACTAGAAGATATAGTGATTGAAGCAGGGGGTGACCCAGCCAACATTAAAGGGGAAAAAGTCTTAATTAAACAGAAAAATGAGGATATAGCTACTCTTAGAAAACAATTGAAGTTGCCTCAAAGTGAAAACTCTCAAGAAAAAGAAATTCTACAACAAAAAACAAAGAATTATGAATTAAAGTAGCTTGTACATCAAATGACAGATCAGATAAAAACAATGGAAAGTCAAATAGAAGCTCTAATGAAAGAGAATGAAGAACTAAGAAAAGCACAACCAATGTTCATTCCTACAGTGATCCCCATTGTAAACACTGCTATACTATCTACTTTAGCAGAACACTTGGCACCAAAAGGAGTACTGGCAACTGCAGTGCCAATTACTTCTCAGGAAATCTCTGCCTCTTCTTCTTCATCCTCACAGAGGAGCACACTACAAGACCAAGATAAAGAGATTCTTAGTTTGAAAGGCATTATTAAAAATTTAGAAAATTCCAAAAATGATGCCTTGATTACTTCTAAAGGACATGAGAAAAGGGCCGATCGACTACAGGAATAGGTAAATATTCTGCAAGCACAAGTAAATCTTACAGATCAAGTGGCCTACATAAAAAATCATTTATGGACCAAAATTTTTGAAGGCATTCATTCTCAATGGCCTTCAATTCGGATAATTTATGAACAGAGGGAGTTACTTCAAGTTGCTAGTGCAGAGATTGACAAGACTAAGAGGGAAATTGACAATAAACCAGCCCAAGCAATCCAACTCATAGCTTTTTTAAACAATAAAACCAAGGAAGAGTTGGAAGAATTGAAAATTGTTGATAGAACAGAAACCATTCTTCAAATAAAAAAGGTCCTGAACAAAAGAAACATAATGAGTAATCTAGAGGACCGGTGTAAAGACATTAATGTATCCATCTCAATATTTTTAGCCAAATACAAAACATTGTCAGAAGTAGGTTTGCCTGATATTCACGCATTGAATGACAAGTTAATGCCTCAGAAAGATTATGATCTAAAAATCAGAAATCATGCAAAAGAGCAAGCCAGACAACAACTACCTCAAGGATCACCAACAAGCAAAATACTTCTTCAGTATTTTGAAAATCTGTTCTTTTTAGATAATGAGATCAAGCATATGTTCACTATCAAGCCTAACTTTGCCAAGTATACAGAGGCAGATGAAAGTTACAGAAAATTGAAGACTATGAAGATCCCCTTTGCAGAAAAGTGGCAAGAATTCACAGATCTGCTGTGAATTTAATGGATAAAAAATAGGAAATTCACTTGGAAATTCATTTTTTACTGTTACCTCAAATGGTAAAAATACAGGGTTAAAGTGCACAACAAAAATCAGTTCAAATTAGAATAATCAGTTCTATTTTTTCTTGTAAAAAGGTAATAGCTTGCAAAATGTTTTGCAGTTGTCCCTCTTTTTAATTTTTCTTTCCTATTTTTTATTAAAGCATTATCTCAATTCCTGAGATATTTTGTAAACAATTTTTTGTATAAATACTTCACAATTCGAAGTATTTAGTGTGAATAAAATTTCTCAAGACAACTATAGTCTTATTTGTTGGTTATATTGAAGTTGGTGAGTCAATTAGTGAAAGCAGTGGACTGGAAAGAGATCAGAGACACCATAGCTAAGGATTCTCGTGGTGACAAGATAAGTCTCATTTCTTTCCTTGTTTTCAATTTATTTCTTTAAAGTTTACATTCATTCATATTATGTTTTTCTAGTCTATAATGATCAACTAAGGAAAAATTAAACAGGATTAGTGACAATAAGCTCCCTGTTTCGAAACTTGTTGGCACTTTAATGTTTTCTACTTGATAACCGGACCATAGAATTCTTAATTTCTCTAGGTCCCAGTTAGATCCCCTTCTTCGATCTTCTTATCTGTAGCTTAAGGATTCTTAAGTGCCCTTTTTATCAGATTCCATCCACTCCATCAAATCAAGCCTATACATAGCCTTAGAAGGTCACCTATCTTGCCCTTAGCACATTTGCATCTCTGAGCCTTATTTCTTAGTTCTGCTTGCCGAGAGAGTTGACTCCATTGCCAAATATTCTGGTAGATCCTTCTAGTTTACCTTGAAATCTCTTTATTCCCACCAATCTTTTAAAATCAAACCCAAATACACAATCATAGCTAGCCTAATATCCGTTACTAAAACAAAGCTAAATCATACGGAGAGATCCCTCTCTGGAGTTCAAGAAGGCTAGATCTTGAATTCTCAAAGTGGTTCTTGGTTACCCCTGGTGTTCTTAACTACAAAAATCCCCATCCCACAACCTGAGAATTGCTAGGGTGATAACAGGCCTTGGGGGTATTATGATCCTTGGAGGAAACTCCCACAGCTAGAATAGTTGACAGAGAAAATTGGATCGAGTACAAAGGTGTGGCAGGTGGGTTTTACCCTGCACCAATTGTTATGGTGCATATATGATGTGTATTACAGTTTATCTTATAATTTTGTTGAAGTAGCATACAAAAATTTACATTGTGAACCACTCTCTAGAGTATACATCGATTTTGTACACATGGCTTTTCAATTGCTTTTTAAGATATATCATTGGTGATGATCACATGATTATATAATGAACCATTAAGTTGAACTATGAAATTATTCCTCACAACACACACACACACACACATATTGATGAATTAATAATTTTTCTCATATAATTTTTTTAATCTATTTTGAAAAAATAATAATATATATATATATACTTATTTCTAAGAAGAACAAGACAGAATTCCTTACCATATCTTCGTAAAACATATAATAGCAAGAAAATTAATCTATTGAAATTTCATTTCCAAACATATTCATGGAGTAAAATGAAGATTAAAAGGAGATATTCATGGATTTACCTATAACATCACCTAATAATTAAGAATGTGAATGTACAATATTGATGATACATAGGTTAGGATAAAATTAATCTATTGAAATTTCATTTCCAAACATATTCATGGAGTAAAATGAGGATTAAAAAGAGATATTTATGAATTTACTTATAACATCACCTCATAAAAGTGTAAACGTACAATATTGATAAAATTTATTTATATATGATAAATAATAAACCTTTATCTCACATGTATCATATAATCTTATAAACAAACAATTGCACCGGGGGTGCAATCCTCAAAACTTTTAAACTGTCCAATGTATATGTTTTAAAATAACATAATACGCCCTTTTTCCTTTTACATTAGCCTTCGGGCTATTTTAAAACACATTCTATTACATATAATAACAAAACAAAAAACTATTAAACCAAACCTATTTAAAGTATTTGGGGCCCACATTACAAATGCCCAAAGTGAAATATTTGCGCATATGTTATATAAAACTTATAAAAAAATATTAATAAAACTATATCATACGTCCGGACTTCAAAAAAAATAAACCTGATTTCAATCACAAATTCGTGTTCCAAAATAGCCTGCTGATGTCACCCTAATTTGTGACGTGAAAAATTCATAGAATACGCCATATAAAAATTTGGGTCCATTTTTTGGCTTTGCGTACGGAGGAAAACTATGACCCGAAAATCAAATTAATTCCTCCTATAATGTTTCGGGTCCGGAATTCCACAATGCAGACGGGCCAAAAAATAACGCGATCGAATCGCCTACTTCCATGTGGATGGCTAATTTGGTCTGTGGTATGTGGGACCACGTTCTTCTGAATTAAAATCTCCCGCATTTACTACTAAATTGCTCTGTTTCCAAAATAATACAACGCTTTGTTTTTAAGTGTGCAGGGACTGTGATTTCAAAACCAAAATTGACTGTTCATTAGTTTTAGAAAGCGGTTGTTTGACAGAGCCATTCAAACAGATTTAGAAAGTGGCCAGAGGACAGGGTAGTTGAAATTAATATTTCAACATCCCTCATTCACTAAGAATACCCTCTTTGGTGCCTTCTTCGCTGGACTACGATGTGTTCATAAACAGTCGTGAACCCGATGTCCGTTTCTTCGCCAGGCATCTTCACAACAGTCTTGTTTCCAGAGGATTGCGAGTCTTTCTCGACAACATAGAATTGTAGGCTGGAAAATCCATACCTTCACAAATCAAAGACGCAATTAAAGGAGCCTCTCTCATTATTACTATTTTCTCTCCAAATTATGTGCAATCACAAAGGTGCCTCCATGAACTACTCCTCGTGCTGCTCTGTAAGCCGACCATTTTTGCAAAGGCATATAAGTGTCGCTTATTGCATATAAGTGTCATTATACCGACGGCGGCCAAAGCGTCGCTATTGCGACAGATACCTCCAAACGTCGCAATTGCAACACTTAGACATTGTGTCGCAAACAAAGCATCGCTATTGCGACGGATGCCTCCAAACGTCGCAATTGCGACACTTAGACATTGTGTCACAATTGCGACATTTGGAAGCAGTCGTCGCAATAGCGACGCTTGGGGCATAGTGTCACAATTGCGACGTCTTCCTCCAAACGTCACAATTGCGACACTTTGTCTAAGTGTCGGTATTGCGACACTTTTCTCTAGACATCGGTATAGCGATGGTTTTAGGCGGGATTGAAAAAATTTGGGGAAATTTCCGACATTTGGTCAAAAGTGTCGGAACCAAGTGTCGAAATTTCCCCCAAATGTACTAGTGTTAGGGCCGTTAGATTAGACTTCAAAAAGCGAGTGGTTGAGATTAAAAAGAGACTTGCGGGGAAATTATAGTGGGACCAGGTTATTGATTATTGACCGTAGATATCACAGATGGAAAATCAACGGTGATCGCTTAACGCGATGGGCTATGGTGGGGATGGAGACTGGAGTTATCGGGTGCAATGTGGATCGTCGAATCTTGAAATTGATGGAGATTGAACGGTTAATAATTAACGTGATGGTAAGGGTAAGTTTATGAAATAAAACTATCGCGCTAAAATAAGAACCGTTGGATTTAATTGGGGTGATCGGACGGTTATAGTTCCATGCGATGGGGTAAAGGGATTTTGAAAAGATTAATATATAAAACATATTTTATACATAAATCGAATGAATGGGCGGGGTATCAAATGATTTTTTAAACCAAGGGTAATACTTTGGTATGGGATATGTATCGGGGGGAAAGGGTTAGGTTACAGTCTTAACCTTGGGTAAAAGAAGTCGGGAAATAAACAAAGGGATGGTTTTTTCTTTGAAGTTTAGTTTAAACGAAACTTCAGGTTTTTTGTTTTAAACACATATTAAAACATGTTTAATCTTTTTCCATGTATTTTTATTATACAGTTAATTAAATCAATTTGATTTAACAACCATAGGGGGCGGGATATTTAAATAATGATATACTTAGCCAAACGAGGTATAATATGGGTTTTTATTTAATCATGTGGGGATAAATAACTTTGGCTAAAGTTATATTAATGGGTTTTTGGGGTTATTTTATAAAAGGGAATTATATAATATAGGAAAAGGTTATTCTATAGGGAATTATTATGTAAGTTAAAGTTAATATGACAAGGGGACAAGGTATACTCAAAATACATCAACATAACCAAGAAAAGTGAAGTTTAAAGGAAATTTTGCATCATAATAATTTCACCACTTCAACTTAGGATAAAATGTAATTTTGATGGTTTTATGCTTCATAAGATGTAGGAAGTTAATCAAATTGGAATTAGAGTATCTTTTAGGTAAAAATGAGGTTTTTACTTAGGATTATTCAGGGAAATGAATGCATGAATGGAATGATAATGTGATTTTAGGGACTAATATAGACATTTTACATTTTCAACTGATCAGTCATAAAGCCTTGGGTCCAGTCCCAACAGAACTCAAGGAAATGCCGTGAGCCTTTTTGACTGATAGTTTAGAATGCTTAATGGCTATGGGGAGGGGAAGTTATTTATTTGCAGCCCTGGTGAATAATATTTACATTGATTCTTCTCACCTTATTCTACCTACCCAATTTTAACATGCTAACATTTTTTCTTCCATTTTGATTAGGTGCATTTGTCCTAGCAACCTTTTCAACATTTATTCTTTATGAAAGCAATAAAACTATATAATTCTACACTTATTTCATCCATGAATCTAGATTAAACTATTGGATTCACTTTATTTCTCTACCTAACTACAGAATTGTCTTGATTAGACTGTATGACAATTCATTATTCTCTATCTACAACATTTGAAATTGAAAAATGATAAGTCAAGGTTAAATTGTTTAACTCATCATGGACTATGGCATTTATTGACACTCTGCCATAGTCAAAAGGTAAAAGTAGTGGCATTTAGACTTGCACACTTTCATGTTTTATTGATCCTTTTCTTTTTGGGGTATATTATTTTTTCTAAGTCATTTGATCTTTCTTTTAGGACTTTTTACCATTTTTTTGATTTTTAATTTTGATTTTTTTTTAATTTTTATTTTTTACAAAATATGTGAATACAACTTGTAGAAGGCAAAGTATGTACAGATTTACAAGATTAACAATAGTCAAGTCAAAATTATGAATCCTATATTTATAGGTTACTAATAGGCCTAATTCCCCTGCATCACCAAGGATGACTATTTTTACTTAAAACTATATCTCATACCAAGGATGAATATATCTCATAAGAAGTTGCCTTGAGTCTATAACAAACCTCATCAACAATTTTAAAATCAATTTTTTTTAAAATAAAAATAAAAATAGATATAAATTTATCTTTTGAAAAGTAAATGTCATGTTGATTTCCATACAAGAAGAATTGAGTTACTATTTTTAATTAAAACTATATCTCATACCAAGCATGACTATTTTTAGTTTAAACTATATCTCATACCAAGGATGACTATTTTTACTTAAAACTACATCTCATACCAAGGATGAATATATCTCATAAGAAGTTGCCTTGAGGCTATAACAAACCTCATCAACAATTTTAAAATCATATATTGATACTACCCAAAAGTCTTTTTGTAGGGTGTCATTGAGGGAAAAAAAATCCTATAGTTTCATCACTTAAAAACATTTTTTGTCAACCTGGTAGAATTGATATACTTTGAATGAAATTATTTGGCATAGTTCACCATTTAACATGGTCATGTTATAACATGTTTATGTAATTTTTATAGGACCAAAGCATGGCAGTTTGTTGAAAGAAATAAACTTTTGAATGGTAGTTTCACATTTGAAGGATAGGTTTACTTTGACACTGCTCGATGTCATTAGAAAGGATATTGTGCATATTTTTTCAATTGTTTTAAAACCTTTTATATGTCATTAGATTATGTGATGGATGCTTTTATTATGCCTTTTATTCTCGAAGTCAAATTCCAATACACCTTCATAATTCCAACTTCTATGAACATTGAAAAATTCATTATCCATGAGCATCACATGGTCCCATAATTTATACAAGCCTCTTTTTTTACTATAATGAGCTCTAATTCTTATGTGAAATTATGAACTTCATTAAGAAATTATGTGAGATACCCTTGGTTACAAGCCAACCAAGATAGCTTATATATCAATCATTATTTGTCCTTTATACATACATGGTTAAATGCAAGCAAATGTGACATCTTGGACTTTTGCAATCCATAGATCCAACCTCATTTAAGGGGAAGAAAGGTATAAATACCCAAACCAATAATCCAATTGTTGTGAACTTCTCCATCATCAACATCTACAGCCACAACGCTAGGTGTTTTGAACTGGAGCACGTTTTGACATCCATGACAGCAACAATAGCTTAGCCTACAAATCAATGAAGTTATCTTGACAACCCATGTCTTTAACATTGTTATGTACTGAGAATAGAACCCACACAGATACCAATGCAAGTGAATAATGCCAGGGGATATGCTTTGAAAAGCATTAAGGTATATATGATTTTATGATTTGAATGAATTGAAAAGTTAGCTTCACATGGACTTGTAAAGGGGAACATTCATCCCCATCATAACATGTTTATATGAAATCGAGCCATACAGAGACTATTGATCTCAATATTGAACGTCTGTTGTCTTCAGAATATCATATAAACTTTGTCTAAAGTTTTAATAAAAAGCCAATCTTTTGATAATGAAAAAATGCACATGTGGTGTTAGTAGATAGGTCAACAATTTCTTAATGGAATGCATTGTTACAGCATGAAATCTTTATTTTCACATCTTACCAAGCATATTGATACATATTTATATATTGTAATTTTAATATTTTTAAATTAAAGTAGCTTCAATCTCCTATTTTCAATATATGTTTTAAAAATCTTGAATATCTATATCCCGACCCCTTGCGGCAACACATTTCTGCATATGGGCACCGCCCTAAATAACCCATCCCCATTATTTATTTATTACTGTACCCATTACCCTAACTCTTCCATTGCGCCACATTTGAATTCTTGCAAACAGCTAACACAACCAGAGTTGCTCTGAACTCTAGCTAGAGATGGGAGGTGCAAGAATACACCATGAAAGTTTCGAAGAATTTTTAGACACATTTCCACCCATTAAAAAATTATTTGAACAATCCAGCTGGATAGATTATATTCACAGGTTTCAGGGGCATGACAATTTCATAGCCCTAGAATTCTCCATGCATTACCGGGAGGGTAGATCAGAGGTAGCAGGGACAGTGGTGCCTGTGACAGAAGAGGCTATTGTTGAAGTGTCAGGGTTACTCCAGACGGGAGAAAAGTGGTTTGCACCCTGAAAACCCCAACCTGATATTGTGATGAATTTCCTTGAAGTAGGTGAACGACTGATTAAGAGTGGCTCAGGATATGAGAGGAATTCATTACCACAACCCTGGTAGGATGCTGCATACCTTGTCCAGAGAATTTTCACTTGTGAAGGAAGGTATGTGGTTATTTATTATGAGCACCTCTGCTTGTTAGACCACCTGCATCATGGTAGGTTGCTTAACATGCCTTTATTTCTTGCAAAAACTCTAGACCAAATGGCCCGAGGTGTGCAGAAATCAAAGAGGCCACTAGAAATCCTTTCCCACCAATGCCTTGTTAAAATTTTGGTGGTTGCTGCGCTGCAAAGGGAGGGGAGAACTTGGGATGAACTATTTAGAAGGGAATTGCATGTTGAAGCTGTGATTCCACCCCATGACCTCCAGGATGCAACTCCGTGCCATGCCCTCTCAATGACAACTCCGCCCCATGCCCTCTCAGCGGCAACTCCACCCCATAACCTCTCAGCGGCAACTGTACCCCATGCCCTCTCAGTGGCAACTCCACCCCATAACCTCTCAGCGGAAACTCCACCCCATGAACCCTCAGCGGCAACTCCACCCCATGAACCCTTAGCAGTAACTCCACCCCATGAAACCTCAGCGGAAACTCCACCTGATGACCCCTTAGCATCAACTTTTTCTGCTAAAGTTGCACATAAAGGAGATGGCCAAGATTATGATGATGAAGTACAAATATTGGTGAGTAAACCTGTGACCAGAAGATTGAGAGGATATAGCAAACGCCCAGAAGTAGTGCCAAAATCCCAGAAGAACAAGGGAAAGAGAGGTCGTTATGCTCCAGTTCCTCAAACCCTCCTCGTTGTTACAGAAAAACTCTTAGAAGAGATAGGAGTAGAAGAAAAGCAAGAGTAAGAGCAAGAGTATCCACATGATGTATTAATTGAAGGGGTCATGGACGAAGGATGCATGCTGTTGATGTCCCGTGTTTTGATAGTTTGGAAAATCAAAAGACAAGGCAACATCAAAACCAATCTTTAGAGTTCCAGGATCTAGTCCTCCTGTTCTCAGAGAGGGATCTCTCAAATTTTTGTTTGCAAAGGTTTATCTTGTGTGCTTTGAGTATTGGTTTTAGACTAGTTATTAAGTGCAAGTGTTTGTTTGTTTGTTTGGTTGAATTGATACAACAGAACATGATAGGTATAGGAAAGATATACATAGTAGAGAAAAATCTGGTTCATTGGGCAATGGAGTCAAGAAGAGGTCATAACACACTCATCAATGGATATGGGATATCAGAGGGAAAATCTAACTTGGCCGCATGATCCTTCGGTTTTGGAATGAGATGGACATCAATGATTTGGGAAGAGAAATTTGGCTCTCAACGAAGGGAACTTGAAAACATAACTTGAACAATAAAGAAATATTTGATAGACAGGGCGAACCATAAATTCCAAAAACATTCTTAAAGCAAATAATGACTTCAGGACAACTTTCAAAATGAAATCTAAGATTCGGGGAACACCCTATTTCCTCAAAGATTTTATTTTAAATGACTTAGAAAACATAAAAGATGCACTGATAATTGCAGTCATAGAAGAGGGAACACCTAACACATCTATGATCACAACTATAAAGACCTTTAAGACAACTTTTTAAGTAAGGACAAAGGGCAAGATCAGAATAGATCTCCTTGGCTCACTATAAATAGAAATACTTCAAAAGGAGACTTCAATAACAGCCTTTAAGTGGCGACAGACAAGCAGGGAAAACCATAAGTCATGCTAAAACCAACTGTTCGAACTATTAAGGAAATAAACAAGCATGAGGACTAAAGAGAGAGATTAAAGACTTTAAAATACCTCAGCAAAATAAAACATGAAACAGTGAAGGATGAATAGGTCTAAGGTGCTTCCGGGAGTCATTTCTTAGCCTAAAAATTTCAACCTACTATAGTAAGAAATTATGGGACAGAATGAAAACAGGAGAAAACATTAAACAGTTCAGAATACTTCACCAACAGGAAAGCTCATGGATCCAATGATAGAGCCTTCTTAGGAACAAGCATGCAACAACATCATCAAGGCTTCCAAGACTTCAATTTGTTCTTCAACTTCAATTGACTATGTATTATTTCAGAGAGTTTCAATATTACAACTAGTGATCAACCAACCAACACTTTCTCATCTTCTCCAGTAGTATTTATAGAAAAAATGAGGAGGTGGAATGAGATAAAATATCTTATAAGTTCAATTAATACATTGCACTATCTCTCGGCCTTTGAGGGGCTTAATAGAGAAGATTTTTGGTATTTCCCCTGTATTAATTGGTTTACATTAACTATTAGGCTTGCTGGAAAGAATTTGTTGACTTCAAGGCTCCTCGTTATCCTTGAAATAACTTCTGCTGACAGTTTAAAATAATTTCCTTTGGTTGAATTAACTGTTCAGCTATTTTTATGCAAAATATCTCCTGGTATGGTAATAACTTCGGCCTTCTTTTGATTGATTTGAGGTTGTAGGTGGCTCTGTAGTAGCTAGGGGATTCAATTAGCCCCTGATGTGGCAACGTAGGCTCTCTGCCTGAGAAAACACTCATGAATTTCTTCAAACTGTGTTTAGTTGGGAGGATTAGGCTTTTAATAATCATTTGTTGGTCATAATCCTCATAAAACTGTCTTCAAACTTCCATGCAGGTGCGTTTTGTGTTCGACATTGATATCCTTTGATTTGTGATTGACTTGCTGTGTTTTTTCGGTGTTCAGTGCTGCGCAGGGGTGATATGGCATCAATGCCTCATGAAAACACCGATGAAACATGAATTTTAAAACCCTGTGAATGATTTTCTTTGATGAATCGAAGGCAGGAGGATCATCACCCTCTGCCTTCGAATTTTCTTCGAACCTAGCAAAAAATCATTTGAACCCTGCAAAATACGAAAAATATTAGAAAATCCTGCATGGTATAGGTTAACTGCTTCAGAAGGCGTGTGGAGAGAGCATGGCCGTTGGATGGCATCATCCAATGGTCAAGATTGATTAGAGGAGGTTAGAGGGGAGCGAAAAATGAATTTAGAATCGGAGCCGTTGATCGCGCAAAGATTGACGGTCGAGAGCGGAGGCGAAAAGTCAAAGCAGGGGAATCAGGGCGATGAATTGTGGGCCATCGATCTACAGATTAGATCGACGACGGAGATGCTTTAATGACCGTGTCGTATCCTGGTTAATTGTCGGACTTCTTTGGTGAGCGATCACCGTCCGATGAGCGGCCTCAGATCGGACGGTGGACATCAATATCGTGCCGGGTCCACGTTCAATCTTTAACGCCCGATGAACGGTAGTTTTGTGAATAATGTTCAGGCCACACGTCAAATGGTGTATGGAATCGCTACAAAATAAGAAAAACCACCCTGCTCTCACAAGCGGTGCGATGGATACCATGTGGTTTTGCAATGGTGAATGGATGGCGGGGACCACCAGGGCAATGGATTGCGCGTCGTTGATCTGCAAGTCAGATCGATGGTGGATATCGATTTGGAATTTTGCACCGGCAGAAAATTTTATAATATAATAAACATCGACAAATTTATATAAACAAAGGTTTATACTTTGGGGTGGAAAATTTATTTTCGATTGGGTTTGGCGCCCGACTGCGGGGCCGCGGGTTACATGGAAAACCATATGTCTGGGGGTTAAATACGAGGGGCTAATCACAATCGGGCAATGCGATAAGCGCTCAGAAGGCTGGTGCTTGGTTCTAGCAACAAGATGCATGGAGGGGAAGGGTCAAAGACTTAGCCCAAGGGGGCTTAAGTCTATGATAAGAAAATGGGTTTGCAGCAGTATTTTGTCTTGGGAATCAACAGGATTTCAAGATGGTAAAATGGGCACAGCAGTGAGGATTAAGACAGAGGCATGAGGCCTTTTGAGAGTCTTCAAGAGCCAACACTTTTTAGCAGTAAAATTTGTTCTTTTGAATACTCCAAAAATGTTTTAGCCAGCATTTAATATAACAAATTTTATAGCTGGCTAATAGTGGCTCCACTTGGGGATGGCGCCTTCTTGAAGGCATCAAGAATTTCAGACTCGCATTTTCTGGGAGGCTGATCAGTTTCCTCATCCATTGGGCTACCTTTCTTTCTGTGGATGATCTTCTTATGCTCTGAAACATATTAGTAGCCATACAAAAAATGGATCTCTTATCAACTATCTTTCTACCTACCCAATCCTACTGATCTAACATTTTTTCTTCTTTAGAGTGCACTTGGATTGGCAAACTCTTTCTCAACATTTTATTCTTTTGAAAGTAGGAAATCTAATCTATTTCTACTCCTATTTTCTCCATGGACTTAGATTAAACAGTTGAGCCCATATGATTCTCTACCTAATCTACTGTCTATTGGGATTAAACTGTCCAACAGAATTTCATTCTTTAAATTCTACAACAGAAATTTAAAAGCATTCAAGTCAGGATTGAATAGTCTAACTTGATATTGGTCTATGGCATAAAAACAAGCCGCACATAGACATTATTTTGCACAAAATTTAAAACAAAATGGGAGGCTTGAGATCTGAAATTTCAAAGTATTTCCTTCCCCTTTTTTACAGCTTTGTTTTGATCTTTGTTTGAGTTGTCTTTGCTTGTCCTCTGGTTCTGATTTTAATCTAATGGGAACCAGCTTTACATCTTCTGTGACTCAGAATTTAAAACAGATTTGAGTCATTCTCTTTTCTTGGACATTTTAGGTTCAGATTTTGAGCAGATTTGAACCTTTAATTTCTATCCTAATCTATCTACTGATAAGCCAAGATTAAACAGTTTGGAAAATCGAATTCACTATCCTATTAGCATAAAATTTAAATCTAATTAGCCAAGATTAAGCTGTTTGACTAACTAGAAGTGTGTTCTTCAGGAGTGGCATTTGAGCTTGCACACTTTTAGATTTGTTTCTCTTTTTTGGTATGGGGCTTTACCTTTATTGTTTTTGACAATCTTCCCTCTTTTCTTTCTTCCTCTGTTTTTGTATTTTTGAATTTCATAACTTTGAATGCAATGTTCAGACTATGATATTTACAATGAAAAAATAGAATGCTTTGAAACTTATGATTCTTGGAAGAAGTAATGCTTGAGCATTCTGCCATTGACAGGACCTCCATACAGATCTTCTCCATTCAATTCTTTCAGGAAAAATGCATTATGACCCCTCTCAGCATGAATAATATATGGACCTTTCCACAAGTTATCAAACTTACCATGCTTTCCCTTCTCTTCTCTTCTTAAATCCCATTTAAGAACAACATTTCCAACTTGGAAATTTTCTGCCTTAGTCCTCTTATCAAATAGCTTCTTCATATTTTCTTGGACCAACTATGTTCTTTCATAGACTTCCTCTCTGGTCTGCTGTAAATGGATTGTTTGGTTGATTCTTCTCTGCATATCATTCTCTTCAACCTGCACTTCTTGAAGGAGTTTCATGACTGGAACTCCTAATGAGGTGGGAAAAATTGCATCCATGCTATAAACTAACTGATAGGGGGACATATTTATTGATTTATTTGTAGTTAACCTATCAGCCCATATGGCATGAACTAGCTTATTGTGCCATGATTTTTTATTTTGTTCCAACAGTTTTTTAATGATATTTATGAGGCTTTTGTTGGAAGATTCAGCTAATCCATTTCCTTGGGGATAGTAAACAGTGGAATGGCCCAAGGTTATGTGGTATTTGTAACAGAAATCAACCATCTTCTTAGATTTAAAAGCAGCAGCATTGTCTGTTATGATTTTTCTGGGACAACCAAATCTGGATAGGATATTTGTTTCAAGGAACTTGATAATGAGAGTCATCAGCATTTCTGGAAGGTATAGCTTCTATCCACTTGGTAAAGAAGTCGGTGGCTGTGAGGATCCACTTATGTTGAGCTGAGGAGGATGGGTGAATTTCCCCAATGAAGTCTAAACCCCATTGTTGAAAAGGTGCCTCAACTCTGATGGGATGTAAGGGTAAGGGAAGGAGTTTTCTTTTTCCATCAAAGATTTGACACTTATGGCAAGACATGACCAACTTCTAAGTGTCTGGAAAAAGGGTAGGCCAATAGTAACCAGATCTAAGAATTTTGTTCGTTGTAGCCTTCCAGTAGAGGTGTCCTCCACATTCTCCATCATGCAACTCATGCATGATTTTTCCTGCATCATCTTCAAGTAAACATTTAAGAAAAATTCCAACAACATTTTTCCAATATAGTACCCCATCTAAGATGCAAAAACTCAAAGCTTTTTTTTTCAAAAATCTAGCTTTAGTTTTAGACATAGAAGGAGGGGCATTTAAATATAAAAGCACATAAATAATGTTAGCATACCAAGGAGAATTCAGAAATGTTTCTTCAATAAAAGGAGCAGTAGCTTCTTCTATTTCTTCCAACACATCTACCATATTTATGTCTAGTGCTTGGAAGTTAGACTCAGCCATAATTTTTTCTAATCCTTGCCCTTTAAATAGTTTGGTGGGCCTGATTTCTAAGTCATATTCAAGAATAATTGCAATCCATTTTCCCCTTTTACCATCAGGGTCTTGACTTAGAATTTTCTTGACAACGGTATGTGGAACAAAAGCAATTATGTGAGAGTGTAAAATATAGACCCTAAAGTCTTTTAATGCTTTCACTAATGCTAAGGCTTGCTTCTCCATGATGTTATATTTGAGAGGAGAATATCTTAAGGCCATACTAAAAAAGGATATTGGTTGTTCTTTCCCTGAATCATTCTTTTGAAGTAAAACTACAGCTATTGTATGTTCAGATGCAAAAGAAAATATATAAAATTCTTTGGTGAAATTTGGACTAATCAGGACTGGTGTTTGAGTAAGAGCTTGTTTGACCAGTTCGAATGATTGTTTATCTGGTAAAGTCCATTTTACACCGACATCTTTCTTAAGCATGTTTGTAATGTTTTTTAATAGCTCAGCAAGATTAGGGATAAATCTCCTCAGAAAATTGATCTTTCTGATGAAAGATTGCAACTCTTTGAGGCTTCTTGGATGACTGATTTGTAATATGCCATCTATCCTTGTAGGGTCTATTTTTATTCCCTCTTCTGAAATTATATGGCCAAGAAGCTTACCCTCTTGGAGACCAAAGAGTGTCTTCTTGGGATTCAATGACAAGCCAAATTTCCTACACTTCTCAAAAACCTTTCTCAGATGAATCAAATGTTCCTCATCAGTTTTTGAGAAAACAGTTATGTCATCAAGGTAAATGATTATGAAATAGCCAATATCTTCAGAGAAGGCTATGTCCATGGCCCTTTTGAACGTGGCCCCTACATTCATTAATTCGAAAGGCATTTTGACATACATGAAGGTGCCCCAAGGTGTAGTGAAAGCAGTTTTGATTTGATCACTTTGGAGCACTAACACCTGGTTGTAACCTGAAAACCCATCTAAGAGGGATATTCTTTTGGACCCAACTACCATTTGAGGTATATGGTCCATTTTAGGTAAGGGGTAGTTGTCTTTTAAAGAGGCTCTATTTAAATTTCTGAAGTCAATACAGAGCCTGATTTCCCCTGTTTTCTTTCTAACAGAAACCAAGTTTGATACCCACTCTGAATATCTAATTGGTATAATGATCCCAGCAGCAGGCATCTTTTCAATCTCTACCTTAACTAAAGGTAATAAAACAGGTTTTATTCTCCTTAGTTTTTGTTTAAAAGGCTTTTGATTTTCCTTCAAAGGGATTTTATGCTGGATGATGCTGGTATCATACGATTTTAGGTCTTTGTATCCCCATGCAAAAACATCTTTAAACTCTTTGAATAGCTCTATGTACTGCAATTTTATGTGAGCTGGGAGAGTGCTGGATAGTTTGATCATCTTGGGTTTTGCTAAGCTGCCTAGGTTATGCTCTTCTACATTGGTTTCCATAGGCTCCATTCTCGGTTCTTTGGCTACATCGTTAAAATAAAAAAGGTGCTCTAAAGGTGTAAGACCTCTTGGAATATTATCATTTTTGCATTGTAAAACCTCCAAGTCTTCTTGGTCTGTGTTGTCAATTGTCTTTGTTCAAAAGGATTTTCATAATGATTTATATTAGCAGTATATTTCATTTCAGCTTCTGGGATTTGTTCAATATACAAACAATTTTCTTTATGGCTGGTTTTTGATATTGGTATGCTGAAATCATTTTCTGATTTCAAGAAATCATCTATGTGTTTGTTAGAATCAAACACTTTCCAGTGATCTTCGTTATTAGGCACCGCAGGCCTGTGTTTTACCTTCTCACTAAGTTTTTCATTTATTTCAGGTATTTGGGAATTGTTGGCATTGAAAGCGAGTTCATTTGCTAGATGATTTAGTGCTCTTGGAATGAAAATAAGTTCATACTTTTCAAAAGTTTTCAATAGATCAAGGGCAGTGTTGCGATATTCCCTAAGCCTTGGATTTCTAGCTGAGTATTCTCATTTGATTTGTATTATGATAAGTTCAGAATCTCCTAAGCTTGATATCCTCTGGGCTTCTAACTGTTTAAGCAATTGTAAGCCTAGGATAAGTGCTTCATACTCAGCAACATTGTTAGTGCATGGGAAATCCAATTTATATGAAAAACTCTTATTTGTATTTGAATCCACACACCTGCTCCTACACTTGTTTTATTACAAGATCCATCAAAGTTTATTGTCCAAAGTACGTCATCCTTATTTTCATTCTCTCGTTGCTATTGATTTTCAGTGTTTTGCATTTGAGGCGAGGGAAAATTTGATTGTTCTGGTGAACTGATTGGGTCGATGTTTTCCTTATCTTTTTGAGTGATTTCATCTTCATTACATAAGATAAAGGAATCTAAACTCGATTGAATAGAATAGATTGGATATTTGTTTGGTTTGTCTATGTTGCTCACCATGTACTTCATGTGAGATTCCCTGTATAGTCTTCTGTTTTGGTTAAAAACAGGGATGGTGGCATAAGACATGTCCATTTGAAGGCTTCCCTGAAGTTTGGCTCCCCAAGATCTTGACAAGAGCATGCCATACTTAGGGGGAATGTCAGCTACAACTATATCCATGACTAAACTCTTAGCAGGAATTTGAGCTAAATTAACACATAAATCTTTGATTAAACCCAAAAATTTAACTCTGCTTGAGTCAAAGGAATACAAATATTTGTATGGTTTATTAATCTTTAAGCCTAAGCTTTCCATCACTACCTTGGGCATTAGATTGTGTGAAGCTCCTGAGTCTAACATGGCATTGTGTAAAATTTTCTCATGTATGTTCAAGCTAACATAGAAGGGAGGGACAACCCCTTCTTAGTATTTTTCTTCGACTTCTGGACCAAACAACAACTCAGGTTTGTCATCTGTCAAGTTTAAGGTGTCAGTATCACTTCCTAAGTTCAAAGCTTTCAAAAATTGGTTTTTGTACACCTCTTGGGTTACTAGTTCATCTATGGGAATGGTAATTTTTATCTTAGCAATCTCTCCCTCAAGACTGAAAGGAACAATTGACTTGTTCATATTTACATCTGTCTTTTCAATTGAATTATTTTCAGCAGTTTTGATTTGCTGAACCTTGTTTGGACTGGTAATTGGGACAGTTTTATTAGGACCACCAGCTGAAGTGCTAGGGGTAATCTGTTCAACATTTGACTGGACACTTTTGTCTTTGTTTATGTCTGGTTTCTTGGTCAAAATTTTGGTTTTTTCTGCTATCCTTTTGGGCTGAGTTTCTGTGTTTTTCTTGACAGCAGAATTAGTGTTTTTTTCCTTTGAATTATCTATGTTCCCCTTTCTCCTAAGATCATACTATTTTTGTACCTCCATGATTGAATTTTCAAACCCCAATCTATAGTCGTCAGAATCTTCATAGGTGTTTGTACTATGATCAGAGAAGAAACCTTGTTCTTCTTCAGTGAGGAAAACATCATCCCCACTGTCTGATCCAATCAAGTTTACATGAGATTCTCCCAATCTTTCCAACTCCCTATCTTCTTCGTATTGATCTACATAGTTCTATTGGAAGGGAGGTCTAATCTGTTGGTCACTTTCTTTTGGCTTATCTTGATTGTTTTCTCTTCTATAATTCTGATTTCTATTTCTGTTTTGGTTATTTTGAGGTTCTCTTAGTGGCACTCTATCATTTAAGTTGATCTTTCCAAGCATCCTCTCCATCACCTTCACTAGGTTGTCAATTTTTGTGTCAGAAGTTGAGGTTGAGGGTAGTAGGTCATCTTTATAAGTTACCCTCTTCTCTGATCTCAACCTATTTCTTTTCTCAATTATGT
Organism: Pinus albicaulis; assembly: GCA_034641835.2. Taxonomy (NCBI): domain Eukaryota; kingdom Viridiplantae; phylum Streptophyta; class Pinopsida; order Pinales; family Pinaceae; genus Pinus; species Pinus albicaulis. The sequence continues at coordinate 11,397,762 of CM076570.1, read as the reverse complement.
TTTCTTCTACGCTCACAACTCCTTTCTGCATGTCTTCTAAGGTTGAGTAATCCCTCTCCCTTAACTGATACATCATGTTAGCATCAAGGCCTTCGGGATATATTACTAAGGCCATGCCTTGAGGAGGTTTCATGTGAGGTGGAAGAGCATTATAAACACTATTGAACCTTATGGAGTAGTCATGAACACTCTCTCCTTGATTTCTCTTGAGGCTGCTATATTCTGCTAGTATTTGGAGAGGGTTCCTTTTGAGTTCCAATTTGTTGATGAATGTTTGATGCAAGGCAGGAAGATCATTTATGCTGTTAGGAGGTAAGTTTTTAAACCATTTCTTTACATCTCCTCCTAAACTTTGGGCGAATATTCTCATCTTCACAGTTTCTTCTTCTATCTCCATGTAATAAAAAGCATCTTCCATCCTATCTACATGATGTTGAGCTGTTGTAGACTTTTTTCCAGTGAAATGAGGGATTTTGGATTGGTAATCATTTGGTAGGGGAAGTAGAGGTTGTGGTAACACTAATGGGGCATACCATGTTGCCATGGCTGGAAATAAAGGTGGATTTACAAGAGGTGGATTTAAAAAAGTGAAAGTGGACTGAAATGGAGTGTTTTGAACAATGGTAGTATGAATTGGAGTGGAAGAAATATGTGGGCCAGCAAACTGATTTTGAGCAGACTTGTTGTGAAAAAGACTAAAGTGATGAAGAAGCTGGGAATCAGGAGGAGTGGAAGGTGAGGCTTCTCTACTGAAGCTTTGTTGCAAATCTGCAATATCAAGGTCAGTTTGGTTTAAGTCACCTTGACATCTAGTTCTGAAGATGTTCTTTGTATGATGTAAATCAAAGTGTGAATCCTCTAAGACAACAAGGCTTTCAGGGACAGAATTTGTTCTTAAGAGGCTCCTGTTAGCAGATGATTTTCGAGAGTTAGAAGTCTTCCATTGAATTATCTCTGGATTATCAATTATTAAAGGAGGATTTGGTTCTGGATGGGATCTAGTTTTGATCCTATATGAAGCTAGACTGCTTTTCAAAAATGAGAGAGGTTGAAGTTTTTAGGGACTGTTTTTGGGAGTTTTATCTCTTAGGATGTTTTATCTAGTATGGGACAAGGCTCCTAGACTTCTTCAAGGCTGGTTAACATAGTCCTAAAGAGATTTTGGAACCTAGATGAGTAATAGGCCTACTGGGGCTAGTGGAGTCGCCAAGTCAAAACTTTTTAGCTTTTATGAAGGTAAAATATTGGATGGTCCCACCACCATATTTATTATGAAGCCAAACTGAAATGTTTTGGGTTTTTCTGAGTTATTTCGGTCTTACAGGTTAAGAGAGCATCCTAAATCTGATTTAACACTTAGCTAAGATGTCAAACAGACAGAGTTTACTCTTATGGCTTGGTAACTGAAAACTTCAAGGTTTGATAAGGTTCTAAGATAATCCTAAGGGTTTCTTAGTTTGTCACTAATTCAAAAAGTCCTATCATGATTACCACTTGTTAGGTAGTTCTTGAAGAAGGTTACTTATGTTATACTAGAGAGTGAGTGTTTTAATTTTGAAGATTTTACTCAGGGTCCCACCGTGATTGCCATTATGTTGGTGGTGATGAGGTGGCTGATAATCACTGTATAGTCTTTTAAAATAAGGGATTTCTGGAGTCCTAAGGGGTACTTAGATTGTCACTAACTCAGAAGGCTGCCACCGTGATCACCATTATGTTGGTGTCCTGTGTTTTGATAGTTTGGAAAATCAAAAGACAAGGCAACATCATAACCAATCTTTAGAGTTCCAGGATCTAGTCCTCTTGTTCTCAGAGAGGGATCTCTCAAATTTTTGTTTGCAAAGGTTTATCTTGTGTGCTTTGAGTATTGGTTTTAGACTAGTTATTAAGTGCAGGTGTTTGTTTGTTTGTTTGGTTGAATTGATACAACATAACATGAAAGGTCTAGGAAAGATATACATAATGGAGAAACATCTGGTTCATTGGGAAATGGAGTCAAGAAGAGGTCATAACACACTCATCAATGGATATGGGATATCAGAGGGCAAATCTAACCTGGCCGCAGGATCCTTTGGTTTTGGAATGAGATGGACATTAATGATTTGGGAAGAGAAATTTAACTCTCAACGAAGGGAACTTGAAAACATAGCTTGAACAATAAAGAAATATTTGATAGACAGGGCTAACCATAAATTCCACAAACATTCTTAAAGCAAATAATGACTTCAAGACAAATTTCAAAATGAAATCTAAGATTTGGGGAACACCCTATTTCCTCAAAGATTTTATTTTAAATGACTTAGAAAACATAAAAGATGCACTGATAATTGCAGTCATAGAAGAGGGAACAACTATAAAGACCTTTAAGACAACTGTTTAAGCAAGGACAAAGGGTAAGATCAGAACAGACCTCCTTGGCTCACTATAAACAGAAATACTTCAAAGGGATACTTCAATAACATCCTTTAAGTGGCAACAGACAAGCATGGAAAACCATAAGTCATGCTGAAACCAACTGTTCGAACTATTAAGGAAATAAACAAGCATGAGGACTAAAGAGAGAGATTAAAGACTCTAAAATACCTCAGCAGAAGAAAACATGAAACAGTGAAGGATGAACAGGTCTAAGGTGCTTCTGGGAGTCATTTCCTAGCCTAAAACTTTCAACCTACTGTAGTAAGAAATTATGGGACAGAATGAAAACAGGAGAAAACATTAAACAGTTCAGAATACTTCACCAATAGCCAAGCTCATGGATCCAATGATAGAGCCTTCTCAGGAAAAATCATGCAACAACATCATCAAGGCTTCCAAGACTTCAATTTTTTCTTCAACTTCAACCGATTATGTATTATTTCAGAGAGTTTCAATATTACAACTAGTGATAAACCAACCAACACTTTCTCATCTTCTCCAGTAGTATTTATAGAAAAAATGAGGAGGTGGAATGAGATAAAATATCTTCTAAGTTCAATTAATACAGTGCACTGTCTCTCGGCCTTTGAGGGGCTTAATAGAGAAGATTTTTTGTATTTCCCCTGTATTAATTGGTTTACATTAACTATTAGGCTTGCTAGAAAGAATTTGTTGACTTCAAGGCTCCTCGTTATCCTTGCAATAACTGTTGCTGACAGTTTACAATAAGTTCCTTTGGTTGAATTAACTGTTCAGTTGTATTGATGCAAAATATCTCCTGGTATGGTAATAAATTTGGCCTTCTTTTGATTAATTTGAGGCTGTAGGTGGCTCTGTAGTAGCTAGGGGATTTAATTAGCCCCTGATGTGGCAACATAGGCTCTCTTCCTGAGAAAACACTCATGAATTTCTTCAAAATATGTTTAGTTGGGAGGATTAGGCTTTTAATAATCATTTGTTGGCCGTAATCCTCATAAAATTGTCTTCAAACTTCCATGCAGGTGCGTTTTGTGTTCGGCACTGATATCCTTTGATTTGTGATTGACTTGCTGTGTTTTTTTGGTGTTCAGTGCTGTGCAGGGGTGATATGGCATCAATGCCTCATGAAAACACCGATGAAACGTGAATTTTAAAACCCTACAAATGATTTTCTTTGATGAATCGAAGGCGGGAGGGTCATCACCCTCTACCTTCGAATTTTCTTTGGACCTAGCAAAAATCATTTGAACCTTGCAAAATACGAAAAAGATTAGAAAATCCTGCATGTATAGGTTAACTGCTTCAGAAGGCGCATGGAGAGAGCGTGGCCATTGGATGGCATCATCCAACGGTCGAGATTGATTAGAGGAGATCAGAGGGGGGCGAAAAAGGAATTTAGAATCGGAGCCATCGATCGTGCAAAGATTGACGGTCAAGAGCGGAGGCGAAAAGTCAAAGCGGGGGAATCAGGGCGATGAATTGTGGGTCGTCGATCTACAGAGCAGATCGACGGCAGAGATTCTTTAATGACTGCGCCGTATCCTGGTTAACTGTCGGAATTCTTTGGTGAGTGATCACCGTCCGATGAGCGGCCTCAGATCGGATGGTGGACGTCAATATCGCGCTGGGTCCACGTTTGATCTTTAACGTGCGATGAACGGTGGTTTTGTGAATAGTGTTCAGGTCATGCGTCAAATGGTGTATGGAATCGCTGCAAAATAAGAAAAACCGCCCCGCTCTCACAAGCGGTGTGATGGATACCGCGTGGTTTTGCAACGGTGAATGGATGGTGGGGACCACCGGGACAATGGATTACGTGCCATTAATCTACAGGTCAGATCGACGGTGGATATCGATTTGGAATTTTGCACCGGCGGAAAATTTTATAATATAATAAACATCGAAAAAATTATATAAAAAAAGGTTTATAATTTGGGGTGGAAAATTTATTTTCGATAGGGTTTGGCGCCCGACTGCGGGGCTGTGGGTTACATGGAAAACCATATGTCTGGGGGTTAAATACGAGGGGCTAATCGCAATCGGGCAACGCGATAAGTGCTTAGAAGGCTCGCGCTTGGTTCTAGCACCAAGATGCATGGAGGGGAAGGGTCAAAGACTTAGCCCAAGGGGGCTTAAGTCTATGATAAGAAAATGGGTTTGTAGCAGTATTTTGTCTTGGGAATCAGCAGGATTTCAAGATGGTAAAATGGGCATAGCAGTGAGGATTAAGACAAAGGCATGAGGCCTTTTGAGAGTCTTCAAGAGCCAACACTTTTTAGCAGTAAAATTTGTTCCTTTGAAGACTCCAAATTTTTTTTAGCCAGCATTTGATATAACAAATTTTATAGCTGGCTAACACATGCAACAAGGATGCATGGAAGAAGGATTAGGCCAGCTTGCTGACACAAATGAACAAGTTGATAAGCTTCCCTCTCCTGATTCTGACTATGAATACATAGCGGGTCTAAGCAAATGGTACCCCTTAGATGGCCTTATCTCAATCCAAATGTTGTATGCAGATGAAGATGAGTACCAGCAATTAAGGAGGGAAAAAGTGTTGGGCCAACCAACTGCACAACCCAAATTGTTTGGGGATGATCAGGAGGACCAATCAAATGCACAACCAGAATTGAGAAACAAGCGCATTGCAAAAGTAAGTACCTATAAACATCTTCCTCTGTATATTTCATTGTTAAGGAAGAATAGGACTCTCGAGATGAAAAACAGACAACTACAAATCAAAGTTAAAACCCTAACAGATGAGCTCAGACAAAAAGAAACTTTTGATAGTTTAGATTGCTTGGCCCAAGTTGCAGAGTCCATACCCACTGATGACATAATTATTCCTTCTCCAGGGGTCCAACAAGATATACCCCTTGGAAAAAAACAGATTGTTGACATTGATCAAGTTGCAGAGTCCATACCCATTGATGACATAGGTATTCCTTCTCCCAGGGTCCAACAAGATATACCCCTTGGAAAAAAATAGACTGATGACATTGAAGTTACAGAGTCCCATACCAAAATCACAGTTGTCCATACAGAGGAACAGGAATTACATATCAAAGATACAAAAGAAATGGGTATATACACAAAGGAAAAACAACCAGAAATGAAACTAACAAAGGATGAGGAACCAGAGATCAAACTGACCAAAGAAATTGGTAAGAAAAAAGATGATGAGGAACCTTACAGTGTGCACAAAAAATCACTTCCTGACCTTGCCAAGTGTTGACGGGAAAATCTGTCCGGCCAACAGCAGGGGATCTCCCGGTAAAAGGTCCTAATTAGACCTTGAACCGTTTGGAATAGGGATCCCGTCCAGGGTGTGGGTCCGGCTACCACTGATTTCTCCTTTGCTTTGGGTCTCGCTTAAACTCTATAAAACAGTGGGTACACACCTAATCAACTGATACAAGACATATGATTGATGCATTAAATGTACATGCAGCACTATGAGTAGCAAGAGGAAATAATAAAGCATGAAGACCGAAGGAAGTGTCGTTAGCAACACTTCATTAGGGTCATGCTTTCAAACTATTCTGACCGCAAAGGAAACAGTTCCTCACGGCAAGAACACCCTCCACTTCCTAAAATTTTAAATGATAACACGAACGCAGATAAATAGTCATCAACATTTGCTAAGAAAGTGAAATAAACTCAACCACCATTAACATACTCAGCAAACTGTTATGCAACTGTGATGTGAATTGAAAATTCAGTTCCCTTAATCTTAGGATGTTCAGAAACTGAAAATATAATACTCGATAGTGCTGATACATAAGACAACACCAGATCCACAAGGGGATTTTTCAAAATTCTTATATTAATGCTTAAGTGTATAATCCTCTGGTAATACAATATACTCAGCTCGAGTCCCAAACCAAAGATCCTTTTACAAGCTCCCGAAGGAGTATTTATAATACAAAATCTGCCCTTTGGGCTTCCTTGACTTTTCATCTTCTTGACCGTTGGGCTGCCTTGCGACCCAGTCTTTTCTGCGACCTGCGACCTGAGCTGTTGTTGCGACCTGCGACCTGATTGGGTCGCGGGGTCGCAAAATGCATAAACCGAAGAGATGCGACCTTGCGACTAGGTCGCTGGGTCGCGGGGTCGCAAAAAGGAGGAAAACCGAAGAAATGCGACCTTGTGACCTTGCGATTAGGTCGCTGGGTCGCGGGGTCGCAAAATGTGGAAAAACCATAAGAGATGCGACCTTGTGACCTTGCGACCTCTGCAAATGTGCGACCTGCGACCTCGGAAAATTTGCAACCTGCGACCTCAGCAAATGTGCGACCTGCGACCTCCTGGGATTTGCGACCTCGTGACCTTGGAAAACATGCGACCTGCGACCTTGGGTAGATCAGTGAGTTCTTTGGAGTTTCACCAGCATCTACTTGTTTTAAAAATGTCCCCTTGTTTGCTGGGGAAAACCTTGGCTCTTATGTGCAAACAGAGAGGTTCTTCCTGCAATAAAATAACACAGGTCACATGTCTTCATGATTATAATAATAATGGGGCAACATTAATTAATTGAAAAAATGAAAACGATGACTGTAGACCCCTGTGTGGTCAGGTATTGTGCCGCAGCGTGGTCTTCACTAAGCTCTGAGTGTTTGCATTGGAAACTATTGATAAGACCCTAGCAGCGACTGGTTGCAATGAGCTAGGTGTCGCGCTCTTTATTGCTGCACAGAGTGCAAATGGGTGATTCATCTTCCCTTGGGGATGATTTCCATGTCCTTAAAAAGATTCGCTGTGATGGTATTTCACGCAACATTGCACCATAATTTTTCCTCTTCCAGTGACCTGTTTCAAACAACAATGATTCTTTTCACCTTTTACCGCATGCAGCAGCATGCACGTTCTCTTGATATGTCAAGTTTGTCATTTTCACTACGTTTTGTTCGATGCTACACGCGACGCATGGTCGATTTTGAAAGTGGGATCATGCACATTGATCGCGCTGGCCTTTCTCCATGACATGTGTTAAGGGAGGCACGATATAGCCATCAACATTTCTCTCTTCACGTCGAACATATGTATACGGTGTCTAAATCCTTTTGGAGTGCGCATTATTTTTAGGGCAGCGATAGAATATGTTTGCATCTCGTTTAGTTTCAGTTTAGGAAACAATATTCAGCACAACTTCTTTCCTTGCTGAAAAACATATTTGGTAACATTCCATGCGAACCCTCTGAGAGTCACAGACAATTGGAAAGAATCCAAAACTTTGCGCAAAAATTGAGCAATCTTTGGACACTTGTTTTAAGCATGTTCTGGCGCTTCAGCTAGCATCAATACTCTCCCTTTGTTTGTGCGTAGCATCACAATTACTGTTCGTGCATGGCCGCATGCATTGGGCAGCCTGCATGTGATACGGCATGGAGAGTAGGAATTCACGCTATCATGAACAAAAAATCAGCATCTTTGACAGGAAACGAGACACGTGGGAGATCATTCTGGGGTCGATTATAGTGCATGCATTTGTGTTTTTCGATGGGGTCGCAGGGACGGAGAATTCCTTAGGTCGCAGCTTCTCATGGGTAGATCATTCTGCGACCCTGCGACCTGGCAAACATGCGACCCTGGGTCGCTGGGTCGGAAACTGTCTGAGTCGCAGCCTTGGGCAATGCTTTGTCTCTGCGACCCTGCGACCTGTTCAATCATAAAAACATAAATTCCATATATGTCTACTCCAACGACTAAAAATCTGGCGTGGAAACACTTTCACCAATTTACAATGTCTTCATGATGTTCTGCGCTATGTTTCCGACGTGGAGTTGATCGCACATATATACCTGCCTACGGATTATAACTGCACCATCGCCCATTTGCAGCATGTTCGTGTGGTTGTGCTCCACCATCTCATATGATTTTTTGAAACCATATGTTTCTATCCCTTTCGCGTTTATCATTTGCAAGTGGATTAAACTTTTCATGCCAAGGCCTCCACCTCATAACATGCATATCTCCTGCTTTGAAACATCGAGGTTTGACATCCGCCACTCGGTGACTAAGCCAGGATATCTTCGAAGAGTATTTGAAATGCGAGGTTGATGATATCCATGTGCGTGCCCATAATAATTGATTTTTGTTGCTGATTGGAATGCATGTCTCTTCGTCCGCGCTATATGGAGTCGGATTGCAACTATTTAGTCGTTGTTTCAAATGGCGATGTGCTGGAATGGATTCGGACTTAGCTACAATACTCCAGCTCTTTAAGATTGATATTGGCGTTGAATCGATGTATGATTAAGATATTTTTTTGTAATAAATGATTGCCGCTGATGCACATTTTAATTTGAGAACCATCTCCTTAACCAAATTGTCAGAATCATCGGACTGCTCCTTGGCGAATACTGCTTTATCCAGAATAGAAGGATCAATATTAAATGCAATGTCATCAAAGGATGTTAATCATCGTAAACCAGAACATGTCTGCATGGGGAAAGAATGGGCACGCATATTTCCGATCATCTTTACAGCTGGATTATAATAGCACCATAGTTATTATCACGTTGCCATCGTGAATCCGTTATGAGGTCTAGCTCCACGTGTAAACGCAACTGTTGACATCTGCTCCCAATGCTTTATTTCTCGGCGCCCATTTGTAGCGTTTTTTCTTTGTTCAGTATATGTGTTCTCGCTCCTCCAATTTTACATGGCTTGAAAACCATATTGTTCTTGCGCCGCTCGAAATATGTTTGCAGATTATCATACATCGCACTAGAGTTGTTATAACATGCCACCAAAGGTTTATCATAACACTCCACTCCATGTTTTAACATACATTCTGAGCACTATTTCTGCCATAGAACTATGTAAGCCCACTTGTAATGTTTCTTCATATAATTCTGATCCAGCATCTCATATGGTGTTAAAACCATATGGTATTTATCCTCTCGCGTTTTGGTTTGATTATAATGTGCTTAAAAATGCAACCTTGGTCCTCATGTTTGCGCCCACCATGTAGCTTAGGTTTAACCAAGATTTGCTTCCTGTCCCCAATCTGCCAGAGTTGTCAAAACAACTCAAAATGATTGTTGGTTCAGAAGAATGGCATTTTTATAAAATTTGAACAATCTCCAAAAACAAAATGTACTTCGTCATTACTTGACTTTGGTACAACCAAGAGTTTCCTTCTATGTCACCATGATGGGTCAAATCTGTGCAGGCCATACATTATTATGGTCCTCAAATTGACACCTGCTATACTGTCTGACCTATGTGTTTTTGGATTGACATCATCATGGCTAACCACATTACGACTTAACTGCAAATTTCCGTGGGCCCTTTGCATAATCACCGCCTCACTGTGTTTAATGCTTGTTTCCAAAACATGATGAGCACGCCATAATATTTGCTTGTCAATTTGTAGATTTCAGTCCTGCTCACAGAATATGACAATATCAACTCCTGCAAGATTCAAAGAAGCACCACTAGTTCGAGTAGACATTAAAATACAAATGCTTCACAAGTATCTTCATTGGCCTAACTGAAGTCACTCGACTATGGCAGTGTTGATGCTTTGCCACCAAAGATTTGCACAGCTGAAAAACTCTCTTCTGCTCTTACTGATCCATCAAGACACTCATAAGAATACTTTTGCAGCCCTAAGTAATCCTGAAGAATGTCTATGGTCTGCATCGTTGGAGAAGAAACCAAGACACAATGTCCTTGACTATGTAGCTTCTCAAGCAAAATGTCCAAGATGATGAGCTTTCCACTCGCCTGAACTACGTGTTCACCTTCCTCAGATGGCTCTGGGTCCACCATTGAAAAGATAAGCATGGATACATGTCTTTCGCAGTTGTACCAAAATATTTAGTAAAGATTTATGCTGAGTGCTTGAACCACTTGTTTGAAGCTGGGCCACTCTTGATGCAATACAGATGCATACATTTCCTTCTGAAGTGGGACTAATGGAGCCAATACTGTAACCTCAGCCAGTGGTGGCAATATAAAGAGTCCATTCTTGATAAGTAGAGCTTTTGTACGCCGAAGCATGAATGCATGCACAATATATCTTAGCAGCTTGAACTGTTTGCTACATCCAGAGGTATTGTCACCTTGAGTCAAGGTTGAAAATTTAACGGACACAACACCAAAAGAGCCACGGGCATTTCCGTTGATATTTTAAGTAAGCTAATAAACTTATAGCCTACAATGTGTTCCCAAGTCCCATTGTGATTACAAGTTCCCCTGACTGGCGCGGTCTTATTTCTTGCGTACATGCGATAGATGTCCTCCACTTCTCATGTTTCAACTCATACTGCTCTTATCCTTCTCACCGATGTGGTGATGAAATTTATGAGTATATCATCTGTGGGATCGACCTGTATGGAAAATTATCACATCACAGTTACTTGTTTTGAGAATGATGTCCCTAGATAAACATATAAGACTTACGAGCTTACGAGAAGTATTTAGCAGCATGCTTAATGACCCACAACGGGAGGGCCTTTAATCGTCAATATACAAAAGGTTTCCATTCAAATGTATGCATGGAAATCTCATTAAACATGGCACGATTGCGGTAAAAGTGTTGGAGCGTACGCTGGAAAATCCTTCCCACATATGGTGTGATTGCAGCAATAGCATCTGGTCATGGTGATGAGACGACTCATGAGGGGTTGGGGATAGGTTGGCGGGATGTCGTTGACTGCAGGTCAGGTGAAAGACTTTAACGCCTAAGCGAGCAGAGGGGGAACCCGAAATTTTAAATATACCCAAAATTTTGGGTGGTGTTGTAGCGGCTACAACAAATGGCGAACCACTGGTAGAATCCAGCATCTCTGTCAGTATCACAACAAAAGTTTGAGTCCGGATAGTAATGCAAGGGAATATTGAACAAGTTCCGCGGGTACCCTTTGTATTACTTTGGCCCTTTACAGGTATGCCTAATCCTTGTGCCTCAACTAAGTCCCGCTAATCAGAAACACATCAAAGAGAAAACTCACAGACGCTAGTAGCTTGTTGATGATGTGAAGAGCAAGGCAGTGGGCTTATTATTTTCAGGATTTTTTAAAGTAAGTTTCTGGTGCTGCTCCGCTGCCAGCAGGCCTAGACAGTACCCCGGCGGAGTCACTTTAAGAAATCAAAAACGTTGCTCCGCTGCCAGCGAGCCTGGTCAGTACTCCGACGGAGTCGTTGCATCACCTCTCTGCGCAGGAAGCCTTTCTCGATCCTTTACCCTTATTTGTTTCATGTGCTTGTCGCACTTAGTTTCATGTGCTCGTGGCACTTATTTTCATGGGCGGATGAGGGATCCCGACTTATTTTACGAGCAAGAGAGGTTGTTTCTCGTGTTACAGAAACTAAAAGATATCCTGATTTGGGTTTTCCCTTGTGCCGAGCCTTCACATCCCATTTACCACAATAGGCGCAGCGTGCAAAATAGATCATTTTAGGGTGTCCAAGACGATGCTGGGCACAAGGCCTAGGCTACGGGTATGGGCCATTCAAAATTATTAGGTCTCCCTCAAACAACTGGCTTGTATCTCCCAGGCTAAATAATTTTAGACTCATAGGCATCTTGTTGAGAATGTGACCTCAACGAATTGACCTGAGAGAAAGCTGCCTCTTGAGATAGCCACCGCAACCTCACGCAAAATAATGGGGTTATTGTTTCAACAATCAGGGAAAAACACGACCGCAAGGTGATAGGGTTGCCATGAGGGCTCATGCAGTGGCAGGCGATATGACAAAAATGATGTGAGAAAGAGAGTGTATGACGCAATGTAATAAGCGAGGCTCAAGATGCAATGCAACGCCGTGTGCAAGAGCGATCAACCAGTTGTAAGTGCAAATACAAGCAGTGATTATTTATGCAACAAAAAGTAACTGAAAGGAAATGAAAGGAAAATACTTGTAACATGACGATGCCTAAAATATTAATCGTAAACAAAAATAGCAAACACGATTTTAAATCATAAAGTAAAAATTTGGCAAGTAAACCTAATTAACTTCGAACTAAAATTTTATTAACAGGTCCTAGCTAGCCTACACCTAAACCCTAGTTTAACCAATGATGCGGTCAGGTTATGTAAAATCAGTTTTCCAGTGCAGCCACCGCATTAATTTGCATCCTGCAATGACAACAATGATCAGGATCAGAGCCAGTATCCAAAAAAGTGCAGTAGCAACAAAACTTACCTGAGGAGCAGGTGCAATGACAAGACAATCATAGATACTTTCCAAAGAAAATTCCATAATAGATTGTGCAAGATGAATCCCACTCTCATCTTGATACATAGCAATATGTTCTTGAAACTCAACATTTATAAAAGACACACATCCATCCATGCACAATCCTAGGTCTGACGGGCGGTTGGTAAGCCATTGCATATTTGTAGGCAAATTCAGCGGATAAGGGTGGTTGAGCAAATAGACAACTTTATTGTGGTGGTGGGGATAATTGATTTCATGGAATGGAAGCACTGAGCATGTGCCAGGGGAGTCACAGATGTGCTCATGGATTGTGGTGAGTTGCAAAATGTCAGTGGGCTTTGTATCAATTCGGTCAAAAGTTTGCGCACTGACAGATTGATAACCCAAAGTATCGGATTCTCTAGATTTTCCAGGGTGAGGAGAATTCGATGCGTTTATGTTGGAAGAAGCATGTTACTGGGGAATTTTCATTTCAGAAACGGTCGGTAGAAGCTGAAGCGTTTTGATTTTCTGGTGGGTACTTGAATCTTCCGAAAGCGAATCATCGAATTCAGGTGTCTTCATGGGGCCAGCAAAGAGATCCGAGTGAGAGTCCTCGGTGGTATGATTGAAAATTTTTTCAGATAAGGAGTGATTGCTACAACCATCGGTTTGACCAGGTTGGGTACTTGGCATGTCAGGCTCCCCGGGAGTTACCGTTTGAGAAGGATCAATAGAGGGAACATCTTGAGGTTGTTCTGACAAAAAATCGCTCCTATGGTTGTCTACAGGTTTCGAGTGAGACAGATCAGATCTCAAAGATTCGTTGATTTTGGACTGTGATTGTGAAACACCATCTGCACGCTTATGATTTCCGCCAATACCAGTATTAGGAAATTTCGAATGTCTCGAAGAAATTACTGGTGTGGCGGGATCGGGAAACCAACCGGGGAATAATGAACACAAAGATTGAGTCGCAGGGGGGGTTAACCATACAAGGCTTTTCAACACGTGCAACCGTGTCATTTAGAGAAAACAATGATCTGGCAGGCCTTGTAAGGGAATCAACTTTATGTGGGGTAGGAGTCGATTCATAATCCGTATGTGAACCGAATTTAGGTTTGTGTCCAGGGAGACACCGGGTGGGCTCGAGGTAGGTTTCATGAACCGAGAGAGATAATGAGTCACTGTGGTTTTCAAACTCTGATTCGACATGGTGCATGAAAGATTCAAAGGTAGTGCAATAGGCTTTATCCTCTTGCCAGTGTCTATCCTTGCTCAGGACTTTCGAGGTTACAACTCCACTCCCAGAAAACTCAGGAGGAGGGGCGAGAATATCACAAATAGCAACACTCTCCTTGGAGGCATGAATGAGGTCTGGACTCGGGGAGATGGACAAGGAAGCATTAGGGACAAAGTCTGAACAGCCAATAACTTGCGGGTTATCATAGGGAACACTAGGATCTAACTGAAATTGTTCAAGGGAAACGAGAATCACATACCTGAACTGTTCACTTAAACATTTCCAATCAACATGCCTTTCAGGGAACTCAAAACAATAATGAACAAATCTGATAGAGAATTCATCCAGAGATTCCTGAGGTTCCATTCTAATGTCATTTAGCTTTATCACTACACTTTGCAAATCGTACCTGTGAAAAGCTTGTCGCAATTCACTGGCGAGTTGTTCAAATGAATGGATGGAAGCTTCCAGCAATGTGCGGCACCATTGCTTAGCGCGACCTTCGAGAGTGAGGAAGAAAAGCAAACAAATCAAACCTTCATCGTCAATTTCGTAGCACTCACCAAAGTCACAGAAATCTAAAAAGTGTTGTGTTATGGACACCCCATTTTCACCATCGAATTTTAACAGGGACAAGTGATACATAAGTTCATCGAGGATGAAGTATCGAGGCTCATAAAACTCCGACAAACATCTCGGGAGAATGATTTGGTAACGAGCCATTAAAGATATGAGATTAACTGTAGGCTCTAAGGGCTCAGCTTGTCATCTGGACCTCCTTCTAGCGCCAATTCTGTTGACGGGAAAATCTGTCCGGCCAACAGCAAGGGATATCCCCGGTAAAAGGTCCCAATTAGACCTTGAACCGTTTGGAATAGGGATCCCGTCCAGGGTGTGGGTTTGGCTACCACTGATTTCTCCTTTGCTTTGGGTCTCACTTAAACTCTATAAAACAATGGGTACACACCTAATCAACTGATACAAGACATATGATTGATGCATTAAATGTACATGCAGCACTATGAGTAGCAAGAGGAAATAATAAAGCATGAAGACCGAAGGAAGTGTCGTTAGCAACACTTCATTAGGGTCATGCTTGCAAACTATTCTGACCACAAAGGAAATAGTTCCTCACGGCAAGAACACCCTCCACTTCCTAAAAGTTTAAATGATAACACGAACGCAGATAAATAGTCATCAACATTTGCTAAGAAAGTGAAATAAACTCAACCACCATTAACATACTCAGCAAAATGTTATGCAACTGTGATGTGAATTGAAAATGCAGTTCCCTTAATCTTAGGATGTTCAGAAACTGAAAATATAATACTTGATAGTGCTGATACATAATACAACACTAGATCCACAAGGGGATTTTTCAAAATGCTTATATTAATGCTTAAGTGTATAATCCTCTGGTAATACAATATACTCAGATCGAGTCCCAAACCAAAGATCCTTTTACAAGCTCCCAAAGGAGTATTTATAATACAAAATCTGCCCTTTGGGCTTCCTTGACTTTTCATCTTCTTGACCGTTGGGCTGCCTTGCGACCCAGTCTTTTCTGCGACCTGCGACCTGAGCTGTTGTTGCGACCTGCGACCTGATAGGGTCGCGGGGTCGCAAAATTCATAAAACCGAAGATATGCGACCTTACGACCTTGCGACTAGGTCGCTGGGTCGCGGGGTCACAAAATGCGGAAAAACCCTAAGAGATGCGACCTTGCGACCTCGGAAAATGTGCGACCTGCGACCTCGGAAAATTTGCGACCTGCGACCTCAGCAGATGTGCGACCTGCGACCTCCTGGGATTTGCGACCTCGCGACCTTGGCAAACATGTGACCTGCGACCTTGGGTAGATCAGTGAGTTCTTTGGAGTTTTGCCAGCATCTACTTTTTTTAAAATGTCCCCTTGTTTGATGGGGAAAACCTTGGCTCTTATGTGCAAACAGAGAGGTTCTTCCTGCAATAAAATAACACAGGTCACATGTCTTCATGATTATAATAATAATGGGGCAACATTAATTAATTGCACAAATGAAAACGATGACTGTAGACCCCTGTGTGGTCAGGTATTGTGCCGTAGCGTGGTCTTCACTAAGCTCTGAGTGTTTACAGTGGAAACTATTGATAAGACCCTAGCAGCGACTGGTTGCAATGAGCTAGGGGTCGCGCTCTTTATTGTTGCACAAAGTGCAAATGGGTGATTCATCTTCCCTTGGGGATGATTTCCATGTGCTTAAAAAAAGTCGTTGTGATGGTATTTCACGCAACATCGCACCATAATTTTTCCTCTTCCAGCGACCTGTTTCGAACAACAATGATTCTTTTCACCTTTTACCGCATGCAGTAGCATGCACGTTCTCTTGATATGTTAGGTTTGTCATTTTCACCGCGTTTTGTTCGATGCTACACGCAACGCATGGTATATTTTGAAAGTGGGATCATGCACATTGATCACGCTGGCCTTTCTCCATGACATGTGTTAAGGGAGGCATGATATAGCCATCAACGTTTCTCTCTTCACGTCGAACAGATGTATACGGTGTCTAAATCCTTTTAGAGTGTGCATTCTTTTTAGGGCAGCGATAGAATATGTTTGTGTCTCATTTAGTTTCAGGTTAGGAAACAATCTTCAGCACAACTTCTTTCCTTGCTAAAAAAAAATATTTGGTAACATTCCATGCGAACCCTCTGAGAGTCACAGACAATTGGAAAGAATCCAAAACTCTGCGCGAAAATTGAGCAATCTTTGGACACTTGTTTTAAGCATGTTCTGGCGCTTCAGCTAGCATCAATACTCTCCCTTTGTTTGTGCGTAGCATCACAATTACTGTTCGTGCATGGCCGCATGCATTGGGTAGCCTGTGTGTGATACGGCATGGGGAGTAGGAATTCACGCTATCATGAACAAAAAATCAGTAGCTTTGACGGGAAACAAGACACGTGGGAGATCATTCTGGGGTCGATTATAGTGCATTTTTTTTCCGATGGGGTCGCAGGGTCGGAGAATTCCTTAGGTCGCAACTTCTCATGGGTAGATCATTCTGCGACCCTGCGACCTGGAAAACATGCGACCCTGGGTCGCTGGGTCACAAACTGTCTGAGTCGCAGCCTTGGGCAATGCTTTGTCTCTGCGACCATGCAACCTATTCAATCATAAAAACGTAAATGCCATATATGTCTGCTCCAACAACTAAAACTCTGGAGTGGAAACACTTTCACCAATTTACAATGTCTTCATGATGTTCTGCGCTATGTTTCCGACGTGCAGTTGATCGCACATATATACCTGCCCACGGATTAGAACTGCACCATCGCCCATTTGCAGCGTGTTCATGTGGTTGTGCTCCACTGTCTCATATGATTTTTTGAAACCATATGTTTCTATCCCTTTCGCGTTTATCATTTGCAAGTGGATTAAACTTTTCATGCCAAGGCCGCCACCTCATAACATGCATATCTCTTGCTTTGAAACATCGAGGTTTGACATCCGCCACTCGGTGACTAAGCTGGGATATCTTCGAAGAGTATTTGAAATGCGAGGTCGATGATATCCGTGTGCGCGCCCATAATAACTGATTTTTTTTGTTGATTGGAATGCATGTCTCTTCGTCCGCGCTATATGGAGTCGGATTGCAACTATTTAGCCGATGTTTCAAATGGCGATGTGTTGGAATGGATTCGGACTCAGCTACAATACTCCAGCTCTTTAAGATTGATATTGACGTTGAATCGATGTATGATTAAGATATTTTTTTGTAATTAATGATTGCCGCTGATGCACATTTTAATTTGAGAACCATCTCCTTGACCAAATTGTCAGAATCATCAGACTGCTCCTTGGCGAATACTGCTTTATCCAGAATAGAAGGATCAATATTAAATGCAATGTCATCAAAGGATGTTAATCGTCGTAAACCAGAACATGTCTGCATGGGGAAAGAATGGGCACGCATATTTCCGATCATCTTTACAGCTGGATTATAACAGCACCATAGTTATTATCACGTTGCCATCGTGAATCCATTATGAGGTCTAGCTCCACGTGTAAACGCAACTGTTGACATCTGCTCCCAATGCTTTATTGCTCGGCGCCCATTTGTAGCGTTTTTTCTTTGTTCAGTATATGTTTTCTCGCTCCTCCAATTTTACGTGGCTTGAAAACCATATTGTTCTTGCGCCGCTCGAAATATGTTTGCAGATTATCATACATCGCACTAGAGTTGTTATAAAATGCCACCATAGGTTTATCATAACACTCCACTCCATGTTTTAACATACATTCTGATCACTATTTCTGCCATAGAACTATGTAAGCCCACTTGTAATGTTTCTTCATATAATTCTGATCCAGCATCTCATATGGTGTTAAAACCATATGGTATTTATCCTCTCGCGCTTTGGTTTGATTATAATATGCTTAAAAATGCAACCTTGGTCCTCATGTTTGCGCCCACCATGTAGCTTAGGTTTAACCAAGATTTTCTTCCTATCCCCAATCTGCTAGAGTTGTCAACACAACTCAAAATGATTTTTGGTTCAGAAGAATGGCCTTTTTATAAAATTTGAACAATCTCCAAAGACAAAATGTACTTCGTCATTACTTGACTTTGGTACAACCAAGAGTTTCCTTCTATGTCACCATGATGGGTCAAATCTGTGCAGGCCATACATTATTATGGTCCTCAAATTGACACCTGCTATACTGTCTGACCTATGTGCTTTTGGATTGACATCATCATGGCTAACCACATTACGACTTAGCTGCAAATTTCCATGGGCCCTTTGCATAATCACCGCCTCACTGTGTTTAATGCTTGTTGCCAAAACATGATGAGCACACCATAATGTTTGCTTGTCAATTTGTAGATTTCAGTCCTGCTCACAGAATATGACAATATCAACTCCTGCAAGATTCAAACCAGCACCACTAGTTTGGGTAGACATTAAAATACAAATGCTTCACAAGTATCTTCATTGGCCTAACTGAAGTCACTCGACTATGGCAGTGTTGATGCTTTGCCACCAAAGCTTTGCACAGCTGCAAAACTCTCTTCTTCTCTTACTGATCCATCAAGACACTCATAAGAATACATTTGCAGCCCTAAGTAATCCTGAAGAATGTCTATGGTCTGCGTCGTTGGAGAAGAAACCAAGACACAATGTCCTTGACTATGTAGCTTCTCAAGAAAAATTTCCAAGATGATGAGCTTTCAACTCGCCTGAACTACGTGTTCACCTTCCTCAGATGGCTCTGGGTCCACCATTGAAAAGATAAGCATGGCTACATGTCTTTCACAGTTGTACCAAAATATTTAGTAAAGATTGATGTTGAGTGCTTGAACCACTTGTTTGAAGCTGGGCCACTCTTGATGCAATACAAATGCATACATTTCCTTCTGAAGTGGGACCAATGGAGCCAGTACTGTAACCTCAGCCAGTGGTGGCAATATAAAGAGTCCATTCTTGATAAGTAGAGCTTTTTTACGCCAAAGCATGAATGCATGCACAATATATCTTAGCAGCTTGAACTGTTTGCTACATCCAGAGGTATTGTCACCTTGAGTCAAGGTTGAAAATTTAACGGATACAACACCAAAAGAGCCACTGGCATTTCCATTGATCTTTTAAGTAAGCTAATAAACTTATAGCCTGCAATGTGTTCCCAAGTCCCATTGTGACTGCAAGTTCCCCTGACTGGCGCGGTCTTATTTCTTGCGTACATGCTATAGATGTCCTCCACTCCTCATGTTTCAACTGGTACTGCTCTTATCCTTCTCACCGGTGTGGTGATGACATTTATGAGTATATCATCTGTGGGATCGACCTGTATGGAACATTATCACATCAAAGTTACTTTTTTTTAGAATGATGTCCCTAGATAAACATATAAGACTTACGATCTTACGAGAAGTATTCAGCAGCATGCTTAACGACCCACAGCGGGAGGGCCTTTAATCGTCAATATACAAAAGTTTTCCATTCAAATGTATGCATGGCAATCTCATTACACATGGCACGATTGCAGTAAAAGTGTTGGAGCGTATGCTGGACGATCCTTCCCACATATGGCGTGATTGCAGCAACAGCATCTGGTCATGGTGATGAGATGACTCATGAGGGGTTGGGGATAGGTCGGCAGGATGTCGTTGACTGCAGGTCGGGTGAAAGACTTTAACGCCTAAGCGAGCAGAGGGGGAACCCGAAATTTTAAATATACCCAAAATTTTGGGTGGTGTTGTAGCGGCTACAACACCAAGATATTTGAAGAATATCAAAACAAAGTTTTACAAAGACATAAAAAAACAGTGGCTAAGCTGGAAAGCAGAGTGACCAAGTTGGAGAAGGATAAGCAAGAACTCAGACAGCTAATGGATAGTGTGCTCGCTTGCAGGGCTCCTTCAACCAATTGCAACGTGTACTTGACTGAAAAATTCATGATATTTAAAAAGAATGCTATCGTCCAAAATATCCCTCTCCGGGTTGAAAGCAGTTATTGTTTCGAGGAGGCATATATGTCAATTTGTAATCAAGAGAAAGACTTGCTCTGTGAACTGTACCAACATAATTCTTTGGTACCTTATAATACAAAATGGAATCCCAACTATCTTACAAGGGATGTCCAATTTAGGGCATTTGTATCGTATTTGAGAAATTAGGCCAGTTGGTTGGATGATCTGAACATTTATTTGCAAAATTCCGAGAGCCTTCTGTGGGTTAGACGAGAACATCCCAAACCTGTGGAGGTCATAAAAGAACATCAAAAATACATCAACTCTCCAAAAGTAGTAGAGTTTATCTCCAAGAACAGGGAGATGACCATTGCATATTGTGCATTCTAGATTGAGTTATTGGAAACTAAGGCACAGGAAGAATGTAAGGCAAGGTGGGATAGCATGGGAAAACAACCCCGAGATAAAGATTCATTTAACTAAATCAACTTAAAGACAACCTTAACAAGGTTTGCTCAGTATATTATTGCTATGGGACAGTGTGGGAATCACTGGATAGGTGTTAGATTTCGGTATCCAATGATCTGGCTTCCAACAAGGGTATATAAAAAGAAATATACGCTGACAAAAAAAGAAGAATTTGATTGCTGGAATGTAATTATGGAGACAGGAGGGTATCTTTGTCCCAATGAACCAGGAAATAGTGATTATTGTATCAGAAATCTTCATGAATGTCCCCCTTCATTCACAGATTGAGATTGACAAACTAGGTCACCGTTGCTGACACACTGTCTCACAGTTTCTGACACACTGGGTCACCGTTGCTGCAACATTGGTTCACCATTGCTGACACACTGGCTCACCGTTGTTGCAACACTGGCTCACCGTTGCTGCAACACTGGCTCACCATTGCAGCAACTCATAGACAGTAAAGGCATTATATTTTATGTTGTAATATATAACTCTCCAGTTTGTATTTTTAGTTATAAAAAACTAGTAAAATTGTGTTTGACATGTTTAGTTACAATCTCAATGCAGTTCCTCTAATAATTTTGTTACATTTTCATTGTTTTTATTCTAATTTATATATCAGATTATTGTTTGCACACCAATATATGCAACTATGCAAACTGGCTCACAGTTGCTAACACACTGGCTCACAGTTGCTGACACACTGGGTCAGAGTTGCTGCAACATTGGCTCACCGTTGCTGCAACTCAAAGATGTTGTAATATATAACTCTCCAATTTGTTTTTTTAGTTATAAAAAACTAGTAAAATTGTGTTTGACATGTTTAGTTACAATTTCATTGCAGTTCCTCTAATAATTTTGTTACATTTCCATTGTTTTTATTCGAATTTATATATCAGATTATTGTTTGCACACCAATATATGCAACTATGCAAGTATGAAAAACCACTTGAACGATATCTTCCATGACTCACAAAATAATCAATGTATTAAAAGAATGAGTGTAAATGCATGGAGTTATTTAATCACCTTAAAGGAAAATTCCATCAAATTAGAGAAATCTCCAACCATATCCTCACCACCTATCAAACATACATGGACACAATCAACAAAACATTAATACATCAAATACAACTAATACAGGAATAAATATTAATATCAAATTGAAAACAAAATCATGCACAAGAAACCTGGAAAAACATTCATTGTTGGCACGGGGGCATCCTCGCTTGTTGAGTTCTTCAAACTGAAACGATTCATCTTCACCTGCCGGGATATTCAAGTCAATTTTGAATCTTGCACTGTGTTGCCTTGTTTTTCTTCTCTTTTTGGGGCTTAGGAAACTCTTCTTCCTCTTCAAAGACAACTCAAAGGCACCCAATCCACACTTGAACTCATAATCCATAATTTGAAGATTGTTGGCATCATCCAACAATTTTTTAACTAAAGAAATCAATTGTTCAATCTTGGTCAAAGTAGCTGGAGGACTGTTTCGAACCAGGTCTAAGTAGCCAAATAACTCCTCCTTGGCCATCTCAATTTCTTCAACATTTACATCAACATTGCGACTATCCATGGCATCTTCAAGAAGATCGTATACTGCCTCTATACTTATCTCAGGAGGGTCATTGTATGACTCAGTTGTGCTTTGATGATTTTGTAATTGGTTTGAAGCCATTGAACTGGAACACATCCAACCCACCTTTATGGCATGCTTGCATATGTTGCCACGAATATACCATGGGCAATCACAAGTTATGAAATTTGTACGATGACAAGTGACAAGACATTGCTTATTAAATTTAGATTGACTCCTCACCCAAAAAGCATGAGACATTTGTGGATGAGGGCTGCAATCACTATCTGGTGTCCTTTTTTCTTTTCCCATTGATGATTCCAACTGTTTCTCTTTCTTGTAATTATTTAAATATCCTTCCTTTTTTAGAATTTCCTTAAACCAATAATAGGGTTCAACATTTTATAGAAGAACATATATCAACCAGTCCATCCTACGAGACCATTTCTTTCTTCTATCAGATAGAAATTTTGTCTTTAGGTAACAGTGATATGATTCCACAACATTGTTTGTCTCCTGATTTTCATGGGGAAAATCCCGACAACCTTTGACCCACATCCCTAATTGCATAAAATTTGGGTTAATGAAGATATTTCATCCATATTTCAAACCAAAAAGATAAATGTAACTTCAAAGTTTTTCAACTTACAAATCTTGTCACCCACAACCCAATTCTTGTTGAAATAGTTTAGGAACTTTTCTTGATCAGCAAATTTGTTGAAGAAAGCATTAATTGCAGTGCTGACTTCAACATTGGAACAATAATTCATAATTAACCCAAATCAATAAACATTTATTTTTATATTTCTGGATTATTGGCCAATCGATACACATTTTTTAGCCATGCTCGACGTACGTGCCAAACACACAAGATAACATTGCACCTTGTGATTCTCCTGCCACATTTAATTCATTTCAAGCATGTTATTTTTGTAAAAAATACAAGTTGTACTATGAAATAAGAATATTGAAGTTACCTTAAAGAACCAATTTCAGCCAATGCATCATCAACCATGAAAACATTAACTTTCCAACTATGATCAACTTGGTGACACCTATGCATGAGCTACTCCAACCATAGTGAAATTTCCTGTGATGTATTACGTGATGACACCACCCATGCAATAGGCACCCCACTTTGTTGGTTATCAAACACGACGAATGTGTACAATTGATACTATCACATTCAAAATACATAGATCATCAACTTCAGATCATCAATCATTATTAATCAAGTTATTGTACTAGATCAATCATTCTTAATACACTCACCCCATACTTATTCGTGTTGAATGTCGAATCCATGGCTATTAGGCTATTATTCGATAGCTTCACCATGGTCTCCAACATCCACTTTTTCTGAATTCCAATTATAAAAGGGACATCTCCACCATTGGGCTTTTGATAAAAGAAAAAATCATTTTGGTTTTTCCTATACCAAAGGTTCACACTCATTTCATCCTTCTGATGCAACTGATAATTTCCTTTCATTAGACGATTATATATGTTAACAACATATTTTCTACACAAAAATAAATCCCCATCTCGAGCTGCAGCATCCATGTCAATATATTTTTTAACGTGCATTTTGCAAACAGAGTCAATTGGCACATCCAAAAAGAAACAACTCTCTACATAGGAAACCATGTCCCTTGGTAACTTTGGTTTATGCAACGCCCTAGCATGACCCGATGTGTCATTTTGGCCATGACAAGGCAATCCTTGGCTATCTACATGCTCATACATGTTATATGTTATTATCGCAACCTCAGGGATTTGAACCATCATTTTTACAATGAAATGGTATTGGCATCCCCTCTTTTTCACAAATGAGTATTTTCACTTCACTTCATCTTGTCCCCTTCTGTCATCGGGGCCATATGAACAAGCATAGCTGCATAAATAAGTTTGGAAACTCAATACATATGATACCAACATATTGAAAACTATTTGAGCACTATTCATACCAACATATTGAAAACTGTATGAGCACTATTCATACCAACTCCATTGAAAATTGTTTGAGCACTATTCATACCAACATATTGAAAATTGTTTGAGCACTATTCATACCAACATATTGAAAACTTTATGAACACTATTCATACCAACATATTGAAAATTGTTTGAGCACTATTCATACCAACAAATATACATAGGAATTATAAAAAAACTTACACTTCATATACCAAGGAAGCAGTAGGCCTTGAGCCTAGGCATTTGCTTTGTACCCGGGTGAAAGAACATGGAGAATTTGGGTTCATTTCCTCTCCTTTAATAAAGTCTTCAACTCTAGCTGAAGGAATTTTTGCAATCTGATCTAAGGAGTCCATGTGTTTTCCTTGTACAAGAGACCAATCTAAATCCGACCTAGAGAAGATTGTCTTTTCTTTAGGGTTTTGCACCAAAAGGGAAATTATTGATTCCCATTTCACTTGCTTCACCATTTTTAAGCGGTTATCTATTTAAGCGAGTTGCCGCAATGGTGGAGTGGGAGAAAAAGGGATTCTCACTTAAAAATACTCAGACATCGAATTAAAAAATAGTGTTTCACTAAACAAAACAGAAACAGACCGGTTTTCAGTAGTGGTCCCGCGAGTTGCTGCAACGGAGGAGTGGGCACAATGGCTATTCTCCCTTAAAAATACACAGACATTGAATTAAAAAAAAAGACCCCGGTTTTCAGTAGCCGTTTTGTTCAATCCAGCAACTCTCCCTTTCGTTCAATCCAGCGACTCTCCTTCTCAATTTTTCAGTAATATTTCAATAACATTCAAGCGACTCTACCTCTCGATTTTTCATTCATTCCACGCCTCTCCCCTGTCTTCCCTTGACTGGTTTGCACTGACCTGTTCGCAGGGGGCACGGGAAATTTGCATTTGTGTTATTCATGGCACCCCCATGCGTAGGTGGGTAGGAGGAAAACGGTAGGTTTCATGGGACAGAGACGGAGACGAAGCTGATGGGGAAGGGTAACGGTAACATCGTGGGGACGGATACGAAGACGGAGACTGGGAGAGGCATGGGGCCACGTTTTCTTGAGGGATTCGGCGGTCTGTCGGGGGCATAAAACCCGAAGGCCATTCCGTCGAATGGTTAGCTTACTCCTTAATGGAGGGGCTCGAGGCATATTCACGTGCTTTCACGTGGAGAGATTTAGGTGGGTCACTAGTGTTGATTTCAGTTTATAACTTAATTAATCACACTCCCCAGCTGCACAAAGTCGAACCATGAAGTTTTTTAAAACCTAACATATTTTTTCTTATAAAATTCTTTTATATATATATAATTTAATTTTTATTTAAAAGAATATTAATAATAATGAATGAATGATAATTTAACGTTTATTAGACTAAAAATTGTTTAACAGACCATCAGCTTTCTTATTTTTTGTATTTTGTAATTCAATCATTTTCTTACTCAAATTGATTATGAGCTAACTCAACTTTCTAACAATTTCATTAGTGAAAAGACAATGCCACAAAATTGATGCTAACATACTGGGCTAATTGTCCCTGATGTCTCTGAAAGCGTCACATTCCAGAATCAAATGTTTTTCTGATTCCACTGCCCCAGAGGTGCAAAAAGTACATACCATTTATTCCCAAGCTTCTTTAGGTCTCTTCCACCATCCCGTTTCACACCGAAGTTGATGTGAGTTCTAGCTCTAATGTATTCTTTTTGTTCGAGATCACAAGTGGGGTTGAATTCCTGAACATAATGTTTCTTTTTTCTATCCAACTCTTTTCCTCATATACCCTTACTGAATTTCTCCAGCACAAAATTATTTAACTCCTTCCTATTTGTAGGACATGCATTCAGGTAAATATTCCATTTTTGTATCCATTTGTTGTTTTGTCTCATCCATAATTTCTTTAAAAAATAATAAAAAAATATTTTATTTTATTTTTATTTATAAGAGAATTATATATATAATTTTTTTTATTTAAAAAATATAAATAATAATATTTAAAAATATACATTAATAATAGTTAATATATATATATAGTGTTACTAAATAATTTATAAATATCTAAATATAATTTAATATGAAAAAATATTAAACAGCTTTTATTTGATTTGTTTTTATTTTAAGTATTATTAATTATTTTCCTTTTTATTACTATAAATACATGTATAAGATATAGTTTATTACATATTTTAAAAAAACTCAATTAGGATTAGATATAGATATAGTGTATAAGATATAGTTTATTATATATATTAAAAAAAAATTATTAGAATTAGACATTTCATAATTGTATGTATAAGATGTAGTTTATTATATATTTAAAAAAAAACTCAATTAGAATTAAAATTAGATATAGTGTATAAGATATAGTTTATTATATATATTAAAAAAAAATATTAGAATTAGACATTTGATAATTATATGAATTTTTCATTTTTTATTTAAGAATATTATTTAAGATTAAATTTTATAAAAAGGAATTTTCCACATTTATTTCTTTATAAATGTGTTTATTTTCTATGTCATGTTATCATTGTTTTTTTATTGTTTTTTTGAAGTTGGGAAAATTTAATATATTTTTTATCAACATTTCAAAAATAAAAATCTTATTTTTGTGAATTTTTATGTTTAAAAGATGATTTATTTTCTTTTTCTCGATAATATTTATAATATTAAGATATATTTCTTATAGGTGGTGACTTATTTAATGATAACAATTGTGTTAATTATTAAAAATAGTATTTCATGATCCAAGTAATAAATTTATTTAAAATGTCCATGTTTCAACATTATTTAGTTTGGAACACTTTTACAAAAGTCAATATTGATACAATTGTTTATATACATGAACAATTCATAACGAATCCCTTACATGATACTTTAAAAATATTGCCAAAGTGTTTCTAATGTCATTAAACATTGCGAGAATCAAATGAAAGAGTTTTATTAGAGATCTTGAATGAAATTGGCATTTTGGATACAATCCTCAAATATTCTATGGTAACCATCATGAATAAAAAATTGTACAAGAAAATAAATAAATTTATAGCACAAAATGATCTCTTTTCTTCTTTTTTTCTCAGACGAAAAAAAAACAGAACTTTCATTCAATAAGGAGAAAGTTTTACATATTCGTGATTCTTTACAAGATAGATTGCAAACAAGAGTAAGTTTGTTCCACCAACATCTGCCTCATGATAGAATTTATTGTCTTGTCAAATCATCAATCCAAAGAGAGAAGAGATACACAACTGGCAATAGCTAAAAAGGAAATCATAAACAGGGAAAACCAACAAAAATCCATTCATTTCAATGCAAAAATGGAAACAAAAAAACCAAAGACAAGGGAAGGAACTAGATTTCAAAAAAACCCTTGTCATTGCTTCAACCACTAGAAAAGAGTTCAAAGAACATGAACTCAAGGAAGAGGGAGAGCCCAAGAGTGGAAAAAGAATATGCCTCCGATTTTTTTTGTCGATAAACATGTCTAAAGTAGACTTCCAGGATGAGAGGCAGGAGATTCCTAATCTGCAACATCTATTTGCAGAGATCATGGACATCAAGAGACCCTATTCCTTTCACCCATATAATCATAGATAAGGAGTCACCAAAGATTAAGATGAGTCGCTAAGCCAGGAAGCACATTACAGGGTGCCCCAAAGAGCTAATAGCTTAGCCCTACAATTGTCTCCTCTACCACCATACCAGGAGAAATGGAAGTGAAAATATGGGTTGAAATGAAGAAAAAACCCACATCCACAGTCACCACCAGAGGAATCCCCATCAAAGAAACATATTGGACAAATTCCATCCACATCAGAATAAGATATAGATCGGCGAGGGATTTTTGGTTTCCAAGGGCCAATCTCTTGGAAGAATGCCACTATACCTCTAGCACCTTGTTTGATGTCCAGAGCTTTGCCTTCGAAAATAAGGTCATTACAGGCCCTCCAGATGCCCCATAGAACATAGAGAGGGACAATCTTGTAGGCCTTCATTCTGCAATTCCAAAGGAGGATGAAATCATGGATGGAGGTTACATTACTAATAGTAGGGATTCCCAAAATAATTGATACCTTTGCCCAGATTTCAGAGGCAAAAGGATAGCACAGGAACATGTGTGGACCATTCTCTGAATCCAACCTGCAAAGAGGGCACCATCCAGGGCCAGAAAATCCTCTCTTGACAAGATTGTCCCATGTTAGGACTTTATTGTGGATGGCGAGCCAAGAGAAGCATTTGAGATTCAAGGGAGAATTCCATTTCCAAATAAGCAAGGAGCATTCTATGAATGGGAGGGGGAGAGAGGTCGAAGTGATGTGGTCGTAGGCCTCCTTGAGAGGGATTATGCCATTGACCATTTGGCCCCCATACACTAGCTTATCTGGACATAGTGATAAGTGGATACCAGTCATCCATAGACTGTTTCGATAACGCTCCCACTCATATGTCATGTCATCCTATAAACCAATATATCATGCATGTGGCCAGTTCTGAGCAAAACAGACGAGTCTAGATCTCTCCCATAGGCTAACAACGGCGTTCATCCCCATATAGGAGAGAGAGTTGATTATCTATATTGGAAGGGAATGGCATCCACTGAAACCCTTGATGGCAACCAAACCAATTTGGATTCTCTCTCCATTTCCAACCACCCATCAAAGGTTACTGCTTAGCCATGGAATGAAAACTCTAATTCTAACCCAAATATTGGAATGTCGGTCAACTAAAGGTACCCCCTTAACAATCCATTCCTCGAGTCTGCATTGAAGAGAGTATTTGTCTTTCATTATGCTCTGCCACAACCCTTTCTCATAAAATAACCTCCACAATTTTTTTGCCAAAAGGGCCAGGTTAAATCCCCATGTGTTAATAATTCCCCAGCCTCCACATGCAACTGACTTGAAAATCGAATTTAATGCAATTATATGGATCTTCTTTTCCACACCAAAACCTGACCAAATTAACTTAGCCATCATTAATTCTATCTTGTTAATGACAAATTGGGGAAGATGAAAGAGATGCATCCAGTAGACCGGGATGCTAGTCAATACAACCTTTATCATAATGACTCTTCCACCCAATGTCAACCATCTTTGGTCCCAACAAGATAATGTTTTAAAATTTATAAAGAATTCATTCCAAATCATTTAATAAGTACTTACTGAGCTTTAGGAAACATCCCAATATTGAAAACCATATGTCAAAGAGTGGATTTTTATTCCAAAAAGGGTAGTTATTTAAAGTACTTCTGGGTCATCCACCACCACAACTATCAGTTCATTTTTGTCTTTGTTTATGTAGAGCCCAAAATCTTTACTGAAATCCATGAATATCCTATGAAAATCGACCCACTTGGAGAGTTTTGTTTCATCAGCACATAGTGCGTCATCAACAAAAATTAGATGGGAGAGTTTGCATCTAGATATCAATGTTTCCTCAAACCTGGCCTTAACTACCCCATTGAAGGCATCCATGATCAAAATGAAAAGAAGGGGATATAGTGCACATCCTTGGTGGAGCCCCCTATAAATTTTGAATAAATGAGTTGGCACCCTGTTGATGAGAACAATCATAGACGCTGATGAAGAATAATATAATAATTCAATCTGAAACAATATAAATTATAAATGAGAAATAGTATCACAATTCCCTAAATTACATATGAATGAATTCAAAATTGGAAGAAACTTACCCCTCAAAGAATACAAAACCTATGAGAAGATAGAAAAATAAGTATACATAAATGGGGGTTTTAAGAAATGAATGATCATAAGCTATTGCAGTACTCATAACCATGACCAATCTAGAATGATGAGATGAACATAAAAGAGTAATATATAGATACATAAAGTTAAATATGTGGAAGTTTCCCAAACAAGTGTAAGAAATCAACCAGAACATGACGGAGGCTTTTGTAATTAGAGAATATCATGATTAAATAACTTAGCACTCTACTGGTAAATTTTAATTAAGCATGTGGAAAGTGGTTGTGGAATCACATGTGTGGTAACGACTTCATATGTGGTAAAATAAATAAACTATGTAGACTGATGAGAAAACACCTAGCATGAAGTGTATGAAGGAATGTTGTTTGAGATAGATGGAGAACAATATAATAATTCAATATTAAACAAGAGAAGTTATAAATGAGAAATAACATCACAATTCCCTAAATTACATACGAATGAAGTCAAAATTGGAAGAAAATTACCCCTCAAAGAACACAAAACCTATGAGAAGATAGAAAAATAAGTATAAATTAATTTAGGTTTTAAGAAATGAATGATCATAACCTATTGCAGTGCTCATAACCATGAACAATCTAGAATGATGAGATGAACATAAAAGAGTAATATATAGATACATAAAGTTAAATATGTGTAATTTTCTCAAACAAGTGTAATAAATTAACCAGAACATGATGGAGGTTTTTGTAATTAGAGAGTAGTCATGATGAAATAACTTAGCACTCTATTGGTATATTGTAAATAAGCATGTGGGAAGTGGTTTTGGAATCACATATGTGTGGAAATGACTTCATATGTGGTAAAAGAAAGAAACTATGTAGACTAATGAAAAAACACCTAGCATGAAGTGTATGAAGGAATGTTGTTGATCTGGATTTATGCAGGAACAAAACAGAATGCACATAGAACCATATGCACAAAGATGCAACGGAAATAATGCTTCATTTTATTAAAAACAAATGACTGAAAAAAGGCTTACAGACATAATGTAAATAAAAATCTAGGGTGTTGGTAGGCTTATCTCTGAGAAGAGATGTGGTGGCTACAGGCCTCTAAACTGTGTTACAAAACAAATGATTGAAACATGCTTACAAGAATAATAGAAATGAGCGAGCGAGGGCACTGGTAGCGTATCCCTGAGAAGAGATGTGATGGCTACAAGCCTCTCCATTATGTTACAATGAGGCTCTAAGGCCTATTTATTGTTGAGAAACAATGTAAAAACCAGAAACATCCAAAAACCTAACCTTAGGAGATGAAGCACCAAATTTGTGGGCCCCGTTTGGGTAAATTGGTGTTTCGACTTCCCGGGGACGTAACTTTGGCATACGATCTCAGTTTGACATGCTCAATAGCTCGTTATAAAGATCTATCTGAGGAGTACAAATTTTGGTGTGAGAAACATCAGTCCATGGACGCATGTTGGACCCATGTTGCTCCTAGTTTTTCCAGAAAATGTCGTTTAGGGCCTCAAAATGACTCCGAAAGTTCAGGACCCGAAAAACTGCTAAAAATAGTAAGTTGTGTTGCAACTTAAAAATGGAAAGAACTGATGGCGAGGGTTCAAATGGAAGAGGTGGGTGGCCACCAATATCCACCTTGATCATCAAGGCCCCAAAACGGCTCCAGGATTGTAGGACCCGAAAACCTGCTAAAAATAGTAAGTTGTTGGAAGTGAAGAACTGAAAGAGTTGATAGTGCGGTCTAAATGGAATAGGTGGGTGGCCACCGATATCCACCTGGATCAGTTGTGAGAAATTCTGTAATGAGGCATTGAGAAGGATTATGCATAATTGACAAAACTAGTGAGAATCAACTAAGGGTACTTGCACAAAAATGATGACCCCATAAGTCGAAATGGGGCTATCACGATGAACACATGACCACAAGAATTTGTGCTTGTTCTTAGGAATTCACATGTCTTCCTAGTTTTCTATGCTCTATAAGGTCCAAGCTACCAACTAGGACCCCGACGACGTTACCTGCTTAGCATGGTTAAAAAGTGTGTGTGCATTATTAGGAAATATAATTATGAGATTTTAAAACCTTAGCTTTATTCACTATGAAAACCATATCTTTGTGGAATTTGAAAACCTTATCCATGTGGAATGTGGAAACTCCAGCATAGTGAGTTCAAATTTAAGTGCATAAATAGAAAATGTGAGTAAACACACCATATTGACCATGCATCACAAGTTGACAATGTATGTCAAAGTATATTGAAGTGAAATTTCAAGAACTTAGTTTTGTACCATTTGAAAAAATTGCTTTTATGGAATTTAAAAACCCTTGTATTGTGGAATTTGATGGAATGGAATTGTATGTATTTAATTGTTGTTTATACCATTATGACTAATTTATTCCTAACACTCTCTATCTCTCTATTTCCATTTACACATTTTCTACTCTCTCTCTCTCTCTCTATTTATATTTCCTTCCCTGTCTCATTTTCCAAAAAGCACTTCATCGAATCTCATTGAAGAAATTTTATGAGCTTTCTTATCATTGGTATCTCTAACTAATAGAAAATATGACCCACAAGAACTATGACCATAGTAACTATGACATACAAGAACTATGAACTTCAGAACTTTAACCCTCGGGAACTATGATGCATAGTAACTATGACCTCAAGAACTTTGACCCTCATGAAATATGACCTTGGGAATCATTCCTTTGTTGTTCATAGTTCCCTTGTTAAATAGGAATTATGACTTTATTTTACAAGAATCATGACCACAAGAATTATGATGTGGGAGCTTTGACTATGAAATTAAACTATGATATTTGATTTTTAGTCATAGTTATAGGGAATAATTCCTTTGTTAGTTAGGAACCTTGACTCATAAGAACTATAACCAATTATCATTAGTCGTAGTTATAGGGAATTTCTTGATCACGAAACTATCATGACCAACGACCTATAATAAGATCAATGAGATCTTATTATAGGATCATTGAGAGAAACTCCCAATCCACATAGTCATACACCCTGTGGAGGTAACTTTCATCAGACATGCTTTCAAAATTCTTGTTTTGATTGCAGATTGTATGCATTCATGGGTGATTGCTATTGCATCTCTAATCCTCCTGTTAGACAAAAATCCAAATTTATCCAGGGAAATGTGAGGAGAAATTATTTAATAATTATGTTAGCAATCAAATTTGACATCATTTTATAGACAAAATTGCATAGCGATATAGGCCTATAATAAAAAAATGAAATGGGATCTTTTTTCTTAAGAATAAGAGCATGAAATGTTGATTTGATAGCACCTGGGATGTGCCATGAAACTTGAAACTCCTCAGCCATTTCGATCCTATCCAAACCCATCATCTCAAAGAAGAAATAGAATAGTTCAATGGGCCATCCATCTACCCCATGGCTCTTGTCACTAGCCATCTCCTTTATAGTTTGCAGAATATCTTCCTCCAAAATAGGTTCTTCCATCACATCTATGTCCTCTTCATTGACCATCATTGGGAACATATTGGCGAATTTCATCTTCTCATTGATATTGTCTTTCTCCTTTTCAAATAATTGATTCCTGTAAAAATGAAAGGCCTCTCTTTTGATCTCCTCGGAAGAGGAAAAAGAGTTTTCATCCTTATATTTAATGGTCCAAATGTAATTGATTAGTTTCCTCTTAGATGCAGCCTTATGGAAAAAAAGTGTTTTAAACCTACATATTACTACCTCACAATTAAGTAATAAAACAAACTCATTTACCTTCCACTACTTGACCTTCAAAGTTGGAATTTCTTCCAATTTATTAACAATATATGGGCTTGGCATAACAAGAATTATCACTAATTGTAGAATACATAACCCAAAACTTCCCTCCCACTACCATAATCACAAAGCTAAACCACTGATAGAGACCTTATAGATTCCCTAATCATATGGTGTGACCGGGTCCTCAAACTACTTATCCTCATATTGCAGGCATTGAGATATTAGAGGGAATTGAGATAGCCACTTTGGCTTGGTGTTCATTCTTGAAGGAAATAATATAATTCAAATAATTTACTAGATTGATAACATATTTCTCCACAATAGTTCTCACAAATATTTGAGAACCCTATTTGTAATAATGAACTAAATTAAAAGGTGTTAGATTTCCCACTAAAGCTCTTGATTTTTCTTGAATCACCTAGAGAGATTTAATTCTTCCCAAAAGCAGTAAAATATAATCATATTTTCTTAAATCAATTCAAAATGAAATGAAGTTGTACTAGATGACATACATTTGATAGAATCTATTAGTTCACATAAAACATATATTGATATAAAGCTAACTACACACTTAGATCTTTGTAGATTGGAATACATCGTTTGTGGTTGCTTGTATTATGGACTAGAAGATGGGATATAAATAATAATGAACATTGCCTTTCTATATCATATGGAATTTGGAAATGAAAAAATATGTGGTTTTTTTAGAAATATTCATAGGAAATCAATCATATATGTTCATACTTCAATGAAACTTGTCCTTGGGTATCCAAGGGATTGAAGAGATGCATCAAATAGGTGGACATTTGGCATCAATACCGGATGGGGTTTTTTTACAGGGCTACAAATAAGAACATTTGTGGGAGTTGTGCATATATAGTTATTAAGGCTAGACAATACTATTATTTATGTTGGTTAAGTGGGATGGGCACCAACTCAAAAGCAGAGATCATTGCACTTTGGGGTGAATTGTATTGTGCAAAATGGTTAGCCATAGAGGTAATGGACGTATTTGGTGACTCTAAAGTAGTTATTGGGTGGGTTCCGGATAAAACTTCCTTTGATCCTCCCACGCTTTCCAATTATATGCTAAGGATTAAAAAGATGTTCGAACTATTTGATGGGTTGATTTTTACTTTTAATATCGAACAAATTTTACAACAAATAACTTATTTTATACCCGGTAAATCGTGACATTTAATATTTTTCCTTTTTCCTAGCTCCATTTAATGCATTGACATGGAATTTTTACTATCCATGGGTCCTATGCAGACACACAAAACCAGGATGGAGCAAGTAAGGTCGGAGTAAGTTATTTCTGAGTGTTAACAGAGTGGAAACCTTATTACCATGTAAAAATATGGTTTAAGTTTCTATGAAATGAAAATATCAGTGTATATGATACAATACACTTAGAAAAATAAAAACATATATATAAAGGAAGGTCATGTAAATAAAAAACAATATATAGTGAGTGGATTAAAGAAGTTATAAGTTGGAGAGTATGAAAAGATTGACTTCCCATATGTGATTAAGATGTAGTAAAATTTATGACAATAATAATAATAGTTGTAACAATTTAAGCCTAGTGTGGATATGTATATTAATAATATATATATATATATATATATATATATATATATATATATATATATATATATATATATATATATAATTGATTTGATATATTTTTATATTAATATATTATTATGTTATAAATTAAAATAATTATCTATTATTAAATATATTAAATATAGATAAATGAATATCTATTTTAATATTTGAATTTTAAAATTTCACTGATAATCTTTTAATAATATATAATTAATTATTATCTATAATTATTTTTACCAAAAATGTTACTCCGTTTTCATCTAGTGAAAGTTAAAACATTTTTAAAAACGTATAATTCGATAAATTTTATTCTATAAAGGTTATTTTGGACTTTAAATATTTTAATTATAGTTATTGACTTATTTAAAAAAACTGAAATTTGGTTTAAATAAATTATAAATATTATGTAATTATTTCTAGTTGATAATTAAATTACATGTTTTTAATTTCTTAAAAGTTTAGGATTTAAAAATTAGTTAAATTTTTTGTAAATTAATGATAACTATTATTAAAGTAATAAGTAATAATCTAGAGATAAATTAAAAGTAATATTAAATTTTAAAAAATAAAAGATTAGTTATATAATTTTTGAATTATTATATATAAAAATAAAAATAAAAATTTATGGTATTATTATAATAATATTAAGAGGAGTGATATGATAATTTGGCTGTATAATGATGAAGATTATGATGATTAATTCCTACTAAGGCTTATATAATATTTATCAGGTCTTAAGAAGGTAATAGATTAAATAGGATTCTTTAACATTTTATTTATATTCTCAAAAAGAAGAGAGAAGGGTTCCCAAATCACCATATTTTTTATGAGTTAAAATGTTAAGAATTTTGTTAAAGGACAATAGCTCTAGTGGTAGCTAGCAGGTTTAATTCCCCCTCCACCCAAGTTCAATTATTTGAAGACATGTTAGATTGTGTGGAAAAAAAATAAACAAGTTGAAATGCTTGACTAGTAATTCCTGTAAGCTTGAATGGGATTGAATGTGAGTATAATGTGGATAATCTACGAGAAAGTGTTTTGATGTGATTATAAGATGGACAATCTAAGAGAAAGTGTTTTGATGTGATTATAAGATGGAAAATTTAAGAGAAAGTGAATTTTACTATAAGATGGACGATCTAAGAGAAAGTGTTTTAATGTGAGTACAAGATTCAACCCTCCTAGGCTTGGTGGAAAATTATTTCATATGAGTATAAGATAGACAAGGCAATCTAAGAGAAAATATTTTTATCTTCAACCCTCCTAATATTGGTGAAAAAATCTTTCATCCCAAGTTGTTTTGAGAATTCACCAATGCCTGCACAAGTGACAAGCTCATTCATCCCATGGTGTTTTGAGAATTCATCAATGCCTAATTTCACTATGAAGTTCATGAGAATTAGTTCTAATATTGGAAATGTTCATTTTCATCTTAACACTTGTAGAAATTATATAACTTATGTGTTATATGTCCAAGATTCTCCTGATCTCACACTATTTTAACTTCATGCAAAATACAGAATCTATTCCACCATTGATCATTTGCGGAAATTAAATCAAGATTGCAATGCACACATGAAACAATAAAATTCACACACATTAACACAGTTGTTTAACAAAGAGTCTATTAAAAACCCCAACTATCTCAGATAATATGTCATAGAGATCATGTAAAATCCTCTACGCTGTGTCGATCATATCAAGCTCAAGACAATACAACGCTACACACTAACTGCCCAATCTTGCAAATCCATGCACCAATCTCCGCCACTTTCACAGCCGCCTGCCGCAATCCCCGCCAATAATGGGGCTCGCAATGAACTCGAATTCACCAACCTTGCACTGCACAATCCTCATTGGCATCTCCACTGAGTGTTGGATGCAATCAATGCATCACTATAGTCACAACTGATAGTCACACTTGCTCTTTGACCTACCTCTCCACTGGTCTCCACTGAAACTGCCATGCACTGTAGTTAACTGATGTATTCTTCAGATGATTAATGAGTTATTATTTAGTGATTAATTATTAATTAATTCAATCCACTCTCACTAGTGTATCAATCAGTTAGACTAGATACAACTAGCTCAACTGTGTCTAACTGAGTTAAACTGAACACAACTCCACCAACTACTTCTACAACTCCACCAAACTCTATCACATCAGTTCTAATTGAAGTCTCCATGCAATAGCTCCACTTAAACTCCCTCAAGATAGCGTACCCTTTCCATAAGTCAAGAAGCACATCTGTGCACTTAACTGAAGTGCTCCAAGAGAATAAGATAATGTTTAGAGTCCAAATATTATTAAGAGCTAATAATATTCGACATATCCATTTTTAGACTGGCAATCTAAAAATAGATTCCGCCCAATATGTCTAAAAATAGAAGTCCATCTATTTTTCCAACTTGACCAACCATCCACAAATAGCATCCTGCAACTCATAGAATATGATCGACATGTCTAAAAATAGACATAGTCTAAAAATAGAATTTGTGCCAAAAATAGCCTGCGGGCCCAGTTAGTGAAGGCGACTCTTTTCACTAAGCTCATCATCTTGTTGAATCTCAACACTCCCTCTCAACAATATAGGGATTATCTGCCACCCCGATCCTATCTCTATGGTATTCGAATTTTCTCTTGGTGAGCGCCTTCGTCATAATATCTGCATCCTGATCCTCTGTAGGAATGTAAGAAAGTAACATGATATTCCGCTGCACACAA
Source organism: Pinus albicaulis (assembly GCA_034641835.2). Lineage (NCBI taxonomy): Eukaryota > Viridiplantae > Streptophyta > Pinopsida > Pinales > Pinaceae > Pinus > Pinus albicaulis. The sequence continues at coordinate 11,359,673 of CM076570.1, read as the reverse complement.
TCTCTGATATGATGATACTAGATGTCAATATGTTTAGATCTATCATGAAATATTGGATTAACAGAGAATTTAATGCAACTCTGATGATCACAATATATCACAGTAGGATCTAAGTGAGAACCGAACAAACCAACCAAGATCTTCCTCATCCATATAGCCTCGCATGCAGCCAAACTTGCTACCATGTACTCGGCCTCCTCTGAACTGAGTGCCACAGATCTTTGTTTCTTGCTGTACCAAGAAACTGCTGTAGATCCGATACTGAAAACCCCTCCAGATGTGCTCTTTCTGTCTGTTGGGATTCCTGCCCAATCTGCATCCGTGAAGCCATGTAGCTTCACCTCATCTGACTGTCTGTACCACAATCCATATCTATATGTGCCCCTGAGATATCTCAGGACATGCTTGCCTGCCTTCCAAAAGATCTTGGTAGGCTTAACCATCGCTTGTGAAATCTGGTTCACAGCATAGCATATGTCCGGTCGTGTATTGACTAAATACATGAGTGAACCAGCCAACTGTCGATAAACAGTGGCATCCACTACCTCTGTCGATGTAGCATCCTCTTTCCTCCAATCACCAGGAAGAGGAGTGTCGATAGGCTTGCAGCCTTGCATTTGAAACTTCTCCAATATCTCCCGGGCATACTTTCCTTGAGACACAAACAGTCCACCCTTCCGCTGCCAAATTTCCAATCCTAGGAAATAATGAAGGAGGCCCAAGTCCTTCATCTCAAACTCCTTTGCAAGATCTGCCTTGCATGAGTGTATCATCACTATCATTGCTAGTATTAAATCATCTACATAAAGTACAATGATCAACAACTTACCCTTTACCACAATTTGCATAGGTTCACATCCGCCTCACTCTTGGCGAAACCAAGTCCCATGAAATAATCGTTTCATCCGTGTACCAAGCACGAAAGGTGTTTGTTTCAGCCCATACAATACTTGAGCCTCGACACATGCAACTCGAATTGAAATATTTCAAATCCTTCTCAGCCGCTCAATACACCTCCTCCTCAGATCGGTTGAGGAAGGCACTTTCAAGAGCCATCCGATGAAATGCGCCAACCCATCCGCACCGAGATAGCAAGGATGGTCCGTATGAATTTTGGATTGCGAATAGTGTGCAAAGGTTTCTTCATAGTCAATCCCTCGATATGAGAAGCCCCGGCAACAAATCTTGCCTGTACTTCGACGCTCTCATCAGCAGCTTGCTTCACTTTGTAGATCCATCTCGAACCTACCACTGATTTCCTTTCCAGCCTTGGGACAATCTCCCATGCACTGTTTCTGACAATCGAATCATACTCTTCCACCATGGCATCTACCCATGCGAGATCCTCCACAGCTTCCTCGAAATAAGATGGTTCCATCATGATACACTTTCTCATCAGAGCCATGTATCCAGTAAATCGGTCAGGTGACTGTCTCTGTCTGCACTGTGATGTAGGTGCTCCTACATTTTTCGCTGCATCAAGATTCAGTCGCTCAGCTTCTGTAGTGAGCTTCTGCCCTCTGATGTTTGGCGCTGCATGAGTGGTTTCTTCCCCTCCATGAACCTCCTCTTGTGGCTGATCCACGTCCTGAGGCTCATCTTTAGAAACAAGTAGCTCCTCATCTGCATGCAAGTGTAGCTCCCTCTCAAGTGACAACTTCATGGCTTTCTCCTCATGAAATTTGATATCCCGTCGCACGACAGTCATCCGACTGTCTGGAAAATACACACGATAATTGTGGGGTGTTTCTATGTACCCCACAAATATCACAACCTCTGCAGTCGGCTCCATGTTCTTCCTGGCATCCTTCATCACATGAATGTAAACAGGTGAGCAAAAAATATTCAAATGAGAAATATCGAGCTTCTTACCAGAAAATGCCTCTTCACGTGTACTCATGCCAAGTACACTATGAGGACAACGATTCCACAAATAAACCGCAGTGTTGCATGCTTCAGCTCACAAATGCATTGGTAGGCCCTGATCATGCAAGATCGGCAAGTGTTAATCAATGCAATGAATACCTGCTCTGTTCTTTCTCTCTGTAACCCCATTCTGTTGTGGGTTATGAGGCGCTATGAGCTCTCTTCGAATTCCTTCTTTGCTACAGAAGTCTTTGAATTCACCAGAGATTTATTCACCACCATTATCGCTCCTTAGAGCTTTCACCTACTTCCCCGACTCTTTCTCAACCAGTGCCTTGAACTCACAGAACTTTGAGTATGTCTCGCTCTTCTTCTACATGAAGAAGATCCAGCACTTACGAGAAAATTCATCAAAAAATATCACATAATACATGTGCTTTGTTGTTGAAGCAACCGAGAAAGGTCCACACACGTCTGTGTGAATTCTCTCAAGGATCGTCGTGACGTGACTATCCTTCTCATGAAAAGCGGTCTTCACAAATTTTCCCAAAGTACATCCCTTGCACTGATCTGACTGCACAAGTGTACCCTTGGGAAGCTCGGTAGAAATCTGCTGCAAAATTTTCAAAGCACCATGGTGAAGATGGCCCAATATCCTATGCCACAATTCGCCCTCATCCCGGCTCACCACTCCTTCTACTTTTCTTGCCATTAGTGCGCAGCCATCTACCTGCAATTGATAAAGATTCTTAACTCGAATCCCTATCCTCCTAGTTTGACCAATTTTTTTACTGCGCAGGAAGGCTTTTCCCTCGCTAAAAACAACATCATAACCCTTGTCTTCCAACATCGCCACAAAGATCAGATTCTTCTTCAATCCTAGAAAATGCATGAAATCCTTCAAGATGAAAGGTTTACCGGACTCCCTCTCAAAGGAAATGGTCCTGATACCAGTCGCACTGTATCTACCATCATCGCCCATCTTGATGTGCACTCCAAGATCCTTTTCATCTAGATCACTAAAAAAATATTTGTCTCCGGTCATATGGAAAGACGCACCACTGTCAAGAAACCACACCAATCCCATCACACTTGAAACCAAGCATGCGATCAAAGAAAAATCCAGCTCAAACTGCGAGGCTAAGGCCTCTCCAGCTGTAGATCCAGCAGCCTTCTTATTCTTCTTCTTCTATGGACAATTAGTGGTGTACTGTCATGCTGGTGACAGTGAAAGCACTTTACCTTGGACAAGTCCTGCTTCTTGCCTTACGCACCGGATTGAGAAGGATTTTTCTTTCCTTTCCCTTTCCTTGCTTTGGAAACCAAAGCGCAATTTTCTTCATCTTCATTCTTTGATGAAGATCCATCCCTAGTACCCCGCCTTATCTCCTCCTGCACTAGATCCAACCAAAGTCACTCCCATCTCGACAGTTTCTCCCGTTCATTGACAGAGTCCTCGTAGCTATGCCAACTCTTTGGAAGCCCAAGGAGAGCCAATCTCACCAATTCTTCTTCATCAACAGTAACCCCAACACTTCCTAGCTCATCCTTGCAATGAACAAACTTCGTGAGGTATTTTGGTATACTGTCGCCTTTCTCCATTTTTATTTTCCTGAGCTTGTCTTTAAGTGCCAACTTCCTCTGGTTGCTTCTGCTTTGGAACAAGTCTGTCAAAGCCTTCCACATTAAGAATGGAGTGGCTTTACCGTGAAGGTTGGACTCTATGTGATCCTTCACACCTTCCAACAGAATTCTTCGACATTTTGCTACCTTCTTTTGCCATGCGTCAAGTGCGGCTGCATCGCTAGAACCAGGCTTTGGAATATCAGCATCTATGAACTCCTTCAACCCATTATCATCCAGCACCACCTCCATCCTGTCCTTCCATGCAATATAATTCGAGCTGCCATCAAGGGCATACTCAACTCGCAATCTGTTGAAAGACATTTCAATGAATGCTCAACTTCAACACCAAGAAAACACTGCAACAAATTCGAATTCCACAAGCACAAAACTCAACTGCTTCAATAATTTCAATCTCCTATGATCAATACTGATCTGATACCATGTAGAAATTATATAACTTATGTGTTATATGTCAAATATTATCCTGATCTCACACTATTTTAACTCCATGCAAAATACAGAATCTATTCCACCATTGATCATTTGCGGAAATTAAAACAAGATTGCAATGCACACATGAAACAATAAAAATTCACACACATTAACACAGTTGTTTAACGGGAAAGCCTAAAGTTGAAAACCCCAACTATCTGTATATAATATATTTCATAGAGATCATGTAACAATCCTTATACAAATCTGATCATATCAAGCTCTTAGTACAATACAATTGCTACAAACATTGTTACCGATGAAATAGGTAACCTGACCTCAAAACGGGAACTCTAGCCCAAAAAGACTCAAAAAACATGAAAAAACACCCCAAAAACAAAAAAAGTGTATTCCAGAACGCACTTGGTTTTTTTTTAAGGTCAAATTTCAACATTTTATAAAATTATGCTAAAAACAAAATTGTTTCTTGAAAAAACGATTGAAAAAACACCCTCAAAACAAAACCAAAACCAGTTGATGCTGGAATAACAAAAAAAAAAAATTGTGTCACATTTTTGACATTTTTAAAAATAGAAATAACATTTTTTAATTTTTAAAATTCAAACATTAAAACAAAACCTAAAATTTAAGAAAAAAAAATAAATTTAAAAAATAAAAACATTTTAAAGCTTAAAATTTAAAAATATATAGGAATAAAAAAATAAAAATAAAAACAAAATAAAAATTTTAATTCAAACATTAAAAAAACCTAAAATTTAAGAAAAAAATAATAAAAATAAAAAATAAAAAAATAAATTTTAAGATTAAAATTTCAAAATATATAGAAAAAAAAAAACAAGTTAAAAAAAGAAAGAAATTATAAAAAATAAAATATAGAAATTAAATTTAAAAAATAAAAAGAAATTGTTTATTAAATTAAAAAAAAAAACAATTTAAAGAAATATATTAAATTTTAATAAATTTAAAACTTTCAAAAAAAATTATTGAAATTAAAAGTAAAAAAATGAAAAATTAATTATAAATAAAAAATTAAAAATAAATTACAATAAAAATATTAAATTTAAAAAATATATATTAAAAAAAACAAATAGATTTAAAAAAAAATTAAATTTAAATTATAAAAAATAAAATATATATATATATATATATATATATATATATATATATATATATATATATATATATATATATATATAAACTTAAATTAAAAATATATATATTAGAATTTATTAAATTAAAAAAAAAAAAATTAATATTAAAATAACAAATTAAATTAAAAAAAAGCAAAAAAAAATTAATAAATAAATGAATAAACAAATAAATTTTGAAATAAAAAATAAATTTTAAATATAAAGAAAAAAAAAAACATTGTTAAAATAAAAAGTTAAAAAACTTTTAAAATCAATTAAAATTGAAAAAAATAAATTAAATAAAATATATTAAATAAAAAATAAAATAAAAAACAAATTAATTTGAAAATATTAAGTTTAATTAAAAAAAAATCTAATTTTAAATGCACAATTTGAATTGAAATAAAAAAAATACAAAAAATTTATGTAATTAAAAAAATAATAATAAAAAAATTAAAAATTAAAAAAAATATTAAATTTAAATAAATTAAAAAAAAAAAACAAAATTTACTAAATTTTAAAAAATTAAATGAAAAAACTAAACACAAAATTTAATAATAAAAAAAAAAATGAAAAATATTAAAAAAAAATCAATTAAATAAAAAAAAAATACAAAATTTAATAAAAATTATTAACAAAATTTAGAAAAAATAAAAATAAAAACAAAAAAATGAATTTAAAAAAAAAAAAAAAATTAAAAAAAATTAAATTTCAAATACAAAAATTAAATTAAAAAAAAAAAAAAAAATTTAAATTTTTTGAATTTAAAAAAAAAGTTTAAAAAAATCAAATTAAAAAAAAATATTAAAATTAAAAAAGAATTTTAAAAAAAAAGAATTTTTTGATCGTGGTGGCGCTGCCAATCGGCCCCCCGCCCAGGTGGCAGCGGAGACCGGCCGCTGGGCGGGAGGCCGATTCCAGGAATCGCCCTCCCGCGGCAAGAGGCTGATTCCGGGAATCGCCCTCCCACGGCAGGAGGCCGATTCCGGGAATCGCCCTGAGGCCTATTCTGGGAATCGCCCTGAGGCTGATTCCGGGAATCGCCCTCCCGCCGCGGGAGGCCGATTCCGGGAATCGCCCTCCTGTCCCGCCGCGAGAGGGCGATTCCAGGAATCGGCCTCCTGCGACAGGAGGGCGATTCCCAGAATCGGCCTCCCACGGTGAGAGGGCGATTCCGGGAATCGCCTTCCCGCGGCGGGAGGCCCATTCCGGGAATCGGCCTCCCGCCGCGGGAGGGCGATTCCTGGAATCGGCCTCCCGTCGTGGGCGATTCCCGGAATCGGCCTCCCCGCCGCGGGAGGGCGATTCCTGGAATCGGCCTCCCGCCGCGAGAGGCTGATTCTCGGAATCGCTCGCCCGCCTAGCGGTCGGCCTCCGTCGCCACCTGGGTGGGAGGCCGATTGGTGGCGCCACCATGATCAATTTTATTTTTTTTTTTTTTTTTTTTTTAAATTCAAAAAATTTAAAATTATTATTTTTTAATTCTAATTTTTTATTTTAAATTTAATTTGTTTTAATTTTTTTTGTTTGTTTTTAAATTTAATATTTTAGATTAATTATTTTTTAAAATTGAAAATTTATTTATTAAATTTATTAAATTTTGATTTTTTTTTTTTTTAATCTTTTAGTTTATTTAGTTTTTCATTTTTAAAATTTATAAATTGTTTCATTTAAAAAAAAAATAGTAAATTTATGGATATTTGTTTTTTAATTATTTGCACGTGGTTTTTTTCATTTTTTTGTTTTTTAATGAAAGTTTTTATTTTTAATTTTTTAATTTTTAATTTTTAATTTTTTTTTTAAATTTTAAATTTTGTTTTTTTTTTTTTAATTTGTTTTTTTTGTTAATTTTAAAATTTGTATTTTTTTTCTTATTATTATTATTTTTTTAATTTAAATTTTTAAATTTATTTTTTTCTTTTTTGTATTTTATTTTTTTTTATCTAAATTTTAATTTTGTAATTTAAATTATTTTTAAATTTTCTATTTAAATTTTTTTTTTTTAATTATATGGTTTTTTTTAATAACTTAGAAAAAAATGTTTTTGATGTTTTTATTTTTATTTTTTTTTGGTTAATTTTTGTTTTTTTTTCTTTAAATTATGTGTTTTTTTTTCAATTTTTGTCATTTCTTTTGATATAATTTTTGAATATTTTTGTTTTTATTTATTTATTTTTCATTAAACTTTTTATTTTTACGAGTTAATTTTGTTTTTTTTTACATTTTTATTGGTTTTTTTAATTGTTTTTATATATATATTTTTATCTAAGTTTTGTTTTTTATTACCATCATGAAATCACCACTCTAAAAAAAAAAGGTTGATGCTGCATCAATGCATTTCAAAATTAGCATGAAAATCACCGCTCTAAAAAAAAAAAGTTGATGCTGCATCAATACATTTCAAAATTAGCATGAAAATCGCTAACATTTTAAAACAAATATTCATACTTCATAAATAAAAATATTAGAGTGTCAAAAATGTGCTAAAAAAAAAAGAAGGTGATTCTGCATCACCACTTTTCAAAATCGGGTGCTTTTTATGCTACCAAAAAAAAGTAGGTAACAGTGCGGTTACATATTTCATCGGTAACAATGTTTACACACTAATCAAGCCCGATCTTGCAAATCCATGCACCATTCTTTGCCACCTGCTAGCCTGCCTCTACTGCGAAATCCTTGCTGAAGAATGGCTCAGAATGAACTCAAATTCACCAAGCTTGCACTGCACTATCCTCATTGGCATCTCCACTGAGTGTTGGATGCAATCAATGCATCACTATAGTCACAACTGATAGTTACACTTGCTCTTTCACCTATCTCTCCACTGGTCTCCACTGAAACTGCCATGCAATGTAGTTAACTGATGTATTCTTCAGTTGATTAATGAGTTATTATTTAGTGAATTAATTAACTAATTAATTCACACCACTCTCATTAGTGTATCAATCAGTTAGACTAGATACAACTAGCTCAACTGAGTCTAACTGAGTTAAACTAAATACAACTCCACCAAATACTTCTATAACTCCACCAAACTCTGTCACATGAGTTCTAACTAAAGTCTCCATGCATTAGCTCCAGTAAACCCTCAAGAATAGCATAATTCCTTCTGTTAGCTGTTGTGCCACATCTGTGCACTTAATTGAAGTGCTCCAAGAGAATAAGATAATGTTTAGAGTCCAAATATTATTAAGAGCTAATAATATTTGACATATCTATTTTTAGATTGGAAATCTAAAAATAGATTCCGCCCAATATGCCTAAAAATAGAAGTCCATCTATTTTTCCAACTTGACCAACCCTCCACAAATAGCATCTTGCAACTCATATAATATGATTGACATGTCTAAAAATAGACTTTGCGCCAAAAATAGCCTGCGGGCCCAGTTAGTGAAGGCGACTCTTTTCACTAAGCTCATCATCTTGTTGAATCTCAACAACACTAGTCAAGGCAGAGAAATAATTTTGGTTTTCCAGATTAGGGTTCATCACCTCCTTATAATATTGCACTTTCCTTTTTTCCCTCAAACTTTTTATTTTCCCACAATTTCTCTTTAAATTTGTAAGCAATTATTTTTTATATTATTTTAATTCTACAAGATGATCTCCTCTTTATAACTATGATCTCTTTTTTTTTAGTCATATTTCTAGGGAATAATTCCTTTGTTATCTAGGAACCTTGATTCACAAGAACTATAATCAATTTTATATTCATAGTTATATGGAATTTCTTGATCAGGGAACTATTATGACTTGTTATCCATGATAAAATTTGGTTGGTCTTAAGTTAATTAGGTTGAGTCACTTAGAGTTGAATAGGGTCTTTTGAATTCATAATTTTCAAAAAATGCACATATGTGAGGGGTCTTAATGGTCATCATTCGTGTGATAGGATTCAATGTCAAAGAAAAACCAAAGGTATCTCATGCATGAGAAAATCTAGTCATTAGAGTGAATTTGACACTTTTACCCAAGTTCATAGAAAAATCAGTGTAAAATAGTCGAAATTCGCTACGAACTTGCCTAATGCTCTTTTTTCCAGCGTTATGACTTTTTGGTCTTTTTGTAGAAATTATATACAATATGCATGTATATATCCGGACTCTCCTGATCTAACAATATTTATATTCTTGCTAAATACAGAATCCTTCCACTATAATTCTTGCGGAAATTTAATCAACAATTGCAAAACACATGAAGCAATAAAACACACATAACACAGTTGTTTAACGGGAAAGCCTGAAGCTGAAAACCCCAACTATATATTATGTAACATGGAGATCATATGACAATCTCATACAAGCATACAAAGCTTATCACAAGCTCTCAGTACATTACAATCGTCATACACTAATCGGGCCTAATCTTGCAAATCCATGCACCGATCTTTGCCACTTGCTAGCCTGCCTCCACTGCGCAATCCAAGCTGATTACAAAGACCAATTCAATGTAATCCCACTCTCATTGACTGCGTTATTATCATTGTCAACTCCAATGTATATATAGATGAAATTCATGCATCACTAGTAGTCACAACAGATAGTCTATCTTGCCCTTTCACCTATCTCTCCACTGGTCTCTGTTGTTGTCCATACCTTTGTAGTTAGCGGAAGTGCATTCTTTGGTTGATTAATGAGTTAATAATTTGTGAATTAAATAATATTTAATTCACACAATATCTAGTGTATTAGCAGTTAAACTAAATGCAACCAGTTCAACTAGTTAGCAGTGCTATCTCCATTAAGCTGTGCCTCAAACTCCTGAACTCCTTACGTTGCTACATGCAGTGTATGCATTGCTTGTTTAACCCATAGGAAAAGCGTAAATCCTTCTGGCAGCTGCATGTCCCACATCCGGGGGTCAAACTGAAGTGCTCCAAGAGAGTAAGCTGAAGTTTAGAGTCCAAATATTATTAAGGGTAAATAATATTTGACTGTTCTATTTTTAGCCCGCCAGTCTAAAAATAGACTTCGACCTAAATGCTAAAAATAGAGGTCCATCTATTTTTACCAACATGACCAATCCTCCAAGAATAGCATACTGCAGCTCCCGGTCCATGATCCATATGTCTAAAAATAGACTTTGCGACAAAAATCACCTATGTGGGCCCCACCTAGTTTAGGTGATCACTTTCCAACTAGGATCAGGAAAGATGTTTCAGGAGGCCTCCTTCATTGTTTCTTGTTGCCATTTTCAACACTTTTTGAGGCATTTAATGCATGTAAGGAGGTAACTGAATCATAAAATGAGTTCAAGGAATGTCATTGGGCCATTTGTTTAAGGGGGTAGCTCAACTATCAAACTTCATGTTTATGAAAATGCATCAAGGAAACAAAGCATGCCAATTCGTCGATTGGACAACTCAGCATCTCAACCTAAATTCTTTCAAGGTCTTAACTCCAGTGTATCAATGGTCAACACCTCAACATGTCATTTTGGTTCAGTAGAGATGTTACAATCTGAATTGAAGAAAAAGTTTCTTAAAGTGATTATGCAAGATGTTGATGTTAAAAATGGTAAGCCACACATGTTTGGTCACTCTTTTTCTTAATCTATCATCACAAGACATATGGAGGATGAAAATATTATTTTTTTGGCAAAGAATAAGAAATTACAAAAAAATCTGCCAAACTAGGTGAGTTCGTAGCGTGCTCCACGCTTGAGGCTGAGTTTTCGCTATGAACTCGTTGTAGGTTTCCTTAAGCTAAAAATCCTTCAAAAAATACATGGCAGAGGGTGCTAGAGGCATGTATTTAGCTTATACCCAAGGAAGACCCTCCAATAGTCAGAAATGTCAAAGGTTATGCAAAAGGTGGTGAAATGAAAACGCTACAAACTCTCCTGAAATTTCCTGTACATGATTGTTTTAGTAGTCAACTTCAACTTCAATTTATGACCAAATGAAAAATCATTTTGGAAATCTGAAGGAGGTTCTTCTTCAACACAAGCCCATATATAAAAAACCTCTCTCTGTTTCTGCAAAGCCATCAGAGTTTGGAAATTATGCACTCATCTTTGAGGCCTATTTTTCAGAATTTTCACTAACCAGATTTGTGTAAAATTTGTAAAATTCAACTTGGAAGAGGCCGAACTTATCATCCGAGTGCCATAATGACACATCATTAGTCTACTACACTCAAAAAATTATTTGGTTGAATTTGATAAGGGTTATTAAAGATATTTGTTGAATTATTTAATGAAAGAAGAGTCCTTTTTGTATTCAAACTCTGCCAAACAGAAAATATCCCTAGGAAGTGATGTAATCCTATTTGAAATAGGTCTATGAGGTAGGAATTCGAAGCTAGAAAGGTGGAAAACCATTTTTATGAGTCCTCACTCTATAAATAGAGGAGTTTTAGAGTTAGATAGGGGTATCCATTTATTTGCATCCTTCACCTGGATAAAAAAACATCCAAAACACATTTTTAGCCATCTTTTTTTATCTTTATCTATTGAATATAATTCTTATCCTTGAGAGAGTCCTCTCAGGTTGGAAAGGCTAAGTTCCAGTGAAAATTAGGTTTGAAAATAGTGATAACAGTCAATTTAGTGATAACATTTTGGTGCGTCTGTCAGGAGCCTTAAGGCACATTTTCCAGAAATTTTGTGCTTTGTTAGTGTTAGTTTTTGCATACTTCCACCAATGATCAAATAAAATCTTTTCATGTCATGTTAAGGTCCCATTTTAAAAAAAAATTCATTCCATTAGGTCATCATGCAAAAATTTGGTCACTGGGTGCAGATTTAGGTTTGATCTCACTCCTTTCAAAATTCTATAACTTGTTGGCTCATTTCATCACTTTGCTGAGTGTACCATCAGTCATGAGTTGTCACCATCATTTCAATAATTTTCATTATGGTATCATTCAGTCAGAGTCTCCATTAGGTATTAGGGTTTCCAAGGTCATCAAATCACCATTTCATGCATAAAGCCCAACAAGTGAAGGAGAGCCAATAAAGAAATTTCATCAGTAAGTTTGATTTGTAATTTTGATTTTAGAGCAAGATGTAATTTTATGTTCCTGATTTGTAATAATTTCTTAGAGTTCCAAGTAGCTGCACACTCAAAGCTCCATCAGTAAAAGAGAAAAGTTCCAAAAAATTCAATCAGTGTACCTAAGCCATCAAAATATGAAGTTCAATGATCAAATTTAAAAATTAAAGATAAAGGAGCAACGTAAAGTTAAGTTCAAGAAAGGAAATGTGGTTCCCAATTTGTTTAATGAAATTTCTCCAAGTATAAAGACCCTAAAAGACTAAAAATTCATTCATTTTCATCCTCAATCATCGAGCTCTCCAAGTTCCCCAAGCAAAAAAACGATTTTTCCTTCAGAAAATCAAGTTTTGGCACCTTCGTTGTGCTTTTTCCAAAGGCACTGCACTTTTTTCAGGAGGGACGCTGAACTTTTCAGAAGCCACATTGCGCTTTTTGCAGGGCTTCGCTGCGCTTTTCCTCTATTCGTTGTTCTTTTTTCAGAGGGGAGACATGGTCTCCAAATATTCTCTCCAAGGGCTCTCAGCTGCAAATCAGGGTTTCTACACTTGTTTCCAAGTAAGTTACAACTCCATAGCCCCTTATTTCAGCTTGTGGTGTTAAATTTATGGTGCATACCCTCCCTTACCCTCTATGTCATGTTTTAAGCAATGAAACCCTAGTTTCACATTTTACAAGTTTTAATTTCTTTCCCTTGTACCCCATTTACCTCCTTACACCCTAACTCATTCCCCACTACCCTTATATTTAGTCATTTCCCATTCCCAAGCCTTATTCCTTAAAACCCTACCATCTTATTTGTGCTTTCATAGGAAGCTAGATACCTCCCTGTATAGAAATTTCCTACCTTGTTTTCCTTGAAATTTTAAACCCCCATCACTTCCCTAAGCTCCCCAACCCCTTTACACATTTCCCAAAATTTTCCCTCACTCACCCCAACCCCCTAACCCTACAATCCTACTCCATTTCCCTTCCCCTTCTTCCCTAGGGTTTTCAAGAAAAACTGGACATAATGGAGGAGGAAAGAAATGCCACAGAAGAAGAAAAGAAAACATATAACAAAGGAGGGATAATTCTGAGATTAGAGCCATCAGACACTAGTGAATTGATGGCATCACCCTTAGCTATCAAATGTTTCATCATGTAGGTTGCTTTGAATTTTGTGAGATGGTACAAAGAGTCCAAAGTCATCCTATTTTGACCAAGGTTTTCATCAATAACCTCCAAAAATACCAAGTGACTATAGCAGGGGTGATTTTTTCCATTTCCACTGAAATTATTGTAGCAGCAACAAGGATACCCAATGTGGGTGAAAAATGGTTCAAGACTAAAGATTTGGATGCCTAGTTGTATGAACCTTACCTTAAGGCACCTTATAAAGTTACCATCAAAAAAATATTTCATTTTGGTCAGTTGTTGAACATGATTTCCCCCATAATTAGAATCATATATACTTCACTTGTGAGGGTAGATTCTCTAGGTTATACAACTATCACATCAGGTTGCTCATGCATTTCACTAGGGTGAAATTGCTCAACCTTCCCTGCTACTTGTACAAGAGTATTGACAAGATGGTCGATATAGTGAAAAATAGAGAGTAAGAGATTTAAATGAATAGCCTCTTCCATCACTCCCTCATTAAAATCATTGTCCTTCACCACCTCAATCATTTGAACATGGCATGGGATACTTTTATTGAGGCAGATGTCTTCACTGTAGCACCAAGTCAGCCTATTAGACCTATTCCACCACCAGCATCAGTTCCTCACAAGAAAAATATGTTATCTAGCAGGGCCACAGTGAATAAAACAAAAGAGGTCAAAGAGGTCAAAACCTACCAGAGGGGACCTAGGAAAGTGTTTTTTCCACAGATTGTGGAAGGGGCCTTGCCTTCTTCATCAGGAAAATGGGGAAATCAAAAGCAGCAAGAGGCAGTTGTTCAAGAGGAGGAAGACCTTCATGAGGAATAAAGATAGTTTTACCTGGTGGACTTGGATGTCCAAGATGATCATAAAACCTCAAATCTGATCATCAAAGAGAAATATGCCACAATTAGAGAGTTGCAGGACAATATGGCCAGAGCACAATTTGTCATCTCCTTCCTTGAACAAGAAAACAAGCAACTAAAAGGCAAACAAACACTCTTGGAATTGGAGTTGTTGATGGCCAAGAGGAAAGACACCAAAGGCAAAGTAGTGATGGCACTTGATGAGTCTGATCATGATGAGACTCAAACCACCAATAAAAGACAAAAAAACAAGAGGTCCTAAGAGAGCATTAGAGCAGGAGAAACATGAGGCAGAATAACTTAGCTTTGAGGAAAGAATAGCAAAGGAAATAAATGATGACAAAGAAATGTGGCTTGACAGAGTGAACATCCACTTTGAGAAGCTCCTTCATAAGGCCAACAATGATAATGAGATGCTCGGACACATGGCTGACAGATACAAAACTAGAAACAATATTTGCAACATCAAGATCAAGCAATTGAAGGATAAACTCAAGCAAACACTAATCAATCAAAATGAGAAGGACAAACTTGATTTACTTTTTGATGCCTTCTTGGTTGCTTGAGACACCTCATCAACACTTCATCCACCAGTTTTGAACAATTTTATGCAATTTTTTAAGTTTTTGGGTATTTTTGTGAAATTTGACAGTCTTTTTGCATAGTCAGCCTGCAAAAAGCACAGCGTGGGCCACATTGTGATTTTTATGGAGGCCTCCAAATGAGAAAATCTCTGTATATTTGGATTCAAAATTATGTATACATTAACTTTTTACTACCGGCACTCAAAAAATATAGCTTTTGATAGGTGTAAATGGTCAAAAACCTCTCAAAAAACACCTTTCTGCCTCCTTTTTTTAGCCTTTCGCTGTGCTTTTTTACCAGTCTTGGGAGATTTCACTTTTTAGGAGCTTCACTCAACCATTTTCAAATCTTGAGCACATTTTTTACAACTAGATTGGAGGATCTTTCCAATGAGCCATATTGGTCCCAATTTGGACATCAGGAAGTCACTCAAAAGTGTTTTGAATGCCCACGTTGGGCTTTTCACCAAGCATGTTGCGCTTTTCACCATGCACGCTACACTTTTCCCAAGCACACTGCGCTTTTTACAGTTGACTGATTTCTTCAGAATTTTCATGTTTTCTTAGTTGATTGATGGATTCCAAGGAGATTTAATTATGTATTTGTAAAATGTAAATGTAAGTATTTCATTAATAGTTACTAGAGGTAGACACATTAGGTAAATATGTAATTTTGGGTCAAAGTGAATAAGTTTCATGAATGATAGGGATGATTTTGTTGACCTCCCTAGTTATTAGGATTCCAGTTGAGCACTTTTGGGATCAACTCCACAAGTTAGGGATTCAACCCCTGAGAGTGGAAGAAGTAGTTTTTGGTCTATATCTTCCATTTCCTTTGTCATTGTAAGGGTTGGATGCTGTGTAATTGAATTTTTAACACTAGTGTAATCAGAATTTTGGCAGGAAACAATAGACTAAGTTGAAGCTATTTTGGTGGGATTCCTGTGGTAATGTGTTTTAACGTTGTTTCCTCTTATGTTTGCGAATTTTTCAATGTATTATGATTTCCATATTTCATGAAATCTCTTAATGTAATTGATTCCTAAGTCAGATAGACAGAATTCATTAGCTAATGCTCTGTTTTGGAGGAATAGTTACTGTTTCATGTTCACTTTCTTCTAATTGAAAATAATTCATGTTTTCCATGCTCTTTTCTGAAACCCTAGCAGTCTAAACCACTCCATCAAGATACCTTAGTGTGTTAAAGTGCTTACCTACCTTACCCCATAAGATCTCTGCAATTCTAATCCTTTTTTGCCCTAACCTAGTTCTTCTCTGACCTATTCACCATCCAGCACCCAAAATCAATCAACCAAACCCTAGTGCTATTATACCTAGCCTAAAATCCTCTTTATCTAGTCACTTTGGCTATGATATTTTGGATAGAGCCCTCTCCTGCCTAGTAGGGCTAGTTACTTGGAAAAAGATTGGTCTGTGGTTACTTTTGCTGGTCTCTTCCTCAGCCTCGAAAATCCAGTGGAGTGATAACATGCTCAAACAAAAATACTGAAATCTTGAAGGTAGCAGGAGCTCAGAAGCATTCGAAGGTTGTACTTCTACCTTGGTGACTCCATTCTTGAAGAATTCATAAATCCATGGCTTCATGGTGACTCTACTACTTGAAGAAGTTCCAGGATGAGTTCTATTGCAAGAAATAATGCTAGGTATGCCCCTATGAATTGATCCCACATCCTTGGTTTTCCAAATCCTACGCCTAGAGTTAATTGGTTAACTTTTCTTCCCATATTTAAAGATGAAAAGAAAGACAATGATGATCTTCACTTGGTTAGATTCCATATGCATGTGCATAAGTTTCAAGTTGAGTTTCTTGAGGATGAAGTTAGAACACGGTATGAGGGTTGCAGCCGGGAAGCTTGTTCTCTCTTAAAGACTTCCATAGAACATTCTTTCGACATTATGAGAAATATCATTCTTCCTTATCATTGTTACAAGATTTTTGTGATTTTTGTGAGATTTTTATTCCATATCTTAAAATTATTGGTGATAATGGAGAGTGCATGGATGAGGATATGTTAGAGGCACTTTATGAATTCTCTTCTCAGGTCATTTTTCATGATAATCAAGAAGGTTTCCAACAAGAAGAAGTGTATTCTTTGCTTGAAGATAAAATAGATCAACTATTTGACAGTCAAGTCATATTACATGAAATTTATGAGGATTTGCAGCCTTATCAATCTATATGCAGTCAAAGGTATGAGAGAAATCATTCAAATTGTTTTTCAACCCATTCCTTTTCTAAAATTTTATGTCAAGAAGAAACTCCTCAAGGTAAATTTTTTGAAAATACATGCATGAAAATTCTAAACAGTGAAGTATCATGTGATGAAAGTTCACTTTTAGGTAAACTTGAGCTACATGAAGAGCTAAATATACATGTTGTTATCACTCCATAGAATCTCTGAAGGCTGAGAAGGAGACCGAAAAAGGTAACTAAAGACCACTCTGACCTAATTTCTAGCCCTATTAGGCTGAGAGGGCTCTCTGAATGAGATCACAGCCAAATGACTGGATCATTTATATTTTAGGCTAGATATGCAGATTAGGGTTTGAGTGATTTGGATTTTTTTGCTGGATGAAAATGGACCTTTAGAGCTAGGATTTGAAAACTCTGGTAGGGTTACAAGAGAAAAAATTGCAGGGGAATAAAGGGGCAAGGTAGGCAAGCTTGAGTGGCCATTTAGGTTGTATGGTTATGGTGTAGGATGAAAAGGAAGATTAGGAACAAGCAAAGAAATATTAATTCATTCCTTAAGAAGAAAATAAACGCAACATCATCATATCATCAAAACGGGGCATGTATTCCTCATGAATCCTGCTTTAAAAACGATAAATACAATGAGGGAAAAGTAGTAGATATGTAATGGAAAGAGAAAGCATTCAATGGAGTGACATACAAAAGAGAAACATAGCCATACAAGCTCACCACATGAATCCCTAAATTTAAGCTGCAACTTTTCTCTATATTCATTGTATTACTCTTTCAAAATGATATACACTAGTTCAATGTCCAATTTTCCAACATCTATTACTTCAAATGATGAAGTATTTATACAATTTCTAAACTACAATATCTTGAAAAAAATATCAAGATTTATTAAAAATATCTCTAACTGTGTTACACAAATAGAACTAAAATATCGAACATTCAAAACTAATGAATCTACTTGGAACTATCTTTGTGGATTTCTGGTGACAAATAAGAGCAATTCGAATCTGATAGAAAATCTTATTAGATGAGGTCGCCTCCAAATCACTAACTGTCTTTGAGCTTTTTCCTCCCGAATTTCTGAAAAATAGAGTCTTGTAATCCTTTTAATATCCTAATCAGAGATATATATGTAAAAGTGAAAGAGGTTGTTGTATATGAAGATTATTTTGAGATAAACCTCTCTCAGTATCCCAAAATTTTGCTCCAATTATTCACAATATTCTCTACAAAACAATGTCTAAAATAAGACTTTTCACAAGAAGAAAATAGGTTGTGAATATGTGAATGTTTCTCTCATTTTGTAATACCTCTATAAACAGTGAGATAGGTTTTTGTATTTTGTAGTATTAGGAACATAATCCTCCTCCATTTTCTCAATATTCATCTTTGATGGACCATAATCTACTCTGCAAAAATATGACTAAACATGACATTTATGGAAAATGTGCCTTCAAAGATTATTTCAAAATTCCAAAACCATAATTTCGGTGTAAAAACAGAGAGAGGTTTCTATACATACAGATGTTAGAAACAAAAACCTCTTTCAATTTTAAAAAAATCATTTATACCTGTGCGAAAACTGTAATTTAAAATACTGACCAAAAACAGGAAAACTTGGGAAAATACTCCTGTAAATATTTCTCTGAATCTCTCAAACCATAATAGTTGTTAGAAAACTGAGGGATTTTTTTGTATATGAGGATGTTATCAACAAAAACCTCTTTCATTTTTTGAAAATTTGTTCTCAGTTGTTTGTAAACCATGTTTAAAATCACTGTGTTGTATAGGGAAAAACATAGTTTTAACTGACCATGAAACGAACAAATGACATGGAGACGGAAGGAGGCATGGAGGTGGGAGATAATTGGATATTTTAAAACCATCATAATAATAATCCTGAGAGCAACTGCAACCTTAAACACCAAAAAATAAATTTCCCATATAAATGATTTTTAACAAAAAATTATATGTGATAACACGTGTTTTACCTATTCTATTTAGGGATCATAAAAATGACATGGATGATATGCATAAATTTGTTTCTATAGGATTTTTAAGTGTTCGGAATCAAGATGAAAATCCTCAAGAAAAACTACCAAATATTATATCTGATTTGTTTGATAATAAAAAGAGTAGTGTTGATACACACAATATGCACATCATGTATGAATATGTTCAAGGATGCATGGATGGTTTTGTTGATTTACAAGAAAGGGAAGAAAAATTTATTGCTTCCTTTTTATTTGATGATGTTCTTGGAATTGGAGACATAGGACAAAATAAGCCATCAATTATGAATGAATTCAGCTCTCATGGTTTTACTCATCAAGAAAAGGTGATTTTTCATGGTTTCTAAGATCGAATGGTAAGTTTGTTGTAGTCATCAACCAAGACACATTTTACATTTCTTATGGAGCAGGGATTCAATTTTCATTCTGAGTTGCCAATAGATGACTCACTTCCAATGTTGTTAAAGTACAATCAAGAAGCCCATATGTTGGATCAACTCTTTGATTGGCTATACTGGAAATTTCATATTGCTTGAAATTGAAAGTTTGGTTTTTAGTTGTTAGAGTATGATTGGTATGTACATAAATAAGCTTGTTGGGAAAGCACCTCTTTCAACATTTATTTTGATGATTGTAGTTTCAAGTTTAGATTTGTACAAGAGTTTTTTCTTCAAGAGCATGTCAAGGGACAAATGCAGGCTAAATAATATGACAATAGGTTGGGATCAACCCAATGGATAAGACACCTGGTCTGGTGGTTCTTTGTTGCACCACAGGGGCGCAACATCCCCATTTGAGCCATTGTTATCCATGATAAAATTTGGTTAGTCCTAAGTTAATTAGGTTGAGTCACATAAAGTTGATTAGGGTCTTTTGAATTCATAATTTTCAAAAAAATGCACATATGTAAGGGGCCTTAATGGTCATCATTCGTGTGATAGGAGTCAATGTCAAAGAAAAATCCAAAAATGTCTCATGCATGAGAAAATCTGGTCATTAGAGTGAATTTGAAACTTTTACCCAAGTTCGTAGTGAAACCAGTGTAAAACAGTGAGAATTTGCTACGAACTTGCATAATGCTCTATTTTTCCAGCATTATGAGTTTGTGACCTTTTTTAGGCATTCAACGCATGTAGGAGGTAATTGAATCATCAAATGTGTTCAAGAAATGTCATTGGGCCATTTGTTTAAGGGGGCAACTCAATTGTCAAAATTCATGTGTATGACAACTCATCAAGGCAAAAATGCATGCCAACTCATCAATTGGACAACTCACCATCTCAACATGAAGTATTTCAAGGTCTTAACTCCAGTGTATCAGTGGTCAGCAACTCAACAGGTCAGTTTGGTTCGATAGAGATGCTAACGCTGAATTGAAGAAAAAGGGTCTTAAAGTGATTATGCAAGATTTTGATGTTAAACATGGTAAGCCACCCATTTTTGGTCACTTTTTGTCTTAATAAATCATCACAAGACATATGCAGGCTTCAAATATGATTTTTGGGAAAAGAAGAAGAAATTACAAAAAAAAAAATTCAAACTAGGTGAGTTCGTAGCATGCTCCAAGCTTGATGCTAAGTTTTCGCTACGAACTCGATGTAGGTTTCCTTAATCTAAAAATCATACAAAAAATACATGGAAGAGGGTTCTAAAGGCTTGTATTTATCTTATTATACCCAAGGAAGACCCTACAACAGTCAGAAATGTCAAATGTTATGCAAAAGGTGGTGAAATGAAAACGCTACGAACTTTGTTGAAATTTCCTGTACATGAGTGTTTTAGCAGTCAACTTCAACTTCAATTTCTGAACAAATGAAAAATTATTTTTGAAATATGAAGGGGGTTTTTCTTCATAAAAAGCCCATATACAAAAACCTCTCTTTGTTTATGCAAAGCCATCAAGGTTTGGAAATTATGCACTCATCTTTGATTCCTATTTTTCAGAATTTTCACTAACCAGATTTGTGTAAAATTTGTAAAATTTGACTTGGAAGAGGTCCAGCTCAACATCCACGTGGCATAATGACACATCATCAGTCTAGTACACTCATCAAAATAGTTGGTTGCATTTTATAAGGTTATTAAATGGATTTGTTGAACTATTTAATGAAATAAGAGTCATTTTTGTATTCAAACTCTGCCAAACAGAAAATATCCTTAGGAAGTCTCCAAGTGATATAATCCTATTTGAAATAGGTCACTAAGGTAGGAATTCGTAGCTAGAAAGGTGGTAAACCATTTTTATGAGTCCTCAATATATAAATAGAGGATTTTTAGAGTTAGAGAAGGGTTTATTGATGTCATGCTACAAGATACTTTTGCAATATTTTTCCGTCAGTAATATACAGTTGCAGAAAGCTTCTCTGAGACCTGAGATTCATTATGTGCTCTCATATATGTTTGTCTTATCTATCTATTTTATGTTTTTTCAGTTTGATTTATGTGTAATAACTTGGAATTCATGGTTAAAAATGCTCTAATTTCCTGTATGCATATGGTTTATTGTTCAAGTTATGTTTTGATGATAGTGCACACATGCCTCAACTTCCATGTTAGATTTTTTTCATGTAATTGAGTTCCCTCAGACTCCATGCCCAAAGGTAGCTATTAATTCACATCCTTCACCTACATAAAAAAACATTCAAAACACACTCGAGAGTTAGCCATCTTTGTTTCCAAACATTGTATATTGAATATTATTATACATTACCTTGAGAGAACCCTCTCAGGTTGGAAAGGCTAAGTTCCAACTAAAAGTGGTCTGAAATAGTTACTCTAAGTTGACTATTGAAGCAGCCCATCAGCTTAAACTTAGTGATAACATGACCAATGGCCTATAATAATTTCATCCATTGATTGATCAAATTTATTACTAGCTAGAGTAATTGTGGAAATATTTCTCATTGGTTATAGTTACTATGGGTTACAGTTCCTATTGGCTAGAGTTATTAAGGTCATAGTTTTTCTTGAATTGATTCCAAAATATATCTTTTCAATGTATCCATTATTTAATGATGAGAAATGGGAGAAAAATGAGAACTATCCACCATTATGAAGAGTCATTAAGACTATGTTATCCAAATGTATGTATGTATGTATGTATGGTATTGATATTATTGGCACTTTTCCAGCCTCCTCTTCCTCCCATATTTTGGTCATCCATTTTCTGTCAACCCCTTATTGTGAAGTAATCTTCGTTAGGATCACCACTATATTTTCCAAATGGTTGAGTAAGTGATATGGTGAGCTGTCAAGGTAGTTTAAATATTAAATGTGATGCAGCGTTTTGTTTGAGTTTCAATTTTAAATTCAAAATCTAAAATTTGTAGTTTACCACCTCTCATTTGTCTGGGAGACTATTTCAAAAAAACTTTGTTTAGTTCAAATCGATGCAGGGAAATGGAAGAAAGTAGAGTCAGGACATAAGAAAGAGGCTTCATAATGGAAATTTCAATGTAGTATATGTTCCGCGTCTTTTTCTCACTGTTGGAAGCAGTCTTGAAATAATATCTTGACCATTCTATGGTCTCTGCATTTTCTACTCATGATATTTTCTAGCAAAAATTTTACATGGGGTATTTCATAAAATGAGTCTTTCATTGGAATTTTGGACTAATCTTTTTTTACTCTCCAGTTATCAATCTCGAATATTAAGCAACCTCAAGTTTGGATAACTAATTATGGCATATAATTACCTATTTTCTCATTATTTTCCATGTTCTAGCAAATAAATGTATTCAAATGTTCTGCATTGCAATCACTAGATCGATTGTTGAGTTACTACTTCCAGAAAGCATCCGTTTGAAGTAAATTTATCCAACTTGCAGAACTATAATGATGAAATTCTCTAATGAATAACTCCAAATGTTTGCAACACAATTGCACATGAAGAAAATGAAATATTTTGGTACACAACTAGAATATTCATTGTCGCCACACCACTGGTGATACAGATATATTCTTCGTCAATTCCTTTGAGACACCCTTATCTCATAAGGGAAATAATTTGTGTACCAAAGAGACCCTCACTGAGGAACCAACATGGCAATCCATAAGTAGATTAAATCTGCATCCTATCACATGTGTTGAAATTTGCAACAAGAAACAGTGACACTGGCAACCAGAAAGGACAAAAATTGACCACATACTAGTGTGGGATTCCAGTCACACATTGATGAGGAATTTAGTTACACATTAGTGCTAAATGAGGGCGTCTAATTTATTTTTCCCTTAAATAAATTGGACAATAAATTGTAATTTAATCTCATAATAACTTGTATCAGTTAACTAAGTTAGAAAGACTGAGTTAGCTCAAGAATTTAGAGTTGAGGATAAAAGGTGAGGCATGTAGATTGATTCTATTATTTTGGGGGTCTAGTTGTAGTTAATGCACTAGTGTGGTGTGAGTGTAATCAATTAACTCAAATAATTGAGTTAAAATCAGTTTAAATAGTTATAACTGAATGAAGAATTAGTGAGAGGTCCAGTGAATTAAATTAGAATTAATTCACAAGTAGTGATCAATTAGATTACTGATGATTCACTATTAATAGTTGCTTGCATGTTAGTTCTGATGAAGACAAAGTTGAGACAGAGGTTAAAGGGAAGATAACTATCAGTTTTATTATTAGCAAATTTCTCAAGCGCAATTATAGTCACAGGAAGACCATGATGGATTGTGCAATCAAGGAAGGTTGAATATCATATTTAATAGGGATTAATTTCCTAGGGATTGCAAAAGAAAGGCTAGGCTTAGCAGAGGTTGATAATTGGCTAAGTGTTTGTCAATTTTTCTTGAGAATTGCTAGTCAATTTTGAACAGGATCAGAGTGAGACAATCAGGAGAGTGCAGGATTTTCTTAGTGTGAGAAA
This sequence comes from Pinus albicaulis, assembly GCA_034641835.2. Classification (NCBI taxonomy): domain Eukaryota; kingdom Viridiplantae; phylum Streptophyta; class Pinopsida; order Pinales; family Pinaceae; genus Pinus; species Pinus albicaulis. The sequence goes on along the minus strand of CM076570.1, from coordinate 11,335,901 downwards.
GCATTGTATTGTTTCATGATTCTTTGACTTTGTACAAAATATGATAGAGGGGTTTTGAACAGTTTCTTTCCCCAGATACATCTTGTGTTGTGTAATTGATAATTTCTTTCTCTTACTTGCATGTGATTGCACGATCATGTTTTATATTCTGTAAATATTGTAGAAGGATTTAGTATCTTATTTTAGTAAACCACAAGATCGGATTGAGTCCATTTGTATAGAGTTTCTATATAATTTTTACATGGTATCAGAGCAGGATTTTTTTGGGTGGCGAATTTGCAGAGAATATCTGAAAATTTTGGTGCAAAATTTTCAACAAATAGCATATTTGGATTCCTTGCGAAAAAAAATACCCAACTTGAAAATAAAAAATCTGTCGTATCAGAGCTTGGATGAGGGAGATATCGTCGATTTAAAATCAACTCTTTTTTTAGAAAAATGTTGTGATGGTGAGACAATTACAATGTGTGCGAGTCAAGAATGGACATGCACTTGAGGTACAAGATGCATGCAAATATTTTAGGAGCAAAGCAGAGGATAGAAACTTGGTGGTTGAGAGGGAGCCTCTCAACATGCAGCCTCAGAAGCAGTCTTAGAGGGTTGTGTAACAACCACAATTGGAGAAGAAGAGAGGAGACTGAGTGGAAGAGTCCACTCAAGAAGAGACCTATAGGAGGGGGAAATTTCGATCCATATCAGTATAGGGAGTACATGCAGCTATACCTCCAGGTGAGAGGTGGCGCAATGTGCAGATATAATCCCAAGAATAAATTTGGGCAGGGTCCATTGAGATGGTGTGTCTCATGGATCGAACCTGGCTACGAGGATCCCACAGTACAACAGTAGCAGGAATGATCGGTTATATTGATGAAGTCAGATGTTAGGAAGATAGAAATCGGAGTGACAAATTTCGGATACTAGAGTGCATATCAGAGTTGGCAGCAGTGCTGAGGGCACAGATGCAGATGTCAGCAGCATCGCAGAGTCCAGTAGACAGGTGCAGTAGGATCCAATAGTTAGAATACTCTGATGACAGATGCATTATATTGATTCAGTTGTTCAGAGGCTATTCAATTTCAGGATTTTCATGTGCAAACAACACTAGAGAAGTGTTGCATGTATAACATTTCAAAGGTACCGAGTCAGGATAGATTGAATTCCTTTCTTGTTGAGAGGGAGTTTTGAAATTTGCAACAAGAAATAGTGAAATTGGAAACCAGAAAGGAAAAAAATTGACCACATACTAGTGTGGGATTCTAGTCACACATTGATGAGAAATTTAGTTACACATTAGTGCTAAATGTGGGTGTCTAATTTATTTTTACCTTCAATAAATTGGACAATAAATTGTAATTTCATCTCATAACAATTTGTATAAGTTAACTAAGTCAAAAAGACTGAGTTAGCTCAATAATTTCGATTTGAGGGTCAAAAGTGAGGCATGTAGAGTGATTCTATTATTTTGGGGGTCCAGTTGCAGTTAATGCACTAGTGTGGTGTGAGTGTAATCAGTTAACTCAAATTAATTGAGTTCAAATCATTTTAACTAGTTCTAATTGAATGAAGAATTAGTGAGAGGTCCAATGAATTAAATTAGAATTAATTCACAAGTAGTGATCAATAAAATAACTGATGATTCACTATTAATAGTTGCATGCATGTCAGTTCTAATGAAGACCCAATTGAGACAAAGATTAAAGGGAAGTTAACTATCAGTTGTATTATTAGAAAATTTCCCGGGCGCAATTATAAAGTCATAGGAAGGCCATGATGGATTGCACAATCAAGGAAGGTTTAATATCCTATTTAATAGGGATTAATTTCCTAGGGATTACGTGAGCAAGGTTGGGCTTAGCAGAGGCTGATAATTGGCTAAGTGTTTGTCAATTTTGCCTGAGAATTGCTACTCAGGTTTGAGCAATATCAAGGTGAAACAATCAGGAGAGTGCAAGATTTTCTTAGTGTGAAAAAGAAATGTATTGTTTCATGATTCTTTGACTTTGTACAATATGTGATAGAGGGGTTTTGAATAGTTTATTTCCATAGATACATCTTGTGTTGTGTGATTGATAATTCCTTTCTCTTACTTGCATGTGATTGAGTGGTCGTGTTTTATATTCCACAAATATTGTAGAAGGATTCAGTATATTGTTTTATTACATCACAAGATCAGATTGAATCCATTGGTATAGAGTTTATATATAATTTATACAATATGGGTCATTAGTATAATATAATCTAGGGAATCCATCTCCATGACTACGGCCCCACACATATAGAAATATAGAATAGTAGGTAGAAAACAAAAGGAAAATATTATATCCTTATTAAGAACTTAATTGACAATTTATCTTTATTTTGTAAAACATTTATTAAATTATTTAAATTTATATGTTTTTTTTTTCTTTCTTAATTATTTTACCTCTAATAGTATGTTTTCAACAATAAAGTGTGTTGGTATCTGTTATCCATGATAAAATTTGGTTGGTCTTAAGTTAATTAGGTTGAGTCACTTAGAGTTGAATAAGGTATTTTGAATTCATAATTTTCAAAAAATGCACATATGTGAAAGGTCTTAATGGTCATCATTTGTGTGACAGGAGTCAAAGTCAAAAAACAATAAAAAAATATCTCATGCATGAGAAAATCTGGTCATTAGACACTTTTACCCATGTTTGTAGCGAAATCAGTATAAAACAGTCAGAATTTGATACGAGCTTGCCTAATGCTTTGTTTTTGCAGTGTTATGAATTTGTGATATTTTTGAGGCATTCAATGCATGTAAGGAGGTAACTTAATCATCAAATGAGTTCAAGAAATGTCATTGAGCCATTTGTTTAAGGGGGCAGCTCAATTGTCAAACTTCATGTGTATGACAACTCATCAAGGCAACAAAGCATGCCAACTCATCAATTTGACAAATAACCATCTCAACCTGAAGTATTTCAAGGTCTTAAATCCATTGTATCAGTGGTCAACACCTCATCATGTCAGTTTGGTTCGATAGAGATGCTACAAGCTGAATAGAAGAAACAGGTTCTTAAAGTGATTATGCAAGATGTTGCTGTTAAACATGGTAAGACACACGTTTTTTGTCACTTTTTGTCTTAAGCCATCATCACAAGACATATGCAGGATGAAAAGATGATTTTTGGGTAGAAAATGAGAAATTACAAAAAAATCTGCCAAACTAGGTGAGTTCATATTGTGTTCCAGGCTTGAGGCAGAGTTTTCACTACGAACTCGTTGTAGGTTCCCTTAAGTTAAAACTCCTTCAAAAAATACATGGAATAGGTGCTAGAGGCTTGTATTTAGCTTATTAGACCCAAGGAATGCCTTCCAACAGTCAGAGAAGTCAAAATGGTTGCATAAATTTCCAAATGGAAAATGCTACGAACTCTCTTGAAATTCTTGTACATGACTGTTTTAGCAGTCAAATTAAACTTCCATTTCTGACCAAATGAAAAATCATTTTGGAAATATGAAGGGCTTTTTTATTAATAACAAGCCCATCTACAAAAACCTCGCTCCATTTCTGCAAATCCATCAAGGTTTGGAAATTATGCACTCATATTTGAGGCCTATTTTTCAGAATTTTCACTAGGCAGATTTGTATAAAAATTGTAAAATTCGACTTGGAGGAGGTCCAGATCAGCATCCATGTGGCATAATGACACATTAGAACTCCAGTACACTTAGAAAATTAGTTGGTTGCAGTTGATAAGGGTTATTAAATGGATTTTTTGAGTTATTTAATGAAATAATATTCCTTTTTGTATTCAAACTCTGCAAAACAGAAATATTCCTAGGAAGTCTCGAAGTGATGTAATACTATTTGAAATAGGTCTCTGGGGTGGGAATTCGAAGATAGAAAGGTGGAAAATAATTTGTATGAGTCCTCACTCTATAAATGAGATACTTTTAGAGTTATAAATGGCTGAATAATGTTTATGACAGACTATTATTGTAAAGCTTTTCATCAGTAATATACAGTGGCAACTTGCTTCTCTTCACCTAAGATTCATTCATGTTCTCATGAGTATTTGTCTTATGTATTTTGCAATTTTATATTTAGTATTCTGATGTTTGATTACTTCTAATTCATGTATTACATGCTCTAAATTCCTTCAAACACTTAGACTGCTGTGAATGTTATCTTTTTATTTGAACATCTATATGCCTCAGCTTCCATAAGAGGAGTTCATATGTCATTGAGTTCTTTTCACTGAATCCATATGCCCAATGGTAGTGATTTCTCCACATATTCCACCTACATAAAAACACACTTAAAACACTATTTTAGAGTTAGCCATTTTTTGAACTTCATTTAGACAATATCATTATATATCCTTGAGAGAGCCCTCTGAGGCTGAAAAGGCTAATTTTTAGCTAGAAGTAGGTTTGAAATAGTTACTCTAGGTTGACTATTGAAGCATCCCATCAGTATCAATTTAGTGATAACATTTTGGCCGTGAGACTGAAGATACATTTTCTGAAATTTTGTGCTCAAACAGAAATACTGAACTCTTGAAGGCAACAGGAGCTCAGAAGCATTCGAGGTTGCATTCTACCTTGGCGACTCCATTCCTAAAGAATTCAGAAGTTCATAGCTTCATGGTGACTACACTAATTGAAGATCAGTTGCTTGATGAAGTTCCAAGATGATTTATATTGCAATAAATAATGCTAGGTATGCTCCTATGGATCAGTCTCACATCCCTGGTTTTCCAAATCCTATGCCAAGAGTTAATTGCTCAACTTATCTTCCCATATTTAAAGATGAAAAGAAAGAAAATGTTGCTCTTCACTTGTTAAGATTCCATATGCATGTGCATATGTTTTGAGTTGAGTTTCCTGGGGATTGTCTCATGAAATTTTTTATGGACACCCTAGAGGATGAAGCTAGAACATGGTATGAAGGGTTGCAACCAGGAAACTTATTCTCTCTAAGATATTTTCATAAGAATTTCTTAGAAAACTATAACAAAACTCATTCTTATTTATCACTGTTACAAGATTGCTGTGATTTTTGCAAGGTTTTCATTCCATATCTTAAAAGTCTTGGTGATAATGGAGAGTGCATGAATGAGGATGTGTTCGAGGCACTTCATGATTTCTCTTCACATGTTATTTTTCATGATAATAAAGTAGGTTTACAACAAGAAGAAGTGTCTTCTTTACTTGAAGATAAAATAGATCAAAAATTTGACAGTCAAGTCATATTACATGAAATTTATGAGGATTTTCAGCCTTTTCAATCTATATGCAGTCAAAGGTATGAGCCAAACCATTCAAAAAAAAAATCAGCTCATTCCTTTCCTGAAATTTTATGTCAAGAAGAAACTCCTCAAGATCAGGTTGTTGAAAATACATGCATGAAAATTATTAACAGTGAAGTAACATGTGATGAAAGTTCGCTTTTGGGTAAATCGAGCTACATGAAGAGCTGAATATACATGTTTTACCTATTCTATTTGGGGATCATAAAAATGACATAGATGATATGCATAAAGTTGTTTGTATAGGAGATGTTAGTGTTCAAAATCAAGAGGACAATCCTCAAGAAAAATACCAAAGGTTATATCTGATTTGTTTGATAAGAAAAAGAGTAGTTTTGATACACATAATTTGGATGTCATGTCTGAAGATGTTCAATGATGCATGGATGGTTTTGTTGATTTACATGAAAGGGAAGACAAATTTATTGTTTCATTTTTATTTGATGATGTTATTGGAATTGAAGACATAGGACAAAAGAAGCCATCAAGTATGAATGAATTCATCTCTCATGGTTTTACTCATCAAGAAAAGGCGATTTTTCATGGTTTCCTAGATCCAATGGTAAGTTTGTTGCAGTCATCATCCAAGACAAATTTTTTACTTATTATGGAGCAGGGATTCAATTTTCATTCCAAGTTGCCAATAGATGAATCACTTTCAATGTTGTTCAAGTACAATCAAGAAGCCAGAGTGTTGGATCAACTCTTTGATTGGCTATACTGGGAATTTAATATTTCTTGAAATTGAAAGTTTGGTTTTCAGCTATGAGAGTAGGATTGGTATGTACATAAATAATCTTGTTGGGCAAGCATCTCTTTCAGCATTTAGTTTGAAGATTGTAGTTGCAAGTTTCAGTTTGTACAAGTGTTTTTGCTTCAAGAGCATGTCAAGGGACGAATGCAGGCTAAAGAATATGAAAAGAGGCTGGGATCGGCCCAATGGATAAGGCACCTGGTCTACTGGTTCTTTTCTACACCATAGGGGTACAACATCCCCATTGGAGCCATTGTTATCCATGATAAAATTTGGTTGGTATTAAGTTAATTAGGTTGAGTCACTTAGAGTTGAATAGGGTATTATGAATTCATAATTTTCAAAAAATGCACATACATGAGGGGTCTTAATGGTAATCATTCGTGCGATAGTATTCAAATTCAAAGAAAATCCAAAAATATCTCATGCATGAGAAAATCTAGTCATTCGAGTGAATTTGACACTTTTACCCAAGTTCGTAGTGAAATCAGTGTAAAATGGTCAGAATTCGTTGTGAACATGCCTAATGCTTTTTTTTTCAGCGTTATGAGTTTGTGATCTTTTTTAGGCATTCAACGCATGTAAGGAGGTAACTGAATCATCAAATGAGTTCAAGAAATGTCATTGGGCCATTTGTTTAAGGGGGTAGCTCAACTATCAAACTTCATGTGTATGAAAACTCATTAAGGAAAAAAATCATACCAACTCATCAATTGTACAACTCACCATCTCAACCTGAAGTATTTCAAGGTCTTAAATCTAGTGTATCAGTGGTCATAACCTCAGCATGTCAGTTTGGTTCGATAGAGATGCTACAAGCTGAATTGAAGAAAAAGGGTCTTAAAGTGATTATGCAAGATGTTGATGTTAAACATGGTAAGCCACAAATTTTTGGTCACTTTTTGTCTTAAGCTATCATCACAGAACATATGTAGGTTACAAGGATGATTTTTGGGTAAAAAATGAGAAATTACAAAAAAATATGCCAAACTAGGTGAGTTCGTAGCGTGCTCCATGCTTGACGCAGAGTTTTCGCTACGAACTCGTTGTAGGTTTCCTTAAGCTAAAAATCCTTCAAAAAATACATGGAAAAGGGTGATAGAGGCATGTATTTAGCTTATTAGACCCAAATGATACCCTCCAATAGTCAGAGAAGTCAAAATGGTTGCAAAAATTACCAAATGGAAAACGCTACGAACTCTCCTGAAATTTCATGTACATGATTGTTTTAGAAGTCAAGTTAAACTTCCATTTCTGACCAAATAAAAAATCATTTTGGAAATATGAAGGAGTTTTTTCTTAAGCGCAAGCCCATCTACATCTCTGAGGTGGGAATTCGAAGCTAGCAAGGTGGAAAATAATTTGTATGAGTCCCCACTCTATAAATGAGATACTTTTAGAGTTATAAAGGGTTGCCTGATGTTTATGACTGACTACTATTATAAAAAAATTCATCAGCAATATGCAGTGGAAACTTGCTTCTCTTCTCCTGAGATTCATTGATGTTCTCATGAGTATTTGTCTTATGTATTCTACACTTTTATCTTCAGTATTCTGATGTTTGATTACTTATAATTCATGTATTACATGCTCTAACTTCCTTCAAACACTTAGACTATTGTGAATGCTATCTTATCATCAGAAAATCTACATGCCTCAGGTTCCATAAGAGGAGTTCATATGTCATTGAGTTCTTTTCACTGACTCCATATGCCCAATGGTAGTGATTTATCCACATATTTCACCTGCATAAAAACATACTTAAAACATTATTTCAGAGTTAGCCATATGTTGAACTTCATTTAGACAATATCATTATATATCCTTGAGAGAGCCCTCTTAGGCTGAAAAGGCTAATTTTCAGCTAGAAGTAGGTTTGAAATAGTTACTCTAGGTTGACTGTTGAAGCAGCCCATCAATATCAATTTAGTGATAACAATATCTAAGTTTTATAATAATTTGAATTACTCTAAATTTTTTTACAAATTTTAAACTCATCAATTCAAGCAATTATAGTTCAATTTTTTTTTAAACAATATGGCAGACATGATTTAAATACTTAAATATTTTAAATACCAGTGAGGTTGAAGATTTTTTAGTTACTAAACAAGAGCTTAGCATTCCATCACCACATAGAACTTTTCCATACAACAATGTATTAACAATTTTTTCTTCTCTTTTTTTATGTTCTTTTGAATTTATGCCTTCTTTCTAAATTCAAACTAATAAAAATAAATTGAGTATTATAGAATGACTTGGCATATTACAATTAAAAATCCATAAATATTTTACCCTCCTTTAATAATTGAATTTTTTTTTCATTTATCTTATCTATCGAAAAACCTTGTCTAATATATTCTGATGACTACGTATAATGTAAAATCTTATAACTAAACATATTGGTAGGCTAAACAAATTTAACTAAGCATATTTTTATGACTATGTATTATGTAATATGATCCTTAAAAAAACAATCTAATTTCAAAATAATATGTTTGAAAACATATTCTTTGTCTCATTAATATATAGGAAAACTATCTGATGCAAATTAACACTGACTTCAAATAAAATAAATAAATTATTTCATAGAAATGAAATGAAATGCTATTTTAAAGTCCACGAGACTAAAAATGGTTTATGGTGTTAGTGACCTATAAATATAGGATTCATAATTTTGACTTGACTAATCGTAATCTTGTAAATATGTACATACTTTGCCTTATACACGTTGTATTCCCATATTTTGTAAAAAAAAATAAAAATCAAAATAAAAATAAAAAAGAGGGTAAAAAGTCCTAAAAGAACAATCAAAGGACTTAGAAAAAATAATAGACCCCAAAAAGAAAAAATATGAATAAAACATGAAAGTGTGCAAGTCTAAATGCCACTACTTTTACCTTTTGCAGTTGATTATGACAGAGTGTTAATAAATGCCATAATCTGGGATGAGTTAAACAGTTTAATCTTGACTTGTCATGTTTCAATTTCACTTGTTGTAGATAGAGAAATAAAGAATTGTCATACAGTTTAATCATGACAACTCAGTTGTTAGGTAGAGAATAAGTGAATCCAACAGTTTAATCTGGATTCCTGGATGAAATAAGTGTAGAATTAGATAGTTTTATTTCTTTCAGAAAGAATAAATGTTGTAAAGGTTGCTAGCTCAAATGCACCTAATCAAAATGGAGGAAAAAATGTTAGCAGTTAAATTGGGTAGGTAGAAGAAAGTGAGAAACATCATTGTAAATATTATTCACCAGTGCTGCAAATAACTAACTTCCCTTCCCCATAGCAATTTATCATTATAAACTATCAGTCAGAAAGGCTCAAGGCATTTCCTTGACTTCTATTGGGACCGGACCCAAGGCTCTATGGCTGATTAGTTGAAAGTGTTAAATGTCTATATTAATCCCACAAATCACATCATTTTCCATTCATGCATTCATTTCCATGAAAAATCATAAGTAAAAACCTCATTTTTACTTAATTATGCTCTAATCCCCATTTGATTAATTTCCCACATTTCATGAAAGAATAAAACCTTCAAAATGACATTTTATCCTAAGTTGAAGTGATGAAGTTATTATAATATAAACTTGTCTTTAAACTTCACATTTCTTAATTATATTAATGTGTTTTTAGTATACATTTTCCCCGTGTCATATTAACTCTAACTTATCTACTAATTCCTTAGAAAAATAACCTTCTCATATTAATATAACTCCCTTTTTATTAAATAGCCCCAAAAACCCATTATTATAACTTTAGCCAAAGTTTATTATCCCCACATGTTTTAATAATACCCAAAATAAACCCCCTTTGGCTAAAAATAAATTTATTTAAATATCCCGCCCCCTTATGGTTATTAAGCCTATTTGGTTTTATTAACAATATAATAAAAAAAAAAAAAAAATCTTTAAACATAGTTCATATATGTTTAAAACAAAAAATGTGAATCCCGAAGTTTAATTTAAGCTAAACTTCAAGAAATCCTATACCATTATTAACATCATTTTTTCCCTTTCCCAATTACCCTTAACCCAAGGGTAAAACCTTAACCTATCATTTTTTCCCGATACATACCCCTTTACCAAAGTCATAACCTTGGTTAAACTTTCATAAGCCCCTCCCCGTCCACTTTATTCAATGTATAAAGTTTGTTTATACACAAATATTAACAAATCCCTCCTCACCCTCGGGTTTAATCTCAGCCTTCCTATCTTCCTAACCCATTGATCCTATGGTTTAGAATGAATGCAATAAAATCAATCCCCAGGCCCCATCCTTCCCTGTTGCATCACATTACAACCGTCCAATCATCATTCCATTTGAAATCTAACGATTCTCATCAAACGCGATAACCGTATTCCATTCCCATCCTTCCCCATCATGTTGAATAATATCCGTTCGATCGTCAACACATTTTTAAATCCTACGGCCCAAATGCAATCTGATAAATCCTTCCCCCTTCCCCACCATTGTCATCGGGTTGAACTACAACCGTAGATCTCCACTTACCATATTTACGGCTCACGTTAAAATCCCTGGCCCCACTGCACTTACTCTGCAACTTTAAATTAAATCTCCACCGTTCGCATCGCGGAGTCAGATCCGACGATGCAAATCCAATATCGCGTGACTAAAATGATCGACCAAAGTTTTGGAAAAATTATGCGATAAAAGTTGTTTTTTGAATATCGCCCAATGCGAAGTGTCAATTTTTGATATGATCGTGTTCGAAAAGGTTAAAACCATTTACCATGCAAATCCAACATGAAAACAACCAGCAGTTTTTTGCAATCGAAAAACGAAATCTGCCTCCCGCCTTTAATAAACTTGTAATTAATGTCGAATATGATGATTTTTAAAGGTTAAACTTTAGGATATCATTATTATATCGGTTTGTTGCGTTCCCTACTGATTTAACTCCCGCCCCAACTGTGTTAAAAGAATTTTGAGCCTATTTTGACCAATGTATAAGCCCCGAAGCTAAACTTTACCACTGTCAAAGATCCAGTTTAAATTGAAGATACCCTGTCGACATAACAAAGCACACTGTTTCGGCTCCAACCAATCAACAGAAGTCCAAATTTGACCACAGAAGCTTCAAAAACCCTGTCAAAGCATCAAAATACCTAGGAATTAAGGAAACTTGAATTCATCTGTAAACCCCTTTAAAGCAAAAATCCTAATCCATAATGGATGTTAGAAAAGTGAGAGAGGTTTTTGTAGATGGCCCTCTTAAGAACATAAACCTCCTTTAATTTAACTAAGATAACCATCTACAAAAACCTATCTCACTTTTTTCACAATTATTTCAAAATGAGATATACATGCACATCTTTACAGGTTATTTTTCAGACTCTGTAAAACTCTGTTTTACACATCTTTTTGCAGAGCCTATTGTGAACAACTGGAGAAGAATTTTAGGGAAAATGAAATATTTTTATCTCACCAACATATTAATATACAATAAACTCTTTCACTTGTTACATATATATTTGGGATTGAGAAATACAAAGGTATCATTGGACCCCAAGTTTGCAGAATTGCTGGAGCAGAATGCACAAAGAAAGGAAGCAGTTAGTGATTTGGATGCCTCATCATCAACTAAGAGTTGGATCAAATTTGAATTCTCCTCTTTGTCATCACCTATCCATAAAAAATAGTGCCAAATAGATGCATTAGTTTGAGTGTCATTTACTTAAGTTCTATTTATGTAAAACAGTTGGAGATATTTGTGAACCAATCTTGATATTTTTTCAAGATATTCTAGTTTAGAATTTGTATAAATACTTTACTCCTTGAAGTATTTTGGGTGGAATAAAATTATCAAGACTACTATAGACTTTTTTTTTGAAACATTGGGATTTTATGTGAGTTAAGTTGAAGCAAAAGGTTGGAAACTGAAGCAAATAGACATCATAACTAATGATCCTCGTGCTGATCAGATGAGTATTGTATCTTCTAGTTTTTATTGTTTATTTCTTTAAGTTTCATTCATACATCTTGTGTTATTTTCTATCTTAAATGAATAACTAGGAAAGGTATTATAGAATCACTGTAAAAATCTCTCTGTTTTTACTAGTTTTCATGTTTATGTTTTTTGCTGATTTCCAGACTTTAGAATTCTTAATTGCTCTTTAGTCTTGTTTGACCTCATTTTCCCTCTTCCTTTTCTGTGATCTAAGGATTCTTAAATGCCCTTAGTCCAAATCATACCACTTCATCAAAATATCCTTTTAAAAACCTTTGAAGATCATCTATCTTCCCCTTAGTATATTTGTTCTTTTGACCTTAGTTTTCTAGTCTTGTTTGCTATAAATTTGACTCCATTGCCCAATGGTTAGGTAGATCTTTATATGGTTTCCCTTGTAGTCCTTTATTCCTACCAACATTCAAAAAATCAAACCAAATTGTCCACTCATAGCTAGCCTAAAATCCATTACAAAACAAAGCTAAATCTTAAGGAGAGATCCCTCTCTGGAACTCAGGAAGGCTAGATCCTGAATTCTAAAAGAGGTTTTTGGTTACCCCTGGTTTTTTTTAACTATAAACCAAAATTCCACGACCTAAGAATTACTAGGGTGATAACATATGGGACTATGAGTTCCTTGTTTTTCGCCTTTTTCATTTCAGTCCTTTTCTTATTCAAATTTATGATGAGCTATTCAAACCTTGCAAAAATCCCATCACTGAAAGACAACACCAAGAAACCAATGCTAACATATTCCCATAACTTTCTTTTATGTCTTTGAACGTATCACATTCCAAAATGAAATTTTTTTCTGATTCCACTGCCCCAAACGTGAAAAATGCACACACCCATTCTTCCCAAGCTTCTTTGGGCCTTTTCCACCGTCTTGTTTCATACCGAAGATTATGTGAGTTGGTTCTTAATTGGGCAATAAGAACCATTTCCTTCCATGGAATGTTAGATCCAATGTAATCTTTTTGTTGGAGATCATACGTAGGGTTGAATTATTCAATGTAGTACTTGATGATCTCCATCATTAAACATATTTGGAGGGGTTAATGGTCACCTTTTTTCCTTCTTAGATATATTTTTCTTAAATTTATATTATTATTTGGTTTTATAATGCTAGTATAGGTGGTGATTAAGGCTAACATACTCTGAGTGCCTAATATGAGGTTGAGTGCAGAAAATCATGAATTGTTAGCATTTTTATAAGGATTTTATCATCAAGACTTGGAGGAAACAACAAGGAGAAATTATAGGAGGGTTGTCCACCCTCCTTAACTCTCAAAGGCAGCCAAAGGATCCCAAATATTCTCTCCAACAATTGGAATTCCAAAGGCATCCAAGAGATCCCTAAGGGTTCTCTCCAGCAATTCGAGTTCCAGAGGCAGCCAAGCAACTCAAAGAGGAGTGCACTCAATCTTTGTTTACTTGGATTCAAGTGGAATCAATCACTATTTTCTAGGGAGTTGTTGGTAGCTTCCCTATAGAATAAATAGAGCCAAGCTAGAGCTAGGAAGAGTCAGAACTTTGTTGCAAGCTATTGAGATTTTTATTATTTTACTTAGTGATCAAACTTTCATAAATGTATGAAGCTATTCTTTTATGAAATGAGCAGACTGATTTCATTTTACTAATTTAAGTTTCAGAGAGCTATGCTCGTGGGTTAGGGCCCAATCCATGTGCCTCAACCTCTTTGTTGTATTTGTTCTCTGCTTTATGTCATTTCATTAGTTTCACTTATGATAATTTTGTTTATGTTTCAAGTTGTTGTTTAGTTTTGCTTTCAATGTTTTGATGTAGGTTTCATTTTCTTGTGAGTAATAGAATAGAGGAGAAAAACCAAAAAAATTGTGAATCAAGATCCCCTTCTCATCTGTATCAATAGAGCTCGAGGAGGGCGAACCTTCCCACAGACCCAACAATTAACTTCTGTTCACTGTTTCTGAGATTAAAAGTGGAGTTGCATCACCATTTTCCAGTCTTGCTTTGCATGATATTTTTACGCATTTGTCTGTTTCGTTGCACATAAATTAGCAGGTTGATTGCAAGAATTATTGTTAAAACCCAAGAGCAGCTCCGTGGTGCCTCCTCGCTTCATTCTCCATCTTCGTCTTCAGAATCTGTGCACTGTTGTTACGCCCTCCATTTTCGATTTTTCCCGCTTATTCTCACTACCGCACCCACCTTCTTATTCACAAAAACACTTAAACTATCCAAATTGCCTTATTCCTTTGTTATTATTAGTTGTCGTTTCCTTACCGTGTTAATGCAAAACACTTGAAAACCATTGGAACTTGACCTCTTCCCTTGCTCCTCGAACTTCTTGCTACAGTACTTCACCTTTTCGCAAATCGCACTTCGTATCTTTTTCCTTTTTCCTTTTAAAACTTACTAATCTTGTCTACCGATTATGATATTGGTATTGTGCTCCACCACCGGTCCCGCCGCCACGTCATCTGACTCATTGCAACCTTTAGCCTCTTTGCAAATCGCAAATCTCACTTCGCAACCTTTTCCCCTTTTCTTTTAAGACTTACCACTCTGATGCCGATTGTGATAACTCTACCGCATCACACATCGCAAATCGCATATTTTCTTCGGTTCCCATTAACACTTACCACTCCAACTGCCGATTGTGATAATCCTCCATGCTCCACCACATCACAAATCGCATTTTGCAACCTTTTCCCTTTTCTTTTAAGCCTTATTGCTCCTGACGCCGATTTCGATATTGTCATTGCACTCCGCCACCAGTTCTATCGCCATGCCACCCGTCTCAAATCGAATTTCACAAACTTTTCCCTTTTCTTTTAAGACTTACCACTCCTGATGCTGATTTTCATGCTCTCCATACTCTGACACATCGCAAATCGCAAATCGCAGTTTTTACCTCGTCGCATTTCGCACTTCACAACTTCTACCCCATCACATTTTGCATTTAACTCCCGCTCCCGAACATCACTTCTGCTACTCCTCTAACTTTGCGATATTGATTTGCAATATCGCATATCACATATCGCACTTATGTCCACCATCACACTTTTCAAATCATTTCGCTCAAATGCATTTTTGTGCTATAATAAATCTTTAATAAGGTTTAAACCCGCTCTTTACACATCTAAGCCTTGTTTCATGTGTTGAGACCTCCATTAGCACCTTTAGCCCGTTTTCCTCCAAACTGCACACCACACTTCTTCAAATTTAGTTTATCATGAATAGTTGTATGGTTAAAAGCATGATAGCATGGTAAATAGATCAGAGGATAAGTAGGGTGTGTTTAGCCGATTGGCCTAGCTAGGTACAACTTAGTTTAGTTTCTTTTCAGTCATTTCCTTTTGTAGATTAAATTAGTTTCCTTTCTGTTCTTTCCTTTCTGCACATTAAATTAGTTTCATTTCTGTCATTCCTTTCTTCAAATTAAGTTAGTTTCATTTCTGTCATTTCCTTCCAGCAATTTACTTTTCATTTTTTATCATAGTTTAAGAAATAGAACCCTTTCGTAAAGAAGAAGAGGATGACATGAACATAATGCATATGTTGTGTATATAGCACTGTCACCTCCAAGTTTGTATAAACCCCGGGTTGATAATGTAAAGTAGGGTATCCCTGGGAGTTGCATCACTCTTGGTGCAATACCAGAGCTCACCAGTACTTCTTCTTTCTACCCAACTCTTTTCCCCATACCTATTTATGAAACTTTTCCATAACAAAACTCTTTATCTCCTTGTTATTTTTGGGACAATAATTGAGGTAGATATTCCATTTTTCATCCATGTGCAGTTTTGTCTCATCCATGTTTTCTTTCTTTCACTAATTCCTTCCTTGAATATAATATTAGGCCATCTACCTACTCCCATTTGCTCAATTCTTTTTAGATATCTTATGAGCCGCACCATAGCAATTTCTTCGATGGGAGTTTCTCCTGTTTCACTCAACATTATCTCATAAGGTACCAAACTTTTTATTTTGAACTTGCTCATGAACAAGCATTTTTGGATTTTCTTAATTTGCTTCCATTTTGAGACAGTGGTGTTGCTAGCCCATAATTCACACCCATATAGCATCACTGGGCAAACTAGGAGTCCAAAAAGCACTTTAATCGTTTTCCGATCCCATAACTCTGCCTCTCTAAATTTGTTTTGAATAGCATATAATGCTTTCCACCCTCCTAATATTCTCTTATTTCTACAGTCCTCCCAATTAATTTTTTTGTTGAAATCAATCTTGAGGTATTTGTAATCATTTACTTCTTCAAGAATGTTTCCTTCAAAGAAGAACATATACTAACTCTGCTTCCTTTTATTAGAGAAAATCATTATTTTGGTCTCGCTAATATTGACTGGCATCCCCACTACTCTACAAAAATTCTCAAGGGCATATAGGTGCATCTGCAATCCATGGGCCGATTTAGAAATCAATACAATATCATCATCATATAAAATAAGCTTTATCACAAACTCCCCCAACTGAACACCATTCCCACCTTGCAAATTTAGCCACTCTTCCAGTTTATCAATTTATAAACAAAAAAGAGTAGGGGATAGAGGGCAACCTTGCTTGACTCCAATGTCACTTCTAAAGCTTTCTGAAATACCCGCTGAGGTTCTAATTTTGACTTTCACCTCTTCAAAATTATATGGATAGCAACTCTATAATGCAAAGGAATTTCAATTTCTTCCATTCTACGACACAACTAATCTCTAGGGACTGTGTCAAATGCCTTTTTGAATTCAACAAAACAACAAAATACTTCTTCTTTATCCCCCAAACCTTTTCAATAATGTGTCTCAACGTGATGCCATGATCCACTATAGAATGCTTCAGCCTAAAACCCACTTGTCCTTTTTCCCTCTTTTCTTTTACTTCTTCCCACTTACTGATTATATTTTCTACCATGCTGCTGAAAATATTTGCAAACAAAGGATTGGTCATAATGGTTCTATAATTGGAAGGATTATTAATGTCACCACTTTTTAAAAGGGGTATTGCTAGGCTAGTTGTCCAGTCTCTTGGGAATCCTTGTTGAATGATGTTGTTGAGTATTTCTAAGATGTGCGGTGCAAGAGTGTTAATTCCCCATTTTAGATACTATGCTTAAAGTTCAACCAAGTCTTTTGCCTTTCCTGTTTTCAGCTTCTTAATTCCAATCTCCATCTTCTGTAACATGGAGAGCTTTGTAGTTGTGAAATATTCCATCTTGTTGTTGACCATTTCATCATAAAAAAAAAATCTCTTCGTTTATTTACGCACCCAAAAGTATTACAATTATCAAGAAAGAGAGAAATTTTGCATTTATAAATCCTCTAACTTCAAGCATGTACTACTATTACTAAAAGTTAAGTTAGTTTTGGTAGTAAATGAATAAATTTTTTATTGCTCATTTAAATTGTCAAAAATATTACTTTGAAGTTCTGGAATCAAGGAGGTTAGGTTCTTACTCACATGAGGTCAATTTTGATCGAAATCACTATAACATCCA
The DNA here is from genome assembly GCA_034641835.2 of Pinus albicaulis. Taxonomy (NCBI): domain Eukaryota; kingdom Viridiplantae; phylum Streptophyta; class Pinopsida; order Pinales; family Pinaceae; genus Pinus; species Pinus albicaulis. The sequence goes on along the minus strand of CM076570.1, from coordinate 11,318,406 downwards.
GCCTATTAGACTAGTCTCTCTGGACAAAAAGAATTAACACTGGATTTGAACTAACAATTTCAAAAAAATGTTGTTGCTAACTAATTTATATCCAGGGACTTATAGAAATTTAAAATTGTTTTTATACCTTAGATGTGCTTAGATGTGGGTAGATGTTTTTATTATCAAAAATTTTCTTTTAACAATTAAATACAAAAAATCCTACAACCAACATAAGGATATGATGTGAATCAAATCTTATAGTGTCCAGCTGATCTTGAGAGTGATTTAGTAAATTTTCAATGGATTGTGAATAATTTACACATTTGTAGTAGGCTCAAGAATTCATCAATGTCCTGCTTATATTCAAGACTAGTTCTTATTTTTAGGATTAGAGTAATCAACGAATCTAATTGGAAGCTTGCTTATATTCAAGACTAGTTCTTATTTTTAGGATTAGAGTAATCAACGAATCTAATTGGAAGCTTATTGGGAAACCAACATGGACTTATTTATCTGAAAAATAAAGCCAATTTAATGGATTAAGTGTAATATAGTCATACACAAAGCAGTTTATCTTCAAAGCAGTTTATCTTCAAATTCCGAAATCAATAGCACTACCTTGATTGATAGTTAATAAAATGATACCAATGATATGTAAATGCATCCAAAGTACATCTTTTCCTACCAAGAGTGTTTGTTGAATTTTCACGTCATGAATTATATCTGAAAATGAATTAATTTGGCTACATCGGCCTTACCAACGTGATGTTTCGGGATATATTAATCCATTACAGGATCTGACATCCAAAACCTCTTTTAATAACGGTCAACGGTTTGCTTTAGTTCTTCTCGAATTAATCCTCTACTTTCTGCCTTCAACGCTATTATTGTGTTTCCTTGCCTCTAAGTAACATCAATAATCAAGTAAATTAATTATTTATTCCCAACACAAATTTTTATTTTAAAAGTGTTGAGATAATAATATGGTATTGGAGGAGATTTTAGTGGCGTTGTAAAGGGAGCTTACATAGCCTGAATGCCTATATTTGATCCCAAATGATATCCAAACCAACCAACTCAAGAAAGAGCACTAACAGCTGCAATATTCATATGGAGAAGAGATCTAGACATGAGGAGCCTCTTGCTTACGCCCGTTATGAAGTTGCTTTGGATGTTGTTGCAATGGGGAATGGTGCCTACGCTTGTGCACCAGAGGCTCAAATTTAAGTAGAGAGCCATCTATTCCTTATTCAACAACGTGTTGCAGAAATTTCCCCGAAATTTTTAAATTTGAAATGCCAAGCGAGAAAGAATTTGAATTTTGAAATCCTTTGGTGTGGAGGTAACATTGAATGCATTTAAGTGCATGTATTACATAACTGAGATTTATTTTGCAGGGGAGGACATCCCATAACTAAAGTTTTGGAAAAAATTACATAACCCATTCCGCAATAGAAATATAAATAGAATTTAAAGTCAAATAGAAATTTAATGGAAAGAAAATGTAATGTGGCGGATGTAAGTCTAGAGCAAATCTTGTCTGTCATGTATTAATGTCTTAGGTATTTATGTTTTGAATTAACAAGCAATAATAGGAAAATGTAATGTGGTGGGAAAGGAGAAAATCTTGGAGAAAATTTTGATGGGGGATTGAAAAGAAAAGTTACAAGTTTTATTATGTGTTACTCCACAACCCATGATAAATGTAAATCTCAGTAAAAACAGTTGTTTCACTCATGATTTGATTTCCGCTATTGTGTTGTCTTGTTTAAAGATATTTCCGCAACTCTGTGTGAACTCGTATATTGACGAAAATAATTTTCTATGTCTTAAAAAAATCCTAACACAAGAGAGTTGTGGAGTGGTTGAATATTGAAAGTACCAACAGAATTGAAAATGGAGATGGATAAGCCCGCTGGCCATGTCAATGAGCTTGAGCAATCTACAATCGAGATAAGCTGAGTGGTGTTTGAAGGATTTGAACCACTACTAAGAGGTTTTCTCACCATTTTTTGGAGCATGTAGAGAAATTGATGTTAAGGGAGACTCACAAAAGATCTACATGCATATTCATTATTCAAGAGATCCATTTTCCAAATGTCTGTGGAAAAAAATGGTGTGTTATCAACATTCGAACTCTTCAACTGGTCGAAGGTGTTGAAATGTTAAACTCAACTGCACATTGGCAAGGAGGACAGATTTTTAATTTTGATGGAAATGTGAAGTACATCAGCGACAAATTTTTTTTGTTGTGTGCACTCCATCACACATTTAATACCCTGGAAAATTTCAAGTTTTGGTTTTTTTTATTTATGGCCATAGCCTGTCTCGAAATTTAACTCCGTGGTCAAACCACACAACCCTCTATTTTTTCTTCCTGCATCCTTATCTTCTTGTCTACCGCCTTAAAGCCCTCCATACCGCCATTACCACAATCCACCAACCATATCTTTTTCGCGCCATTTCATTTGATTTTAAATAATACCATGACACAGTTTGAGTGGAGGCCATGCTCCACGTTGTACACCCCACCAACCAATCACACTTTGATCGCAAGGTTTTTTAGGCTCGTCACCAATCCTTTACCTGCGCAAAGAACCAGACCCCACCACTACCAAGTCACCATAGCTCGCAACCAATAGTGTGTTGATCGCATGAAAGGGAGCTGACATCACACCAGCCCCGAATGGATGCAATGAGGTTTTATGTAATGCGGTTGAGTTCGTTTGAAGTCCGTCGCGGGCTCCACCTCCAACCAATCGGAGCCCAATCGCATGGTTTGCATGTCAAGTCAACATCCCTCAAAATGGATGTGATAACTTATGAAAAGGAGTTTTAAAATCAGTTTTTTCAAATATGCGAAAATGAATTTTGTAAAGTTTCAAACTTTAGGATAAGGGTTAATGTTTTTATCTTAAAATGACACGATGCATGTTTTGTTAAGTATTTTGACTTAGGATTAATATATATGTTTTAATATATATATTATAAAAAATTTCAAAGTTTATAATATATGTACAGTTAGTGTGTATTGTAATAGTTTGCAATGCCATATATATATGCCCAAAGGAAAAAAGAAAAATATTGACTACGTATTGTGAAGAAAAAGGCCTGAAGGCAGATAAAAAAAAAACAGTGACTGTGTGTATTTTTTTTTAAACAGAGTATTATGACAGTGAGCCATTTTGAAGACAGAGAGTGACAATGAAGGAAAAATTTGCAGCACTACGTGTGAAGCAATTAAGTTTTTTTTGAAAGGCCAGAACAGCAGTTCTATGGCAACATTGTAATAATTTCTTTTAAAGTTTAATGAAATAGTGTTTTTATGCATCTCTGTCCAGATTTTTTTAAATAAATCTTTGTGTTGGGGAGATGAATTTTTATTCTCTCTATGTGTTCAAAATTATTCAAAAATTCCAACATGGTATCAGAGCTAATCCAGACTCTTTGAAGTTGTCAAAGAAGCTGAAGGAAGGAGTTTATTGAAGCAGTTCTCCAACAGAGTGAAGGTTTCAACAATTCAGTGAGAAAGTTTGTTTGGAAACACAGGAAAGTTTTAAAAGCATAGTTCAGTAAGCTAGCCATGGCAGGAGTCAACACAATCATGACTATGGGAAATACTCAACTCCCAAAGTTCAATGGGAAGAACTATGACTATTGGGCAATCAAAATGAGAGCCATTTTTGCCTCTCAAAATTTATGGGATCTAGCTCAAGATGGTTTTGAAGAACCAACAGATGAAAAAGCTATTAATGCCTTAACACATGCAAAGAATGATTTGCTGAAGAGTAATAGGAAGAAGGACTCAAAAGCCCTCTTCTATCTCTATCAAGTGGTGCATGAAAATGTATTTCCAAGGATTGCAGCAACCAAGAGGTCCAAGGATGCATGGGATACCCTCCAGACAACCTACCAAGGTATGGAGAAAGTAAAGACAGAAATTATTTAATTAATGAGAAGGGATTTTGAAGTTATTTGCATGAAGGAGTCTGATACAATAGACTCATTCTTCACTTTGTTGATTGGGTTGGTCACTCAAATGAGATCTCATGGAGAGACAGTAGAAGAAAGAATAATAGTGGAGAAAGTGTTGAGGAGCTTACCCTCAAGGTTTTATGTGATAGTCACAACCATTGAATAGATAAAGGATCTCTCAAAGTTTACAGTTGATGAGCTTCATGCATCATTGATGACACATGAACAAAGATTGGGCAGAACAGAAAACTCATATTTGGAGCATGCCTTCAAGACTCAAATGTCCTTTTGAAGAGGAAGAGGTCAAGGCAAAGGAAACTACAAAGGAAAAGGAAGAGGCAGAAGCCAAAACAGAGGAGGAAGAAACAACCCTGCAAATACAAGTGATAGGGGCAACAATCAAAATCAGAGCCAAAGCCAAGGCAGCAGCCAGAAAGGTGGACAAAATCAAGCACATGGACAAAGGTATGATAAATCACAAGTCCAATATCATTACTGTAAGAAGTATGGACATTATGCCAATGAATGTAGGAAGAAACAGAGTGACATAGGTAGTAGACCCAGTGCTAATTTTAAAAAAGAAAATATGAGTCAAGAGAAGTTGTTTTTAGCATGTAATATGGTTGAAGAAAAGAATGAAGATATATAGTTTCTAGATTCAGGATGTAGCAACCATATGACTGGAAACATTTCTATGTTTTTCATGATTAATGAAAATGTAAAGTCTCAAGTAACATTGGGGACAAACAATAATGTCTTTGTCATGGGAAAAGGTAGAGTAAGTGTTTTGACAAAGAAGGGAGAAAAAAAAACCATATCAGATGTTTATTATGTGCCTGGTATGAAGTGTAACCTTTTGAGCATTGGACAACTCATTTATAAAAGCTACAATGTTTTATTTGAAGATGATGTATGCACCATCATGGATAAACCACCAAGCAAGCAATGTATTGCACAAGTGAAGATGGCAAGAAAAATAATGTTCCCTCTCAAGGTGAGAGCAGATTTGAAGAAAGGAGCTGCAAGGGCAGCGGTGACACAAGAGACTTACCAAAGAGAAGCAAATGATGAAAACTGGTTATGGCATTTGAGATTTGGACATCTCAAATTTGGAGGTCTGAATTTGTTGCATAGGAAAGGAATAGTAAAGGGATTACATTGATGGAAAAATCGGAGAACCTATGTGAAGGCTACATCTTGGGCAAACAACACAGAGAAAGCTTTCCATCAAGAAAGAGCATAAGGGAAAAAACACCCTTAGAAATTGTCCATTCATATTTGTGTGGACCAATGCAAACACCATCATTAGTAAACAACCATTATATGCTGAACTTTATTGATGATTACACAAGAAAAACATGGGTTTATTTCTTGAAGTTGAAGAGTGAAGTGTTTGAGAAATTCTGCCACTTTAAGGCTCTTGTTGAGAACCAAAGACTAAAGTGGGAAACATATTAAGGTCTCAAGAACAGACAGAGGAGGAGAATATATCTGAAAAGAATTTATGTGTTTTTGCAGAGAAAATGGAATTCATAAACAATTCACAGCAAGATATACACCGCAAAAAAATGGAGTTGTTGAAAGGAAAAATAAAACCATCATGGATGTAGGTTTTACCCTATATAGAAATTATTTGCAAATGAATCTTAAAAACAGAAAATAAACAATAGCGAGAGCATAAAACATAAAACATATATACACAGAGATTTTCCCCTGAATCTCAAATCGGGATGATCAGCTTGATTATTAATTATACTCCTTTTAGTGTTACAACACATATATATACATGCCGAAGCATACATAAGCCCCAATCCATTAACCCTAGATTATAACATAGCCATAGTTCCATTGACTGGATCTACAAAATAACAGGGGCCGAAAACCATCATCCCCCAAAACCTTGTGCAAACCCATGCACAAAACCATGGGCATGTCTGCCCACCGAAAAATAGGGTCCAAAAAACATTTCTCGAGGTGTTGTCGCCCCCCTACTGCGCCTGTCGCAACGTATAGGCGGTGCTATCGCCCCCCCCTGTGACCCCCCCACGTGTGACTAGTCATGGAAATAATATAACACATACCCAAAAATGGATATGGTAAGAAATATGTTGAAGGCAAAACATTCGCCAAATGAATATTGGGTTGAAGTTGTACATTGTGCAGCATATATCTTGAATAGATGCCCAACAAAGAGTGTTATGAACATAGTTCCTAAAGAAGCATGGAGTTGCATAAAAAAATTTGTCACCCACATGAGAGTTTTTGGTTGTGTGGCTTATGCACACATTCCAGATCAGCTAAGGAAGAAGTTGGACAATAAGGGGGAGAAGTGCATATTTATTGGATACAGTGAAGAATCAAAGGCATACAGATTGTATAACCCATCCACCAAGAAGTTTGTTATAAGCAGAGATGTACAATTTATTGAATAAAAAACTTGGGATGGAAGCATTGATAAAATAGTGAATGTTAAAAGTTGTTTGTCTCATGATGATGATGAGGAATAAATGGTTGAAAGAAACCCCTCATTAGCAGCACCACCTCCACCAGGGAAAATTTTAGGGGCCAATTTTAGCCCAAAGGCGAAATTTAAGGGGTTTTAGATTTTAGAGGGGCGAATTTTTTATATAGAACCTATTTTGTATAGTTTTGTATAAATAGCCCCAAAATTATTTTAAAAATAAATAATTATTATGGTTTAGCCAAGAAAAATAAGAGCAGATAAACATGAAATGTTGCATTCGCCTTCGATTCACCGCTCTGTGATTTTATGGGGTTGTATTCGCCCCAGATTTACTAAGTTGAAGGGTTTTGGATATGCATTCGCCCTTTGATGATGCTGGGGTTGCGTACGCCTGCGGCCTCAGATTTACGATTTACATTGATAATGCTGGATGATGCTGGTTTTAGGTTGCATATGCCCTAGATTTACAGGGCAATGGAGATTTACTATGATGATGCTGGTTTTGGGTTGCATACGCCCATATTTACAGGGCAATGGAGGGTTTTGGGTAAAAAAATTTTGAACCAGAGCTGAAGCCATACAATATCTGGTAATATTATGAAGTCTTTTCATGTGCAGGGGTCCAGGTATACTGGTAGATGTTCTTTCTGATTTGCTGATATCTAAGTTATGCTGCCCATTTTTCCCATGTAGCATTGAACATGAGCATGCACATGGACGCCAGCTTGCCAGCAGACAGAAGATCATTTTTTCCCAATCAGAAGCACATCTGCTTTGTGGGACATATCTCTGCTAAAACTTCTGTGATTTTCATAACTATGGCCATGGACATAGTTTTGCTCCCCAATACGCCTTTGTGGCCTTTTGGCATGGTGATAATAGGGTTTCAGGCTCAGTGGCTAGCCACCTGCGAGTTGTGAATATCTGCAGTTGATTGCTTGGCCTTAGCTTCCACATTTAGCAGCCAGGGTCATGATGTCTCCTTGCATGACACCCGGTGATTTTACAGGGGGGAGATTCATTTGGTCTGTTAGTAATGGTTTTTGAGTCCAAGTTTCTCCTTCGCATGTTTTGTAAAAGGAAATTTAGAGAAAATATGGCTTATTAGTTTCAGGTGTTTTATTTGCATTGGGCCCATGAGCTACACAATGGTGTGCCTGTTTTTCTGCTCATATTTTTTGTAATGTGCTCCTTAATCTGTACATGTACCTTAATGTCTTCTTGATAGATATAAATAGCCGAAGGGGTTAGCTCAAGCATTGTTGCCAATGTTACTTGGCATTTCACTAGTTCCACGCAAACAGGTGCCCAGTTCATATTACCGTAGATCAAAGACACTAGGGATAACATACACAAAATGTGGGTAAGCATCTCTTGGATTTACCTGTGCAGTTTTCCTTGGAAAAAAAAAATGCATAAATCCTTTGCATTTCCCTATGAGGTTTTGATTGGAGAAAAAAAGAAGCAGCATATTTTCCAGAAATTTTAAAAATAAAAAATCATATGACAAAGAAATCTCACATTGGCATAGGTCTAGACAAGGACAGATAGGGACTTTGCATTTCAGCTCTTGCACTTATGCTTAAGAGCAAGCAGGGAAACGATTATGGAACTGTCAAGTATAAGCATGTTGGCGCTTTCAGGTAAGTTTTCATATTTGTTCATTATCTTGCCCTTTTGAATTTCTACTTCTATGAAGACATTTATTGTGTGTTTTGAGGACACACAAAGGCCATACAGACATTCCAAAGAGATCTTAACTAACAGTTCAGCTCACTTAACTTTACCCAGAACTTGAAGTAAATGAACATAAAGCATCTATACTTATCCATCCACATTAGGATCACAATGAGAAGGAACTGTGCACAATAACATCAAGTCATTTGCCCCAGAAAGAGTTCTTCATACATTAACCTCCTCCTCTTTTAATCTTCCCTCTTAATTGTCACAGTTAGTTCAACTCTAACTATCAAATGCTTCCCTTGATTCAAGGGATGAGTCATAGACAACTATCAATCTGTTACATTTCACATTCATCCACTATTAAACTTAGAAACACACTCACACATATACATACATTGAGAGAGAGAAATACTTTGGAAAATCATGTAATTAACCCATGTCATCTTAAACATCCTTATACCACCTAACTCAAAATATTCAAAATACCCCACATCATCTGACCCTTTTCCAGGAATGATGGGCACCTGGCCACCTTGGTGTTCTAGTGAAGTGGTGTTCCAGAGTCTAGCAGAGGCAACAAAATAATGGAAATGTTTGTCATGGAATGGGTTGGTTGAGTCCATTACAACTTCTTGGCACTCACTGCTATCTTTGCTGAATCAATATGGATTGAGGTGCTTCCACCTTTTGTTTCAATTCCAGCATTTTCTCATCTAATTCTGCAGTTGTAGGTGAACAAACCGAGAATTTTGTCTTGTCCTATGAAAAAACTAAATTCTTTCCAGCAAGGAATCAATTTATAGATTTGAGTGCCTAGTATCGATTTGAATAAATTCTTCCAGGTAAGTAATTTAGCATGACTCATCTTTTGGAGAGAGATAGGCAGAGTCGTTCTGGAAATAAAATTGCACTTTGATGTTTCATTCGTGAAATTTCCTATGAAGAGTGAATGTCTTGCTTTAATTGGATGAATTCGGGTCTGCCATTGGCTATGTTGCACTCTTAAACATCTGCTACCCAGACCACTCACAAATTCAGTAACATAGGCTTGTAGAGTTGTTATTTGTCCTTTTGACAAGATGAGTTCCCTTTCTAGAGGACTAAGAAGGGAACCTTTTGGTGCACACCGTGAAAGGAAACAGAGGTTTGGAATATATTTTCTACATGAATCAATGAGAAAATAATTTATGTACTTTAAGTAAACACAGTTGTAATAAACAACATAGAAACATTCAAGAATTAGAAAATATTTCCCTGGGAAAACCCTTCCGGGAGAAAAACCTTGCACTCTAAAGCCCTCTCAATGTATTATTTAGCAATTAGATGGTTACAATACATTATAAAGTCTCCATGCTTTCAACAAGAGTGTATAGCAGTGTTGCACAAAGCGGAGACTTTTTTTGAAAGTGAAACGTTGGAAGCATCATTTTCCAAAAATTTAGGAAGCGAAGCATCTCAGAAGCATCTATTCGATCTCCATGCATGTTCCACCACTCAAAAGAAGACAAATTCTCTTAGTCTTTAATTGCATGATTGCTCCCAAATGGACCAGTGCCAAGCATATGGTTGCTCAATTATTTCCATAGCATGACAGACATCTCATCTGGGACTAATTTATCCAATGCTTTCATATAACCAAATAGAACCTATGGATCTAGGTGTGGTGTTCTCCTGCTCCCCCTGCCAGGTGTTGGTGTTGAAAGCCATGATGGATGATAATATTTAGGTGTCAAAACATATGTTGATGTAGGGGCATCCAAAAGAACTTCATTGGCCGAGGAGGTCAAAACCTTTTATCAGAGGATTTGGTTCCTCAATGTGTGGGATTTGTTAGAGAGATCAGGATAGAGATTGTTAATTTGCCATGTAAGCAAATTAATTTAGCTATTTGTTGTAAATGGATAATATGCCAAAATTGGGCTCATCTGATCCTATCTTCTTGGATTTGGAATGATGTCATTCATGTAATTATTCTTCAAAAGTTTGCATTAAAAGAGAGGAGTGGGACTTTGGAGTGACTTTTGTGCCATTGAAATTCGTATTCCTTGTCATTCTTGTGTTTTTACTTATTGTTTGAACTGATTTCCTTTTTTCATAATACCATGGTTGATATAATGTGGAAAATAGTGCAGGGGTGTGGTGCTTTGAAGAGGAGCCTTTTTGAAGAGCCAAGAAGGGGGAGCACAGATAAGTTTTGCGCAAATCAAGAGAAGGGATTGTAGGAACAAAGCATAGCACGACAGAAACCCTTACTTGTTTCCCTTTGAACATTAATGCAACACTTGACAAGAGTCGGGGAACAGAACTAGAGTTCTATCGAAGAGAATGGATTTAATAGATGAAGATTCCTTGGAGAATCTTCCCTAGAAACTCTAGCCTGAGTTGATCTCCAAAACACCGGGGTGACACAGAGGTTAGGGTGACATGAACGCTGATTGAAGTGGAGAGCTAGGAAGGACGTGTCGAAGCATTAGTAAGCACAAGGTGACATAGTTTCATAAAGCGCCAATAGTTCGTCAAAGGATGGAGACGAGAATTTTCCCTCTCCCTGGGTTCTGCCCCCTAGAAATTTGAAGTTGTGCTACTTCAAAAAGTCTTGGGGTCCAAAGGAGTGGGGATACGAATAGATGGGAGTTGGGGACGATTGTTGACAGATAGGCATAAATAAAAAAGTTCAGCTGCTCATAGATCATGGCCTGTTTGTAAACGAAACAGTTCTTAGGAAAGCCTGAACTGCCAATTGCTTCATTAGTTGAAACTCCCATAACATTAGTTATTTGACTATTGGTTAATCATAAGATGCTTCTAATCTATGTAGATACTAGGGATAATTTGTAATTATGTACTAGGTGTTTAAATTAAATCCCTGAGAAGGAAAGGAAACTGGAAAACATAATTCTGACTTAAACTGAACCTATTTATGTGCCTTGAAGAGTAGAGCAGAGTAATTATTAATATGGAATGAATCCCACCATATTTATTTTTTGATACCTTTAAACTGAATGGAATTTGAGAGATTTATCATTTGACACTACTAATGAAATTTCCAAAACAAATATGGTAATATCATGATGGAAGGATACTTATAATGTTGGGCACGAATTGTCATACACCTGTTTTTTGCTAATTGTGATGTATAATTCACAGTGAGTCTTTATGTACAGGCTTACCTAGGACCGCTAACAGGTGGAGTAGAAGCTGATGTGATGGCTGCAAATGAGCTGGCAACCCATGCATTCCTCCAGGCAAGCCATTATATTTCTTTTTCTTTCTGAATTGATCTCAACCTGTAGCAAAATATCTATGTTCCCTTAATTTTATTTAGCAGGGAAAATTAAGATTAAGGACTGTTATGCACAGTTTTGCCTTTAATTGGGTAAATCTGGAATAAATATTAGATGTTTACCAACTCTTATGTATGGATGTCAAATATTTTCTGACTTGATTTAGCAACTATAAAAGTGCCTTCCTGCTCCTATAGTGACCTCTTATTTTGGTTCAATTGTTTTTCTAGTTGGATTTTTAGAGGGAAGCATTCTTCAAAGCTAGAAATCATCTCTGGATCTATAAACAGTGGGTTCGGTTTAATTAGTTATCATATATGTTTTCTAAGATTAGATATTTGTGGGCTTTAAAGTGAATCTAAATCTAATATTTGTCATGGTGATGAGACTTACTATTATAACTTATAATTTAAATTTTCAACAAGGAGATAACAGTTACAGTTTGAAATGTTTCAAAATTTTCAATGGAGAGATATCTCTGCTCTTGGAGAGATATCCTTGCCAATGATAAATTTATGAACAAAAGGTGTCATATTAAGAGTTATGTGAGGGTTCATCTTACAAGGAAACAAGTAGTGGGTTTTTCAAAAAAATTTAAACCTGGTTTTGGGTCAATATCATAGAGATGATGAATAACTATTACTACCACCATAATGGGATGCTGCAGAATACATTTCAAAAAGTGCATCCTGATTTGATGTAGCTACTAGCCATATACTTGGCTTCTATTTCTCTTCACTTTTTTTCTTTTCTTTTCTATTGCTTTACAATTATAATAGATTAGATATATTGTTATCTAGGAGATGCAACTAATTCTCCTAATTTGCATGTAGTTTACAAGCAGAGTGCTTCCCTTACAATTGTTGGGTTGTGCCAAACGATTTTTGTCATTACCTTGTGAAGTTGTTTCTTATATCTGTGATAGAGTGGTCATTCATCTCTCTGTCTCTCTCTCTCATGGAAAGATACTCCAATTGTGATGGTTCTTACCCTTCATATTGGCATGAGTGATAAATTGTGATTCTCATCGCATGACAAGTTTTGCAGGGGTAATTCACAAGTATGCTAATGGCACAAACCTTGATTTTTGCTTGGAGATTGTGTATGATGGTTGTGGACCCTCTTACTTCTTCTTGGTGGTGCAAAGGATGCTACATAATTGATTCAGTGGATTTCATTGTATGTATAGTTTTCACTTAATTTCTACATTCAAATCGATGCGTTGTATTTTCATAATCTTTGACCCTTTGGAATTATTAACTAGTTTTTTCCAAGCATTTAATGGTCTGCTAATGGTGGTTGTGTGCATTAGCTGTAGCATAGTTAATTGACAGAAGACAAGGGTAAAGGTTTGTTGTGTGTCTTGCATGCATCACAAGGTATGCTGACCAATGTTCCTTTCATGGGACTGGTTGATTGGGATACTTGTGGAGCCCAGATTAAATATCCAAGCTTGTTTCTTGAAATTGTTTGGTATTGGTGTGTAACTCAAATTCCAAGTCTCCTACCTTCATCTTTAGAGTTTCTTGCTGTTGGGATTCCCTATGAAGTGGTGATTGCCTGCTTGACATGGAGGTATATTGGTCATGCGATCATTTGAATTGGGTTTTGCTCCTTGGCTCTAACTGGCACATATGATCTACCAGTCAATAAATATTTCAGCAGAGACTATAATTTATCCTATTTGAAGAAAAATATCATCAATTTGTCAAGGTTGGAACTAAGTTTTGTCTTTGCCAGTTGAGAACCCCAGCAGTCATGTTCTTGTCATTGTCCACTTGGTCACATTGGTGGTTGTTGTTACCCCTAATGTTGACATGATTGGTAAATGCATATTTCATGGGTAACTTGTAGGATGCTCAAGGGCTACAGACACACACTTATTTTTGGTTGAGAGTAGTCCTTCATGTGATGATATTCCTGGATGTTCAGCATAATTATTCGCCTTGATAATAATGTGGTTGCCTTGGTTGGAATGATGATTCTAGCCTTCACAAGGTTAGATTATCAGTGGAGGTTGCTTCAGTGGTGCATAATGTTCTTCATGAACCAACATCAAGCTGGTTAAATAATCACATCTTGGTCACTTTCACATTGTGCTGCATGGTTAGATCATAAGTATCCTCTGATGTGGTAACACACTTACCTAGTTTCATTCATGTTCATGCCATTTTCCATAGTTTTACCTAGGCAGGGAAGACTTGGGAAAAATTGAAAGAAATTTTGAAGGGCCTAGCTCTGTGATAGAATTTTCTTCTCTTTATATATACTCAATTCCAATTTTAGCAAAGTTGTGGGCCAACTTGATACCTAGAAGTTGCCGAAATACATATCATTCTGGAATAAATTCACCATAATTCTTTCTGCAACAATTAGACAAATCATTAAGACGAATGGGGAATTACTTTTTGGGTCTAGGTGAAGAACAAGAGTTGCACATACTTGAGTTGAATTCCCTCAGTTATATGTTGAGGTTGTTTGTGTAAGGACTAAATTTACATTCACAGATATTTACCAGATTGAAGACTGAAAATTGATGCTTTTGTTTGCACTGGTATATTGTTTCCTTGGTGGGTAAGATTAGGTCGCTGCTTGGTACTCATTGACAATCTCCTTGGCATTTAGATGTTTGCTTGGCACTTGTATAAACGTAGAAAAAAAGATGATGTTTTTGTTTGCACTAGTATATTGTTTCCTTGGCACATGTATAAACCTTGAAAAAGTTTCTTGCTTCTGTTTGCACTGGCATATTGTTTGTATTTCTAATTTGTGAAATCTATTGTGTGACAGATTCGAGAAGTCAGACCAAAGGTTACCTTAGTAGCCCGCATGGCAGCATCTGTTGCAAACTATGATTATATTGTGGATTGGGAATTCCAGACTGATGGCTTTATCCGAATTAAGGTAGGAAACTCTGAAATATTTCCTTGAGAAAGCAACTTGTCAAGTTATTTTTACTCAAGCACAGATTAGAAGGGTTAAGCTTTTGACCATTTTATTTGGCACACAGGTTGGACTAAGTGGGATCTTGATGATCAAAGGTACAAAATATGAGAATGTCAACCAGATCAAATCCGAGGATGAGATTCATGGGACTTTGCTTGCTCAGAATACAATTGGTGTCATCCATGACCATTATGTTACTTTCTACCTGGAAATGGATGTTGATGGTACAGATAATTCCTTTGTTCAGGTCAAGATGGCCAAGCAAACGGTGAAGAATGGACAAACTCCAAGAAAAAGTTTTTGGAAAGCAGAGAGACACATAGCAAAAACAGAGAAGGATGCCCAAATTAAGCTGAGAATCTAGGGTTTAAGTATCTACTAAGCATTACCAATAAAATGAAGTGAATGGAATGATATCCAATGTTGCAGTTACAGGATCAAAGACATTTTAGTTGGGATTATATATGGTAGGAGCAACAAATTCCTAGCTCTCAAAATTTGCACATGTTTCAATCCTGTCTATCTGAAAAGCCTAACAATGTTGTTGTGACATTTTCTTGCAATCTTAGTGCACTTGTTGACATTCTCAGACGGATTGTTACACTATTCTATAAAGCAATCAACACATGAAGGTACGAAACTAGGGCTGCGAGTTGACACTGCTGTCTATTGTCATTCTCAAGACGGTTTAGTGCTAACTGCATTTGGGCTAAGATTATCCCTGTAGCAGTGCTTGAGCCTTGAACTTATATAACATTAATACCAGTTAACTAGTGTAGGGTACGAAACTAGGGCTGTGAGTTGACACTACTGTCTATTGTCGTTCTCAGGATGGTTTAGTGCTAACTGCATTTGGGCTAAGATTATCCCTGTAGCAGTGCTTGAGCCTTGAACGTATATAACATTAATACCAGTTATAACTGAATATGGGCTGGGACTGTACTTATCTGTGGATATTTCTTTGAAATTTGATTTCAGATGTTTAATACTGTGCTTTTTCCAATCTCTTTATTTTTGGATTTTGTTCCTTCATTTCATTACACTTCAGCTATACCCAAGTTAGAGATGCCTAGGGCATTCCTTTTGATGTAGGGCTATTTGTTGGTGTTTTGACTGCTTCTTTGACCACTTCTCTTCTTGTACACATGTTTATACACTTTATTTCTTATTTACTTTCAATCTCTTATAACCACAGTCAAGGTCCAGAAATAAATTTGCATGTTCAGTAATACCTTTTGTTAAATACATCGGGCCAGAATCTGGTTTCTGCAAGAAAAAATCTCCTGCTAGAACAAAAGAACTCAATAGTTTCCATGTCAAAAGTTTCAGTTTGATGTGATTCTTCCTCTCAAGCAGTTGAAACTTGCTTCTACAGTTATCTCAATGGATACCTGTGGCATGCTATGATGTTTCTTTGACATGTATTGGATCTAATATGAGAGAGACCTTAACAAAATCAATATAGAGTAATGCAGTTGCAATGAATTTTCTCCATGGTTAAAAATTCTTGTATATTTGCAGTTTCTTCTACAAACTTGGTACTAGGCAACATATTCTTTCCCATCTTTTATTACAATGATGTTTAGTATGTGAAGTTAGCCCTCAACTACATTGTTGCATAATAAATTTGCAAGGAATACATTTTTTTATGAATCAGTTGTAAGAGTTGGGGCTGGGACTGTACTTATCTGTGGATATTTCTTTGAAATTTGATTTCAGATGTTCAATACTGTGCTTTTTTCAATCTCTTTATTTTTGGATTTTTTTCCTTCATTTCATTACACTTCAGCTATACCCAAGTTAGAGATGCCTAAGGCATTCCTTTTGATGTAGGGCTATTTTTTGGTGTTTTGACTGTTTCTTTGACCACTTCTCTTCTTGTACACATGTTTATACACTTTATTTCTTATTTACTTTCAATCTCTTATAACCACAGTCAAGGTCCAGAAATAAATTTGCATGTTCAGTAATAAGGATCCACGAGAATTTGCAAACACAGAAATGATGTTGCTTCTAAAATTCTGAATGCAATTTGGAAACAACTTCACTTCTGAAATACAAGAATGCAATCCAAAACTTTCTTTGCACATTCTGTTTACAAATAGAATCTGCCAGTGACATGTTATGCAATTGGGAATACCCTAACAATTTCCCACTTGGTAATACATTGTTCAAGGTTGAATACCCAGCTTACCCCTACACCAAGTGAATTTCCTCCTATCCATTGCTTTAGTTGAAGAACGTATTTCATTACCTTAAGTCCTAGCCTTGAGTATTGATACCTCACTAGACT
The DNA here is from genome assembly GCA_034641835.2 of Pinus albicaulis. Taxonomy (NCBI): domain Eukaryota; kingdom Viridiplantae; phylum Streptophyta; class Pinopsida; order Pinales; family Pinaceae; genus Pinus; species Pinus albicaulis. The sequence continues at coordinate 11,301,779 of CM076570.1, read as the reverse complement.
CAATTAAACCTCTCTAAAATAGTAGAATTTCACCGTGATATGATTTTTCCATGGATACAACTTGTGATTATTTCCCAAGGTAATTGCATTCTAATTGTAACAAGTAGGGATGGGTCCATGTTCAAAGTCCAATATCTGTGCATAATTGTGACAAACAAAAAATGTGCTTGGAAGTCTTTGACATTGCAATGTACTTTACTTCGATTAGGAACGGGCATCCACTTATTGTCTCTTACTCCGAATTCACAACTCCAAACAATGTAAATAGATATGCACCGGTCGAGTTTTCATTATCAACAAACCCATACATATGAAGCATCTTGCTTCCATCTCCTTGGTAGCAAAGAGCATATTCAATTTTAGATGAACTGAGATATTTGTGATGCATATCCTCACTCTCATTTTTCAGTTTTCTTGACAAAGCTACAGTTGAAGATGAGTTGGACGATGAGTGTAAAACAACCTTCAATTGGCGACTATGCACAGTCCAAGAGGTTGAAGAGGTGAAAGATGTTTTTGGGCTGTTACCAATTTGGATGGCATGTTTGATGTATGGGGTTGTCTTTGCACAATCTTCAACATTTTTCACAAAACAGGGGAGCACAATGGATAGAAAGATTGGAACACATTTTGAGATCCCTGCTGCAAGCTTACAGTGTTTTAATAGCCTATCTATTCTCCTATTGGTGCCTGTTTATGACCGCATCTTTGTTCCAATGGCAAGGCGCTTGACAGGGAATGAACGGGGGATTACTATGCTGCAAAGGATAGGCACTGGCATGTTTTTCTCCATTATATCAATGATTTTTGCCGCATTGATAGAGATTAGAAGAATCGAGGTAGCAAAGGAAAATGGACTGATGGACCTGCCCAATGCAACAATTCCCTTGAGCATTTTTCTGCTGCTTCCACAATATGTGCTATTTGGCACAGCGGATGTATTTGCAATGGTAGGAATGCAAGAATACTTTTATGATCAGATGCCAGACACTATGAAAATCCTGCGTATTTTTGTGAATCTGAGTGTTGTAGGAGTTTCTAGTTTCATTAGCAGCTTCCTTATTTCAGTTACTGAGAAGTTTAGTTGCAGAAGCAAGGGGGGTTGCTGGTTCACAAACAACTTGAACAAAGCTCATTTAGACTACTTTTATTGGCTTCTAGCCTCTCTGAGTGCAATCAATCTCTGCATTTACATGTTCTTAGCCAGCTGCTATCAGTATAAAAATTCCCAAAAGGATATTTCTTATGAGGACGAGGAATCCTTGAGCGGAAGGCCACTTCTTCCTTCATGAGCATATGTTGAGATATTTAAGGGAATTGTTAGGGTATCTCTGTTCAGGCAGAGTGGCATTACTCTCAGGCAAGACAAATTGTAGAGCTAGGTACAGTACATGCTATCCTTGATTTCTATGTTGAAAGTGTCCCATCATAAATGAGTGTTTATTTGCAAATGCCCTAGTTATAAGTGGTGCATTTGTATCTTGGAGCCCTTCTTAGGATGATTAGGTAACCCTATATACAAATATCACAGTTACTTGCGTAAAGAGAGTGGCCTTCACTGTTTAAAGAGAATGATATTAACAGGAATTCTGTTAAACATTGGAGCTTTAATACAAAGTTAGTTGAGATTATGCTCTTTGATTCACTAGATCAAGTTTGGTGTCTAGCTCACTTAAAAGAACCATTCAACGTTTCTCACTTGACTCCACTTCTAGCCAGTATCAAAAATTGATATTGAAGAAATGAGATATCTAAAATACATATTGTTGCAAGCAGGGTGCATTCTCCTAGGCATCTAATTGTTTTATTAGGGCCACTTTGATCGTAAACCTTTGCACTCTTCTTCTGTCATAAAAGTAAGACTAGGGAGTAGTTTAGTTAGGTCAGTTTTGCAACTTCTGTGAATAAAGTGATTTTCTGTAGTGGTCGTAGCAGAGTTTTCTTTCAGACATGGTGTGAAGACAGTAGCGGGTTTGATGGTTAGATCTTGTCCTTTATATTTTTTATATGATGTATTGCAGGTTATAGCATACATTTTTGAGAGTTCTCTCTAAGTATTTGATTGCAGCATTCAGGGTTTCATATATGTCTGCGGTGAACATTACGTTGTGGTTTATCTTTCAATTGAGTAAATCTGTAAAATGTACAAAGATAAATGAACAATTAATGACATTGCTAATAGGAATTTCTAAATGAGAAGTGGTAAAGGGCTTCACTTTGACTTGTATTTACTAATGGAGTCAAGTTCTTTATGTAAAATAATAGTGTATTAAGTGGATGTGATAATAACACCCTGGATCTGTGATGTCTCTGCAGCGTGAAGGTCAATAATTGTGACCACTTTGTATTTGTTTCTAAGTTGATTGACAGTTTCCCATCTGTTTTTTGACACAAATCTACAATTGTGGCTAAAATTATAAATGTTATTTACATGATCCGATGGCAAAATCAAACATGTGTCATGATATAATGATATCATCAAACAATTTGATATATGATATGATGCCACCATGAAACATGTTCCATATAACCGAACAGCTTCTTTAAACTTCCAAATGTCAATAGCCACGGATATTTTTACCAAAATTGGTATTATTGTCTGCAATATGGTAAAATCAAACTTAGTAAACAAATAAACTATTCCTATTAGCAGAAAGAGAATGCACTTTATCAAAATGTTTGCTATAGTTCTACCTTTGCAGGGCCTGTAATCACATATCATTTGCAATTTCCATTCAAAATGAAGCTTATGACCTTGCCATTCAATAATAAATCCTTGTATTATCAATTTTCAAACCTTGGCAGGGCCCCCAGGGCCTGTAATTACATATCATTTGCAATTTCCAAATGAAGCTTATGAACTTGTCATTCAATAATAAACCTTTGTATTATCAATTTTCAAAAAAAAATTATGTTGTCCTGGCTGTAGCTTCTATACTAACAGATTTTGTCTACTTACACAAACAACTTGTTTATAAAATCGCAATAATAGCTATGAATGCCAAAGAGGCACTAGTCCAGTCGATGTGGATCTGTATTTCTATTGGCTTCTCCACTAGTGACATGTGTTAACATGTCTATTGGCTCAATATCTTGCAATTGATTGAGTAATATTCAGTTCGTATTGTATAGTCAAAGATTTCCTTGTATCTGCCAGTTGAAAATGATTCAGTCAGTCACTGCCCTTGTAATATAAGAAATTGACTTTCTTTTCGTTATTTGTGGTAAACAATAATATTTTCAGTATATTACTGTAGGCCATACAATTACAACCATACATGTATCCCTTGGGCGATTTAACTTTGCTCGTGTCCCATAAATTCTTCACCCTGCACAGGCCATATAAAAAATTACCATAATGAAGTCCTGTGACATTGACTATCATAGGGGAGGGACTGAGTTTCATAAAAGTAATATCGTCATAAAGACCACAACTCAAAGAAGATGGAAAAATAAATAAATTTAGTCCTCAAGCTACTATAATCCTGCTATATGGAGTATCTGGAGGAAAATGGCTTTCTTAACATGAGCTATACTAACCTATTCAAAATAAATGTGCCTGTCTTCACCTCTGAGAGGGAGCAAAACCAACAAATCTTGTCCTGTGTAGAATCTTTTGACTGTCTTTATCTGTAGATGGTGCAAGTGCATTGTCAACTGAGGGGAGACCTGAGGCCATGATAACAGTGTTGTATGTGGTCACGATGGATAATGAGACCATGAGCAATCTTCAAACAGGTTGGTGCCCCTGCCAACTGTTTTTAAAAATTGAATGGCAGCAGCTGTTGGAGCCATTGACCAAGAGAAAGTAAACTTCAAATTTGTGCTAATGAGTTATGTACTCATTTGGTTAATAGTATGATGTTTTAGACTCTCGAGTCTAGAGGCCATTTAGAAGCTTAATTGTTTATGTATTTTCACTCAGAAGTTCAACTATATGTAATCCCAAAACTTATGTCATGATTCCATTATAATATATTCACCTTTTAGCATGCACAATCAAACTTTGAACATTTAGTGTCTAATGGTTTGGATTTACATTGTTACATGGATCTATTTTTTTAATTCAAATTTGAGTATTTTAGGTATTATTTTGTGGTCCAGTTCTTCAACCTAGTTTTTTCCCAGTTCTGGCCCATTTTGTGATTTTGGGAATCCAGTTCCAGTTCTGACTACTATGTTCAGTGCTCAGATGTACATATCAAGGAAAATAATTCTAGCAGATAGAAGCAATGTCAATCACTTATCACGAATCTGCAATATAGCTTCCCATTTATAAATAGTTGGCACCACCACATGGTGAAACAACAGATTTAGTCAAGTGACACATATAGGTAACTGAATTCATTAGCAGGGAGCATACTGACCTTTCATTTTTCATGGAACCAAGAGTTGTCATGGACAATGGATCTTAACATTGTTTCTTGCTCAATTGAATTATCCAACTTGGCACCTTCATTTCAAATCCACCCGGTGCTTGTAATATGCAAAATATCCATTATTAAACTGCCAAACATACTCTACTACATAGGACCACTCGATGCATGTCTGTCTTCCAAACAGAATTCTGAATATATAATTTTATGGTTAGTTAAAAACTTTGATGGATCTGTTGTGGGAAGCATGATAGCCTATAAAAATGTATACTAATATTTGCCACCCAAAAGGTCATAAGACTTTCTTCACCATTTGACCCCAGTGCACATCATCCTCAGTATTATTCCAGAGCATCCCATTTCTTATAACCATCATATTATCACAATTATAACATATCTTATTCATTCCAAATAATCCCCATTTAACCAAGAACATAGTGAAATATACAACAGTTTGAACTTTGTACCAAGCCCTCTCAATTCTGCTAACAAGAAATTGTGCGACATATATATATATATATATATAATCAGAATAACAGTACTATTTATCTCACCAGAGACCTGTAAAATATGAGAATTTAACAACATTCTAGACAAAGGGAGAATAGGGTGCAGCACTCGGTATACTTAAAGTTTACAATTGAAGGAACCATGAAGCAGTTAGAAGCATCTAACAGTCTGGCATCTCAGGTGTCTGTCAACTCAAATGCTCTGCTTTCTAGGAATCTGTCCCACCAGTGATCTACCATACCCTTTTGTATCTTTAATAGCTCAACATCTCCTTGTCATAGATAGTTAAAAGAAAGCCATACAAAATCATCACTTGCACAAAACACTGGGGGTAGACATGATACTAGGGGACTAATATGGATGATTGAAGTGATCTTTCCCACTGCATCTTTATTCAGAATCACTTTCTGCTGGACGAGTAGGCTGGATATAACCATTTCTTGGCCCCAAGCACATGCTTTTTCCATACAAAGTTGTTTGTTTGTTTGTTTTTTTTTTTTTTTTTTTTAACACCAACAAGGACAACTAAACTTAAATATACAAGGATTTACAAAATCACTCCAGCTGTACCTGTACGAAATACATAGTCATCAGTCCCAAAATTTGATCTAAGACTATTTGCCTTTGTATCTATGTGTATAAAGGCAGTACTTCTATGCCATTAGCTGGCAATTTAACCAACAATTATGATTGTAAACTAACTTATAGACTGACTCTGGGCAGTTAATAAGACAAAGCTTAGCTGCTTTAATAAAAAATGACTAAACCAACATATCAATGCAACTCATGAAAATAGCACTTGTACAAAAGACCAACTATAACTGATCTGGACTTTTGCTGGAGGAAGATAACCCAAAGGGACAAGTACACTTGCCATATCGATGTGGAACTCCCAGGGAAGCACTGGTCAATGCTCCCTCTTAAATATATGAAGTTCGAACTGACATGGATTGCACAATACACACATACCTCTGGTACTTCTGACACAACTCCCAATATTCCTAGAAAGACTCTGCCACAGAAAACTCATGGTGATTTTGTTCTACAATTTATAAGACATTACTAAACCCATTGCGGGTGGAACTTCCACTCCACGAGGGAATGTCTACATGAATGCACTGAAAATGAACCCATAATTATTTGAAATGCCTAAATTCCCTTGTCCTTTAATATGTTTTATAACTACCACTTTGAATGCATCAATTGTAATTAGTCACAGTCAGCTACATTAATGCCACAATTCCCATTGCTAGAGAGAACCTGACAACTCCCAAGCTTGACTCCAACATTCACCAAAGTCGAATTGAAGGATTGCCTTCGATACCTCTCATAACGCCATTCCGAATTCATCATATCAACAGTGTTTTTCAAATACAGGACATCTGTGTAAAACCTAAGTTGCTACTGCAAACACAATGTGTCTGATTCCCCAGAGCACCAAAAAACAAGTTGTAAAGTTTTGGCACTGCATCTAAGAAAAAATTAATATTGTACATTGTACTCGAAAAAGCTTGAAAAATTAAGCCTCCTCAAACTTAGGTTTCAAACAAGTGTCACAAACAATCTCTGAGCAGCAACTGAGGCACAGTGACTATCACAGCAACTGAGGATTATTGTGCAGTGTTAGAAGGGATTACAAGTGTTGGCCAAGTGGATTTCCACCAGTGTTTAAGTTTTTTCCTACAAATGGATTCCAAGTGCTAGGCAACTGGATTTGTCCACCAATCTTCAAGTTTCTTCCTCTGAAAGGATTCCAAGTGCTCGGCAAATGGATTTGTCCACCAATTTTCAAGTTTCTTCCTACAATAGTCCATTGTCTTCTTCATTTCGCAGAAATCATGGCTCAATCACAAAGGGAAGCTAGAGGAAAGGGAGTAATTACCCCGTTGATGTTGTCCCCCTCCTTCATTTTTCTTCAGAGTCTGTTCGTGCTCCATCTGTTGGAAGTGGGGCTGCAACAACAGCTTCAAATGCTGAAAATACATTATTTTAGCAAAATTGTGGGCTCGGGAGCAAAAGTGTCCATTGTGGAAGCATGTTACAAGATATCAAGGGCCTAGGGCCAAACTAAAGGGCGGAGGAAATGTTCTTTGGACGTGTAATTTTCTCCTTAATCAATTTAAGATCACTTCCTTCCAAGTTATGTGCCATTTGTTGGACACACCTTGTGTACTTGGAGCATGTCTAGAAGTAAGTGCATCCAAATGAAAAGAATTGGAAAGAGAGGCCAATGTTGACTTGGTGGCAGCAACATCTAAGAAAACCAAGAATGAGGATCCTCTTCCAATCTTGAGGAAATCATCAAATAATTATCCATCTAGGAGTGGCAGTGTATCGAGCAACAAAAAAGAGGTAAGTTGATGGACAAGATAATTCAACAAGTGAGGAAGGAGGAGATTGATCTTACCATTGGGTTTTTTTCCTTTATCTCAACTTCATCTCATTTAATGTTGCACAGTCACCTTAATTTGTTGAGATACAAGGTACATGCCTCCTAGTTAGAAAAGCTTAGAACCACATTGTTGGTAAAGGCAAAGAAGGAGGTGGATAATATGCTAGAGCCTATTGAATCATCATAGCCCTTATCTGGTGTTAGTACTATTTCTAATGGATGGACAGATGTAGCACATCATCCACTCATCAACTTCATGGTAGCTTTCTTGAATGGACCAATCTTCTTGAAGGCAGTGGATGTTCTTGGAAAATACAAGGATGCACAATATATAGGTGAGTTGTTCGTGAAAGTTATTAAAGACATAGGTGTTGATTCTTGTGTGCAAATTATTACAAAAAATGCATCTATTTACAATGATAAGACATGACTGTGGAACCTAAATATCCACAAATATTTTCGACGCCTTGCATCATGCATTCTTTGAATTTAGCACTTAAATCTATTGCTTCGAATGTGACATGGATAGGAACTCCTATTGAGGATGCATGCCATGTTTGCAATTTTGTACAAAACCATACCAATGCCCTCACAATCTGTTGAAACTCCTAATACTAGCCCAAAATTATTTTCTCGCAACAATTATTTATTCCCAACAATTTATTTTATTAACCAAATAAATTCTAAATTCTTGAAAAATAAAATCATTGGTATTTTAACATTCAAAAATTTATATGGAGTGGAAATAAAATCAAAGAGAGATCAATCACACATTACAACAGATAAAGACCCACAACAATTCTGCTTCATTAATTAATCTAGAAAATCAAGGTTTCGACCCACAGGGAATTTACAAAGAAAAATACAATGACTGTAACCTGCAACTCGGTCCCACTAGAATAATTCAGCGAAAGGAAACTTGGCCAATTGGAAACTAACCACTAAAGAAATTTTGCTTAGAGAAAACTCAGTCAAGTTGATTGTTGGTTGAACGGTTAATTGTTGGTTAAATGGACATAAGATCTTGCAGGCACAAATACCAAAGGGAAAAATGGAGCCCATCATGGGGTACTCTTTGTAATTCTTCACCACTGCTACCTTCCATGCTTCCTCAAACTCCTCTCCAACCTAAATATTAGTGCTAGTAGTAGAATGAGAAACAAAACTACGCTTAGAAGAACTAGAAGAACGCGTTTTCCAAACTGCACGAGAACTACTTCCCTCATGAGTCACCATGTGCCATGCTTGGTCTTAGTGGTTCTCTTCCTTCTACTCCTGGTTCAACTACCATATATTCATTGGAACCAACACCCTGAACTCCACTACACAACGATTCACCATTTTGTAGTAGTGATTCGCCATTTGTATTGGTGATTCGCCATGATTTTACAAGATAGTATAATCTCGTGAGAGATTCGCCAAAAAATTATATATACATATTATATTATTAATAAAATCGCCTTCCATTTTTCCTATGTATCATGGAGATTCGCCCATTTATTATATATATAAATTTAGGGGGGTTCTTAAAATTTTCCCTGACCTCCACCAACACAAGGACAACAAGGGACACCACAAGTTGGGATGAGAACACCCTTGAGAAGTGATGATAGTGCTTCTCCAAGCACATCACAAGGAGCAGATTTGAGTGCTTCTACAAGCACAAGTTCAGCAAGTGAAAGAGAAACCAGATTTATAATTCTAAATGAAATTTATGAACAAGAAGAAGGTATGAACTCTTTATTTTCATTATATTGTCATGTAGAAGATCCTATTCATTTTGAAGAAGATGTAAAATATAAGAAATGGATAGATGCTATGGATGAAGAGATTAATTCCATAGAGAAAAACAAGACATGGGAATTAGTTGATCTCCCAAAAGGCAAAGAATTAATTGGAGTGAAATGGGTCTACAAGACCAAAAGCAATTTTGAAGGTAATATTGAAAGGCACAAGGTCAGACTTGTTGTCAAAGGCTACAAGCAGCAACAAGGAAGAGACTATGAGGAAAAATTTGCACCAGTTGCAAGAATGGAAACAGTAAGAGTAATGTTGTTCATAGCAGCACAACACAAGTGGAAAGTTTACCAAATGGATGTGAAATCAGCATTCCTAAATGGAGTATTAATGGAAGAGGTTTATGTTGAACAACCTCTAAGCTATGAGAAAAAAGGTCAAGAGCATAAAGTATGAAAATTGAAGAAAGTTCTATATGGGTTGAAACAAGCACCAAGAGCATGGTACAGTAGGATCCTATCTACTAGAAAATGGGTTTGAAAAATGTGAAGGAGAACCCACACTATACATCAAGGAGAAATATGGTAAGATGTTGGTTGTTGTTTTGTATGTTGATGATGTGATTTTTACTGGTAATGATGCTTACCTCATTGAGAATTTTAAAACAATCATGAAAGATGAATTTGAGATGACTGATATGGGATTGCTAAGATACTTCTTAGGAATAGAAGTAGAGAAAAATGAAAATAATTTTTTTATTTCTCAAGAAAAGTATGTTAAAGAATTTTTGGAGAGATTTAACATGCAGGATTTCAAGGCAGCAATTACTCCTACAGTGATGGGATTGAAACTGAGCAAAGAAGACAACAACAAGGATTTTGATCCAAGTTTGTATAAGAGCATAGTTGGAAGCCTCATGTATTTGACTGCAACTAGGCCTGATATTATGCATGCTATGAGTTTAATTTCTAGATTTATGGAAAGGCCAAAGGAGACACATTGGCAAGCAGAAAAAATAATCCCAAGGTATGTGAAAGGAACAAAGAGGCATGGTATTTTATACACCACTTCAGAAAATTTTGAATTGATTGGATATACTGATAGTGATTGGGCTAGAAGTATAGATGATAGGAAAAGCACCTCTGGATATGTTTTTCATATGGGATCAGGAGCCATTTCATGGGCTTCTATGAAAAAACCAATTGTGTCTTTATCAACAGCAGAGGCAAAGTATGTGGAAGCTACAGCAGCAGCATGTCAAGCAGTTTGGATGAGGAGAATGTTGACAAGTTTGTGTCATGAATAGGTAAAAGGCACAACAATTTATTGTGATAATAGCTCAGGTATAGCTTTATCAAATAATTCAGTGTTTCGTAAGAGAATGAAACGCATTGATACCAAGTATCACTACATCAGAGAGCTAGTGAACAATGGTGAAATTGTTTTACAACATTGTAGAACAGAGGAGCAGTTTGTTAATATACTAAAAAAACCATTGGGGCAGGAAAGTTTTAATTATTTGAGGAAATGTATGGGTATGCAATAGAATGAAGCAGTTGAATTTAAGGGGGAGTGTTGAAATGTTAAAATCAACTGCACACTAGCGAGGAGGTCAATTTTTTAATTTTGATGGAAATGCGAAGTACAATAGCGATAGATTTTTGTTGTTGTGTGCACTCCATCACACATTTAAAACCCTACAAAATTTCAAGTTTTGGTTTTTTGATTTATGGCCGTAGCTTGTCTCTAAATTTAACTCCATGGTCAAACCATGCAACCACGCAACTCATCTTCTTATCTTCTTTTCTACTGCCTTAAAGCCCTCCATACCGCCATTACCACAGTCCACCAACCATATAGTTTTTGTGCCGTTCATTTGATTTTAAATAACACCACGACACAGTTTGAGTGGAGCCAATGCTCCATGCTATATACCCCACCAACCAATCACACTTTGATCGCAATTTTTTTTAGCCTCGTCACCACTCCTTTACCCGCGCAAAGAACCAGACCTCACCACTGCCAAGTCACCATAGCTCGCAGCAAATAGCGTGTCGATTGCATGAAAGGGAGTTGACGTCACACCAGCTCCAAATGGATGTGATGAGGTTTTATGTAATGCGGTTGGGTCCATTTGAAGTCCGCCGCGGGCTCCACCTCCAACCAATGGGAGCCCGACCGCATAGTTTGCATGTTGAGTCAGCATCCCTCAAAATGGATTCGATAACTTATGAAAAGGATTTTTGAAATCATTTTTTTCAAATCTGCGAATAAATAAAGTTTGTAAAGTTTCAAAATTTAGGATAAGGGTTAATTTTTTTATTTTAAAATGTCGCGACGCATGTTTTGTTAATTCTTTTGACTTATTATTAATATATATGTTTTAATATATATATATATATATATAATAAACATTTTCAATGTTTATAATATATATAAATTTAGTGTGTATTGTAATAGTTTTCAATACCATATATATATGCCCCAAGGCAAAAAGAAAAATGTTGACTGCATATTGTGAAGAAAAAGGCCCAAAGGCAAAAACAAAAAAAACAGTGACTGTGTGTATTTTTTTTTAAATAGAGTATTATGACAGTGAGCCATTTTGAAGACAGAGAGTGATAGTGAAGGAAAAATTTGCAGCACTGCATGTGAAACAGTTAATTTTTTTTTTGAAAGGCCAGAACAACAATTCCATGGCAACACTGTAATAATTTTTTTTTAAGTTTAATGAAATAGTGTTTTTCTACGTCTCTGTCCAATTTTTTTTTAGTTAATCTGTGTGTTGGGGAGAGGAATTTTTATTCCTTCTGTGTGTTCTGAATTGTTCATAAATTCCAACAGAAGGTGTCTTCTGTCAACGCACATGTTTAAACACCCACGAGGCCTTCTACAATGCCTTTAATCAAATTTCAAATGCATCACTTTTTTATAGTTCAACCATATGTATGCACCAAATTATTAGTGGGATGAGCACAATCATATTTGGTGAGAAAATAACTCCTGAGTAAGCAGAAGCATTGCTAAGGATGAGGCTTGTATTGATTAAAAATAAAATTCTGAGAAATGACTGGTAGTGGAATATTTAACCTGGATAATCCAACTGAATGTGAAAATGTAGGGGAAACAATTCGAACATGAAAAAGTAACAGAACTAAAGTGAGAGTGAGAATCAGATCCAGAGCCAAAGCTAGAACCATAACATGATGATGTGTTGAGAAAGAAATAAAAATAGGTTACTGAATTCGTTACCAAGGTAAAAGAGTTGGATGAAAAAGAACATGAGCGTGATGAATGTATATATGACAAAGGTAGAATGGAGATGGAGGAATGGTTTTCTACTGACAGGTGGAAATCAAAGTTATAAAAGGAAATCATTGAATCCATCCACCACAAGTGCAACACTTGTGACGTCCATTAGTGCACAACCAAAGTGAGAGGGATTCAAGCTCCATTATTGGTAAAAAATAACTGAAGCATTGCTCGAAGGCTAGTTTTTTTCACAGAGAAAAAAAGTTATTTTATTAATTTAAATAAATAGTACATATCAAAATTCTTATATAAAAACCTTCATCTAGATGCCACTAAGTGGCTCATCAAAGCTCAGAGCCTAACATATCTATGGATACTATTTCTAAAAATTCTCTAAAAGATAAATGTTCTAGTCTCTAAAAGAGAAATGAGAAATGTTCTGAAGATATTACATGTTTTTGTGCCCTCAAAATGGTAAAAAGAAAAATTTCAAAAAATACATGTATTCCTAATAGCTGAAAACGGAAAACCTAGTAACTTTATGCTCCACCATTGTGAAAATTGGATGTTCCTTTCTTAAGAATACCTGATATTTCCTGTGTGAACCAATCTTCTTTGATCAAATACCGAGAAGTAAAACTTACTAGGTTCCTTGTGAATACCTCTTTTAGATAGTAAATCCGCACTCCAAGTTTGTTCTGTGTAGATGTGGTCAAATATAACCTTCCGAAATTTATTGATCTCTGTTTGTATTTGTTGCATCCAGTTAGAAATAATAGGCGGACTGAAGGAATTATTTCCATTGGCCCACTCAATGATGCCTTTATCGTCCCCAAAAATATGAATGTATTCAATACCAAGCCATTTTGTTGCAGTCAACACTCCCCATAAAGAAATTAACTCGGCTCTACTATTAGTGCCCATCCATCCCTCCCACCAGAAATTATATTTAATGTCCAATGAAGGATGAATTACTGCACTGCACCCACATTTCCTCCCTACACTAGCTCCATCAAAAAAACCTTCAGGAAATGAAAGCCAGATATCTCTTTTTTTTGGGTATTCTATACTTTTTATTCTTCCTCACAGATTTTTTATTGTTATAATAAGCCATTGTCTTGATGATATCTTCATGTAGGTTCAGCCCTTTGTCATCAAATATAATTGCATTCCTCCTCCTCCAAATGGTCCAGAAAATGTATAATGGCAGTGAATAATAATTCAATCTTCTGCTCCAAACTTTGACAGCCATGTACATCAACTAATAGGTAATCGTATAAACTATGTTATAGCTTCCCAATACAGCTTCCCAAAGGGCAAGACTATATGGACATTGAAGGAATATGTGAGTTATTTCCTCCAAACCATTCATACATAGGACACAAATACCAGGACCTTGAAAACCTCGTTTTTGGAGGTTTATCCAAGCCAACATTCCATTGCGAACTGCCAGCCAACTAAAAGCCTTACGTTTATTAGGAATCTATCATTTCCAAATGAATTTTGGAAATGTTGGAAATGTCAACTTCCCTTCCAGCATAGGGAGATTTTTGTAAATCTCCTGTACTCATGGATTTCCTTTTTTTAATGATCCTTCCCAAACCATGTGATCCACACCCTCTCTGATAATAATCCCAGCATTTCTGAGAGCAGTAGTATATTCATCCCATTCCACAGAAAAATACTCTGGGATTTCCAAATCTTCGACAAAAGACCAAACCCGCAAATCTAAATGTACTGGAGAGTATACTCAGATATGATTTATATACAAAATTCCCTTTTGATGTAAATGATTAAAAATATAAACAGATAGAGAATGATTACCTTTAAAACCACACATAGCATCCAAACCGACCATAATTCTGTGGCCATCTCCCACAGACCACTGCACATGTCTCATAAGCAGCTCCAACATCCGAAGCATCCCCTTCCAAATGGTAGACATCTGGGATTTTTTCTTGGCACCTAAGGATATCCATGTCGAGAAGCTATCTCTATTTATCCCTGACTATCATTGACCACAAGCATGTACAATCAACTGCATGCCAAATATTTTTGATAATTAGCTTTATTAAAAATGCTCGGATCCAATATTCCCCATCTGCCCTCTTCAACTGACCTTACTAATATCGACCATCTCACATGATGGATCTTATCTTTCATCCCTCCATTATGAACTCCAGACCATATAAAATGTCCCATGATAGACTGAATATTACATATTTGTTATCGACTATAATGACAAATTAATATTACATATTTTGAGGATGAATACATGGACATTAATATATCTTTTTTCTATATTATGCCTTTCTTTCTCCTTATACAAATTTACAAGAATGTATTTTTATTTTTATATATAAAAAAAAACAATATGAATTTTTGAAAATAAATAAATAAATTTATAGTTTTATAATATTACAGCGTTGATTCATTATTTTATTTAAAAATTGTGAAAGTTCTTTTTTTTTTCACTTGTGGTTTGCGAATCCAATGTGCTCGCACACATATGTACCTACTACGTCCACGGAAAAATCTCGATAGACCTTCTCGAGGGGATCTAACCATCGACCTTACATGCGAGACCTAAATATTATTGGTCAATTTGGGCATCATTCCCAATGACTTGGTTAACTGGCATCATCTCCAAGACCAATGTATAGGGTCTATCATCCCCTAACATTTCAGTTGCTATATGCCTTAAGACAAAGAACAAGACAAATCAATCAAAGACTTTCATCTACAAAGGTTTCCAAAGTTTGAAATTTATAATATATCATATGAGAGCTCACCAACGTTGCCTCTAAAGGGACTAAGTGTGTTGCATATGCAGGTAGCCCTATGCAAGGCTACTCTGCAAAGAACTTCTCGACATCCTTGGGTGAGTTGGTCACATTGGGAGTGAAATTCTCATTGTTTCAGAATTTCCACTTGGACATTGCCTTCTAGAAGAGTTCACATGTGTCAAAATTCGAATCCATGTGTCCATTTGACATCTACAATATTGGGAACATGTCTTTCCTATTATTGGAAAGTCATTGATTGTGAAACTACCTTTAGCTCCTCTATAAATTGAGCACAGATCTTAGTGTTTGAGAAGGAAGAATTTGTGTAGAGAAATGTTGGTGGAATTTTCATTGAGGAGATTGATTTGAGTGACAGATTTCTGGAGATATCTGCATTGTGATGAGGTTGTGATGCTGCTGGAGATGGTGACACTAAATCAATCACTGGGTTGTAACCTCCCCTTCTATCATCAATAAAGATTAATGCTTATTTTTCCCTATATGCATATGTATAATATTTTATTTTCAATATCATGATTTCTTAGTTGATGTATATGGTTTATGATTTAGCTAAATAACTTGAATAGACATATGTATTATGCTATATCTTGTTGTTTAGTGTTCATTCTTGCAGGAAATATTTTGCACAACTGGTTGGAATTTGAAGCTACAGAAAAAGCGACAAAAGGAGACTTTGGAAGCGCTTGGATCCCAAGTAGCTTCCTTATTTCATTATGTGTGTATGTTTACAGTTAGGAAAGATAGATGTAAAGTCTTTGACCTGTTGTTCTAGATTAGCACCTGTCTAGGGAAGAATTATTTATCCGTAATTCATAATTCTGCATTAACAAATTGGCGACTCCGCTGGGGAGATTACTCTTTATCCTAGGTGTTTTAGCCTCTACTTTTCTCTATTTATTCACCCAATAGTTATTACTCACAAAGATTAGGCTTTTTAAGATCCAAATTTGAAAAATAAGTGTGATAAACAGTTGTGTTTTTCTTTATACACTGCGCCCAACGCACTCTTGGACATGACACAGTGCTTTTCATAGCATTGTCTCCCTTTCAGGCTTGCATTGCAAAGCACTATCTCTCTTTAGAGACTGTGTTGCCTCCTGAAACCATCCAAATTCCCTTGAATTTCTCTTTGCAGTTTGTTTCAGCTTGTTTGTTGTTGTGTTTTGAAAAGCCCGAGCCTCATATTAACTAGTGAATTCATCTACCTCTTCCTCCTTTGAAATAAAATTTGTTCAATGTTTGTTTAAAGCATTTTTATTTATCATTGGCAAGTTAATTTCAAATTATTTTTATTGTCGCATTAGATCCATTTTCTTTTGAAAAAAGAAATTGTTGTAAATTCTTCGTTTCCCGATAGGAGAAATTATTGTTTCATTCCTCATTTTTCCTTCAAAAGAGAAATTGTTGTTTGCATTCCTCATTTCTCAAAAGTAAAAGGCATTTGTTTTTATTGATTTAGTGCACTTAGTTTCTTTTCTGAATTCATAACATTAAAGGAACTGAAAAGAAAAATATGCATTTTCATGTAGTGGTTTGTGTGTTTTGAAAAAGGAACAATTAGGAAATCTGCATTTAGTTTGTGTTCTTTGATTTGTTTTCTCACAAATTGATTGCTCTTTCCCTCTAGTAGCTAGGATTTTCATTGAAAAACTAAAAGTGAAAGATTGCTTATCATTCTTAGTTTCATTTTAGGAATTTTCCAATACATCATCGCGGTGAACCTTTGAAAGGAAAATTGTTAAGCAAGATCAACATAAAATTAATCTCAATTTACCTAACAAAGCATTGGAACCATAACGATAACATTTAGAAGGTCTAGGCTAGAGACATGTTCCAGCATCGTAAAACATAGCAGCTGTCGTTAACTTGTCTGAAATACATTCCAAGTGTGATACCTCACTCCACATATGTAAGTATATCGTAGCTCTTCCACGTAATTTCAGGTATATCAAGCAGTGTTACAGTACGATAAGTACAAAGGGGTGCTCTCACTGTGCGGTTTCACATCAGACAACGCTAATACAGACTTGGGCCTCCACGTACCTTCGGGTATATTTGGGAGGAAAACTATTAGGTGCTATCCATCCATAGTGAACTGAGTCAGTCGCCTTGTAAATTGTGATACACTGAACACAGTATTCAGGGAGATTTCCTGCCCGTACTTCTTGGTTCGCCAGGAGGTATTCTGCAGTTCACATTTTCTTGGTAAACCATTTTGCCTAGAATTACCCTTTTATTTTGTTTATTTGTTTTTGGTTAAAATAAATCAGTAATCATGGAAGAACAAAATCCTTTCCCCCTTCGTTTGCGTAGAATAGCATTAAAACCACCTTTACCACCATAAGTTACTTATGGTAGGCGAAGGCGATCACGATTTTCTGAATCAAGTACAATTCATACCTCTGGTGAAACATCATCTTTTTATAAACCAGAGTTAGCTCAAGTTGTTTCTACACATCCCGGTCTGTCTACTGTTGTCGAAACAGAGTCTTCACAGCTACCCGTGGTCAAGATCCATCCAATAAGTGAGACCACACCTCCTGGACCCGACATTGTTCAACTAGAAATTGATCTAGATCCTATTTCTTCTTTGCCAGAACATCTGAATCCTGAAATCGTACAACCGGAAGTTGTTCCTACCTTGGTCATACCACAAATTTTTGTAGCTATTGAATCTCCTATATCACACAGTCAACCACCTGAAATATACTTTGGGCTTGATGGTGAAATACTTCCCCCTGGTTTAATTGTGATTGAAGAAATCCCACAAGACAAGACACCTTTAACTCCAACCCATTTTGGGGAGGACCTTTACTTGTACGAATATTTTCCTCAATCGACACCATCTGCTTTGGTTGATCCTGTTCCTTTCCAAACTTAAATTGATTCAAAAGGGTATAAATTTGATCAAGTAACCATGCATGAACCAACATCTTCGGTTGGGCGACTGTTCCAATTACGTCAGCTCCTGCCCTCGCTACCCCGCTGATGTTTACAACTTCACCAGAGTCATATTTTCATGGCGGCCCTGTGGTCCCATCAGGTTACAAATAACTATCTGACATTTTCTCTGGTGCATCTTCAAACCCATGGACTTTACCAATGTCATCATTCAGTATTTTAACTGGTAATCCTATAGAGAGTATTGAACGACTTGATTCTTTATACACATCATTAGGGAAATATCAAGTCGGTCCTTCTGGGTCTATTCCTTAAAGTACCATATCAATTGGACTCCTAGCATTTGGAGAGAAATATTTTTCGTCTTATTATCCTCCTCATGCTGGGGGGCAACCATTGGTCACCCAATATGAAAGTACTCCATCTCTTTTTGGTCAACCTAATGTCGAAATGAATTTTTTTCAATGGCAACCCACTCTACCTATCCAAACACAAATGGTTGTACACTCATTTCAACCGGTTCAACCTGTTACACCAACATCATTTCCACTTGTCAATACAACTTTACCCCTGTTACAGAATCAAAATGTTTTACAACCTTATCAAACGGGCCCTTCAACTCAATATCATAAAATGTTGGGTCCACAGACTCCAAATTATTCGGTTAATTTACAACATCCTGTATCCGTAATCATTTATTCACAAGTTGGTTTACCATTTTATGGGATGTCACAACCACAATCTGGTTATACCTATCAACTGAATCCAAGTTATCCTAATTTGGGTTATAACATTGGTGGACAGACCCCTTGACAGCCACAGGTGCGAATGCCTCAAACTTAATTTCAACAAGTATCATATCCAGGTTTTTGTCAACATAATTCTCAAGCGTTTGCTTTTCAAAACAACCCCTATATAGGTTACCAACATCAGATTCCTTATGCTGGTGATCAAAGGCATGTTGCTCAAGCAATTCCATCCTACCCTGGCTATGCTCAACCTGACCTTAATCGACAGTTTCCCTTTGTTGCAACTTTAGAGTTACCAAATTTAAATCGACTAACTAATGATCCAATTAAATATGCTCCTTGGTGGCTAATGATACCTCATAAATTACCCTCAAATATTCCTAAGTTCAATGGAAACCCTGGAGAATATCCATCGACTCATGTTATGACTTATCATTTATGGTGTTCATCAAACTCCCTGAACGATGATTCTGTTCGACTACGTCTTTTCCAACGTACGCTCATAGGTCTGGCTACAAAATTGTACATTTAATTACCTAGAGCTTCTTTTGATAATTTCAATGCCCTAGCTACTATCTTTTTGACTCATTTCCAGTTACCCATCAGATATGAAAATGGAACGGAACTCTTGACCAATTTCAAACAGAATAATGCTACTCACATCTCTGATCATATTATTGAGTGGTGTCGTCGTCGTAGAATGGTTAAGACATTTGTTCCAGATCAACTCCTTGTTGAATGGTTCATTAAGTCCCCATTACCATCCATAACTGAGGATGTGGCTAAGGGTGGCATTGTCACAAAAGAGAAATGTATCGCTCATGCCCAATATTTAGACTTTATTTATACTCAGTCTGGCACGCTCTATGAAAAAATTCCTAATGCGTCGAGATCTAATTTTATTGTTCCTCCTCAATTACAGGAATATCATGCCGAAGATGACTTGATTGGCACTACAAGCACACATCACACTATTGCATTTGATCCTGCTCCTGCTTCCAAAATTAATGCCATGTCATTTGACAAAGGCAAAAGTGACAAGCAACTCGGAAGTAAGAAAATGAGGAAATCTAAGAAAAAGCAAACTTCTAACCCGCAGGAAAGATCATCTAATCAATCGTCTGGACCTAGGAAACCTCGTTATCCATGCATAATCTGTAATGAGGAACACTTTGTTAGGAATTTCCCTCACCGCGCTGAAGTCTCAAAAATCATCAATACTTCCCATGCGTCAGCTGTGTTGATAGGCCCATTTCCAAATCCGGGCACAAACATGGTTGCTACAGATCCAACTCCTAGTTCCCAAGTGTTAATGTTATCTGTCAAAAAACCTTCAACAGATATTTTGGTGTCAATGATTAATAAAGATTATGGTAATCAGGCTACTGATCAACCTACTACCTCAACAACAAATCTGTCTACGGAATCGGTACTGCCTACTGTTATTCCTGAATTGACAATCAAGCCACCAAAGGGAGTAATTCATAAATCGACACATAATCCTCAAGCAAGAGCTGCAAAAAATTATAATATAGTTGAATATTTTGCTTAATCCCCTTCATCTATGTCTTCTCTTGAGGTATTACAAAATTGTCCCTCCCAAAAACAGGCTTTATTGTTTGCTATTGGTGGAATTGATCCAACTGAATTTAATCTTGTCATCTTTAATCATACGGGCTATGTGCCGCAACTGCCAGTAGAATTGGCATTCTCTATACAAGTAAATGTTCTCAATCACCTTGTTCATTGCACTATTATTGATGAGGGAGCATCTACATGCATTGTGTCTCTAAATTGTTAGAATTCACTTGGCACGCCACGCTTATCACAATCATCAACGATGTTGAAGGCATTTGATGGACATACATATAAACCTTGTGGTATTATTAATAACCTGCATGTTGAACTAGGGGGAAAAAAGTGAATATTTATGTTAATGTTGTTGACAGACCCCTTGACTATAATATTTTACTTGGAAGGCCATGGGTATATGCAATGACTACAATTGTTTCTACATATTTTAGAATGATTTCCTTTACACATAAATGTACTATCACAGTCATTAATTAGCTATCCTTCTTTGCCTCTACTTCACAGGTAACTGGAAGCGTTCCATTCGTTCACATACCCCAACTAGAACTTCAAAACATTGGTGTAGGACTCTTAAAGGATTCCACTCTAATGGGAACCTTTGCATTACCGTCACCTGCGACGTCGGCATAAATTGCAAGTATAGAGACTGCTACATGATCTCTTCCACTCTATATGGTTTAAGGAAGAGTAAGGGTGATTCTGAAATTACTATGTTGGATGAGTTTCTACCGCCCAGCCCTATTGAGCTGGCATAGCAATCAATCTATCTGTCTTGGGTGGCAAATCTGAAATCATCGTTGCCGAGTGTTTGGGCTGATATTTCCTTAGATTTTGGTACTCCCTCTGATCCTTTTTCCTCCATGTTCTTGACAAATGAGAATATTTTGGAAGCCATGATGTCAGAAGAAGAACCATGGGAATATTATCATCATCGTTCCCATCTTCCTGATTATGAATAAAATTATCTTAGTGGACTATATCACCCATCCATCAAAAATTTCTTTTCGAATTCTTTACCCATCAATGCAATCGATTCCGAGTGAAATCTGTAAAATATTGAAGAAACCATTTCTATCAATATTTCGACCAAACCTGGCGTTGTTGAAAATATTCATGTCGGTGTATCTTGTTCTCCATCAGAACTCGAATCATATCGCTCTCTATTCTATGAATTATGTGATGTATTTGCTTGGTCTTACGAGGAAATTCCATGCATAGATACTAGTATTGTTGAACACACTATTAATATGTATCTTGATGTCAAACCAGTGCGTCAATGGCTTCGTCCTGTTCATCCAAAGAAAGCCACCACCCTCAAAGCAGAAGTTGAAAAACTTTTGCGTGCTGGTTTCATATACCCTGTTCTGCTAACTGAGTGGGTTTCCAATATCATTCCTGTCATGAAAAATCAAGGAACCATTAGAGTGCACGTCTATTATCAGGATGTCAATCTTGCTTGTCCAAAAGACAACTATCCTACTCCCTTTATCGACCAGATTATTGACGATTGTGCTGGATGTGAATTTTTTTCGTTCCTGGACGGATTTTCCGACTACAACCAAATCAATATCTGCCCAGAGGACCAACATAAGACAACGTTGATCTGTCCCTGGGGCACATTCTCTTATAGGAAACTACCATTTGGTTTAAAGAACGCTAGGGAAAATTTTATGAGAGCAATGGATTATGCTTTCAATGACATCAAGCACATTGTTCAACCGTATCTAGATGATTTACTAGCGCATTCACGAAATTGGACTGATCACTTGATGCACTTGGGAGCCATTTTCTAACGCTACCGACACTACAAAATATGCCTAAATCCACATAAATGTGTGTTTTGTGTTGGTTTTGGTCGTTTTCGTGGATTCGTAGTCTCAAAAGAAGGAATTTGAATCAAACCATTGAAGGTTCAGGCCATTCTTGATTTTCCTGTGCCATCAAACTTACATTAGATATAGAAACTTCAAGGAAAGGCTAACTTCCTAAGAAGGTTCATTCCAAACTACTCCGAAATGGCTAAAGGATTTACTTGACTATTGAAAAAATGGGTTCCCTTCCAATGGGACCAAGTTGTGCAAGCTTCTTTTGATGTTGTCAAGGACACTCTTGTCCGAATGTCATTAATGTATCCCCCTAATTATCAAAATGATTATTTCCTATATATCGTCGTGGCTGAAGAAACCATTTCTATGGTATTGGTCCAAGTAGAAAATGGAATTGAACATCCAATCTATTATTTGAGTCGTAATCTCAATGATATGGAAGTTAAGTATTCATACGTAGAAAATCTTGCCTTGGTAGCTATTCAAGTTGTCCAAAGATTTCACCATTACATCCTGCTTCGAAAAACCACTATCATTTCAGATTGCAATCCCATGACTTATATCTTGAGAAGCACGATTCTTCGGGGGGGGGGGAATATTCAAAATGGATTGTCATTTTGCAAGAATTTGATTTATAATTCATCAAATCCAAGTCAAAGAAGTCTTTAGTTTTGGATGAGCTTCTCTGTGACCTTCCCTCTAATAGTACTACAACTACCTCGGAACCATCAATTCTTGATGAGTATTTGTTTCTGATTGGATCATCTAATCCTTGGTATGGGGATTTCATCATTTATCTCCAACCTCAAACTTTTCAACCTAATACCTCTCGCTCTGAACATCGACGTATTCGATACCAAGCCAAATATTATCTGATCGTCGGTGATACACTTTATCAAGTAGTGTCGATACCATTTTGAGGAGATGCCTCACTCATAAGGAGGTCGAAAAATTGTTAAATGATTGTCATGCTGGGGCTTGTGGTGGAAATTTATCTAGTTATGCTATCGCACAGAAGATACCCTGTGCTGGTTACTTTTGGCCTACTATTTTTCAAGACTGCATCCTCACGGTCAGAAGTTGTCATTCGTGCCAGATTTTTTATCGTAAAATATGCAAACCGCCAGTGCCAATGCATCCTACTGTCTCTGTGGGACCATTTTCGAAATGGGGTATTGACTTCATGACCTGTAACCCTCATTCATCTGGGGGGCACGGTTATATTATTGTCGCAATCGATGCCTACATTCAAAAACACAAGAAAGACAGCTACATTGTTTTTCTTTAATCATGTTATCGCACGATTTGAGGTCCCACAGGCTATAGTTACAGATCATGGGAAGCATTTTCACAATAACATGATGACTGAATTGTCTGCCAAGCTAGGATTGTCACATGATAATTCTACTCCTTATTATCCACAATCGAATGGACAAGTTGAAGCTATCAACAAAATTCTAAAATGTATGCTTCAACTAATGATAGGAGTTCGTAAAAGAAATTGGAATTTGATCATGTACTCCGCCTTGTGGGCGTATCAAACCTCGGTGAGAAACACAACTGGCTTTACTCATTTTCAATTGGTGTATGGTCTAGAAGCTATCTTACCAATCCAATGCGAAATATCATCGTTAAAACTCGCAATCAACTTGTTACCTGACACCTCAGAATAAGAAGCACGTCTCCTTAACCTCATCCATCTTGATGAAACACGTCATGAAGCTCAATTGGCCAACGAAGCGCATAAGAGACGTATAAAGGCGCAATACAACAAAAATGTTCAGCCTCGCATTTTCTAAGAGGGCGACTTGTCCTTCTTTACGATCAAGAAGCTGATGTAATAGGTACAGGAAAGTTTGAGCCATTATGGCATGGCCCCTATATTTTCAAAATAGTTCTTGCTAAGGGCGCCTATGAGTTGGTTGATTACAATGGAATTCCATTGGTGCAGCCTAGAAATGGGTTGTATTTGAAATTTTACTATGCTTAATCATGAGCGTAGTAATTTTTTGTATTATATTGTATATATATGCTGTTGATTTGCATTCACTATCTTAATTTGTTTTTAGAGTTTTCTTGACGTTAGTAATCTGCTTTACATTTCATCGCAGATGTCTGAATCTTCAGAACCCTTTGTTGGATATGTTGATGGTGCTAGTCATAGTATGCAGAATCTATCCTCTGCAGTGTGGGCCATTTTCTCTCCGAATGATGAGTTAGTGGGTTTTCAAAATATTTTTATTGGTAGATCAACAAACAATATCGCCGAGTATAGCGCGTTTATCGAACTTCTCTCTGATGCCATTTCATTTGGTATTAACCGTATCATCATAAGGTTAGACTCACAACTTGTGGTATTATGACTTACTAGTGTTTATACTGTTAGAAATCCAACATTGCGTAGATTGTTCCTTAGAGTTCGACTTTTGGAAAGACGCTTTGATTTTATTCAATATCAACACATTTCCAAAAATTTGAACACGTTGATTGATTCATTAGCTAATCAAGTTTTAGACAGACATTTTCAACATATGTAAAGAAAACATTCACATCATTGAATAGGATTGCACAATAAACATAGGAAAACACGAAAATCATATAGATAGATAGTTATAGATTTTTACAAAAATTTGTGCCCAAGACACATTGGTCATCTGACCTCAAAATGTATGCAAAATTTCACAAGTAAAATAGTGGTGCTCGTGGTAACATGCTATAGATCTAGCTATGATATGAATGGAATGTATTGGTTTTTTTGTGCTAAGTATCCAAACAGTAATTATAATGTGTGCATAAGGTTCTTTGAAGTTTGCAGGTGAAACAAATAGTTTTAGCTTTGTTAAACATCTTTTTGTGTGAGGATTAATTAAGTATTTTAACTGTTTACCATTGCACAACAGTAAATAACAGAGAATAAAACATCACATAGCACATTAATCAACAAATTTGATGAAGCAGTTCATGCCTCCTGGGCTACATTTGTTGGTCCAGCTCCCAATGGCATGTCCCTCATATATTATTGCTAAAAAATGGTAAGTACAAGTGAAAATAAGCCTCGATAAACTATGCTCTCTATAAAAACAGCTTCAGAAGGTATGAACTAGCCAGATATGACTATTCATTCACATAAAACAGATAAAGGATGCCCAATCCATTGCCTTCTCCATGATGGCCCTGATGGCTCCTTGAACTTCCTCGAAGCTAAAACTACTAAAGATGACATCTGATGGCTTTGAAACCTATGCCAAACTGTTCATAATTTCAAGAATACCAAAAATTGACTATTTTTGCACCCAATTCGGTCGAATAATGAAGGAGTTATGGAACAAAAAAAAATTTGCCCAATATCCCTTGAAAACCTCCTCCAAAAATGGAGGAACTCCAGTTAACTGCGCCAAACTGGTGGATTCCCCTAAAATGGTGGAACGCACTCCAAAACCGGTGGAACTATTAACGGTTGAGTTAAATGCCAGAGTGGCGGGGTCACATGGACCTCCGCCCAAGTTGCATCCGAAACTGCGTGTTCAACTGTCTGCCCAACCTTCGTATTTAAAGTTTGAAACATGCTGGCCACAAATCACGGTTTCTTAACCGTTACCAAACTGCAACCCGCCGGTCTAAGCCTTAAGGCCAGGGCTCTTGTGCATCGTTCATGTGCTATCAGGCTAGCCCTTAATTTTTTTTTTCGCCATATGCAACATTACTCCATTACTCTTTAAATGAATATTGCGGCCAATGGTTTATAAGAACCACCTCTGTGGCACGATGGTAGAACGTTGCGTTGTCTGGCATGACGTCTGGGGTTCAACTCCTGTGGATTCATTTAAATTTTTAATAGGCCAACCTTCTCTGGCCTAGGGCCACGTGGCAGCCTCCGGGCCTGCCACATGGCAGCCTGTGATTGGACAATATTTCAAAATTTAAACCACCATCAAATAATAAGCTGCTAAATTTCAGAATATGATTAGGTTGAATGGAATATTATGAGGAATATTCTCAAAATATTCCTTAGAATATTATTTTTTAAAATTTTCCAAATTAATAAAGTCAAACTTGGTCAACTCATTTTGGAGTTTGTTGGGATTTTCAAACCTTCATAACTTATGCATACGACCTCTGTTTTGTGAACCGTTCGCGGCACCAAAAGCCCAGCGAGGAGACCTTTTCGATCGTTTAGGTTGCAACCATTTTTGAGCATTTTTGAACTTGGACATGATCTCCTGATCAAGCTATCCTACAAAGTAACCACATCCAGTGGTTAGGAACCCCAATAGTGTGTCGCTGCAGTCGCATAGGTAGCTCTTCGATCTGGAAACCCGGAATCTCGAAGGTCAAACCCTCTATGTGCTACTGAAGCTCAGCTAGAGTCTCAGCCATATCAAGATCCTGAAGGACTGCTCTCCCGACAACCCTCTCTTCTAGCTCATTTGCTTCGTGCTCTGGTTCCACTACTGGTTGAACATGACCAACATCTGTATTACATCAAACATTTAGTTTAGTCTTGGGAAAACATCAAAATACAAAAATATTGTATAAACCTTAGGAAAATAAAAAACATGGTCAAAACATTCTTACCTATTGCGCTCCAGTGAGCGCCTTTTGGTAATGATAAATCTGGATCTCCTCGGAAATCAATGCCTACGTATGCATACTCATCGATGGAAACAATATTTCACCAGAACCAGGTGAAGAATGCAGTCGAGAACACAATGGTATACTGGCCTGCATGCCTACCCATGAGTTCCACTCATCTCTGCATCCACGGATCTCTAGGATTAGACACATCTAGTGTCACATGTTGTGGCTGCATCAGTGGAATCCGTTCCAAGGCGAAGGATATAAGGATAGAACCATAACTAAAATTATTCTTCCTTCCTCCCTTTGCTTTATTCAGTTGTTCCTTTATCTGAGAAAGAACAACTTTAGACCAGTTGAAGACTGTTGGCTCCATACACTCTAGTGTGTACTGCATATACGATCCATTCACTACATGTAGTGTAACAGTGCCAACAATTTTTGCGATCGTGAAAAGGATAGTTCTCAATGGAAAATATATAAGATAACAACGTTGCAAAACATAATATCTCATTTTCTCTCCTCCAACAATAGACCTTGAGAGCGAAATGGACAAGCCTCTCCTCAACAAACTTGTGAGAAAGTACACATCCTCGACTGTTATAGGAACCACTTGGTTCTTAATATGAAATGCCTCGATAGTTGGATCACATGCTCGAACTAAGAACTCCACTAGTTCTATTTGTTACCTCATCCCAGACAATTTGAAGTAATTAAGTAGTCCACAATCTCTTAGGGCTCTTACTGTACCCGGATCATTTAAGGCAATCATATCCTGTTCTTCATGTTCTCTTTCCTTCCATGTAATCATCATTGTAATCCGATGGAAACCTGAAATACAACCATAAGATCCATTAGATTCTATTCATTGCAAAAAACTAGGTAAATTTTGGGCATAATGTGAGAAACAAAAATCTAGATTGTGCCCAACGCACTCCCTAACAAGAGACAGTGTGTTGTGTATGCAATTAACCTTCCTTGTACTTGCTATCCAACACAGGTTTCGACATTCAGGGGTGCGTTGCGCTTTTTTTGGACATAATTTACCCTAGGGGCCTTAAAACCTCGAAAATTCGCAGAAATTGGAAATGAAATGAATACTAAAGGAAAGAGGAGGTTTATATCACTAACCTGGATCAAACGGCAATGAAAACCCTCCACAGAAATGATCACAATCAGCAAATGAAGTTCGAGGGAAAAATCAAGTTCAGAGCTCCAAAATGCAAATGGCAACTATG
The DNA here is from genome assembly GCA_034641835.2 of Pinus albicaulis. NCBI lineage: Eukaryota > Viridiplantae > Streptophyta > Pinopsida > Pinales > Pinaceae > Pinus > Pinus albicaulis. The sequence goes on along the minus strand of CM076570.1, from coordinate 11,273,823 downwards.
GGATGGTAAAAATGAATAGTGAAACTACTTTTAATAGTCATTTAATTATTTGCAAATGGAATTTATTGCTATGAATATAGTTTTATTATGTTTTTTTTATCATGAAACAGGTATTTTTAATCCATTTGATGTTGTTCTGAATAGGTATTACAACTAATGAACAGATTAGTCATGTAGATTTATTTCAAGAATGATTTGACCACAAAGCGTACTTTTATCTCTTTTTCGAGCTTCGATAACAGCGAAAAAGGAACCCCTGGAGTCTTCTTTCAGCTCTTTTCAAACTCCAATAATGTGAAAATATTGTCGAGCACTTGTATTTTCGAGCTCGTAAAAGTAAACGAATTGATATATACTCAGTATAAGTTTAACCCTTTTCCGGACTGAGATAGATTATTTACGAAAAAGGAATACCTTGGTTAAACATAACCAAAGAGGTTCTCTCATATATTATTTTACACTTTTTCGGATCTGAGCGACAAATTTACAAAAAAGTGCCTATGGAGTTTTCTTTCGTCCTCTTTTTCAAACTCTCTAAATATGAAAAAGGACCGGGCTATCAATGTCGTTATGCTCGTTAAAACATAAAATAGTGACGGGCTTGTCGATCATGGCAAGAATCGAATTTCATTCATCACTAGAATCGTTAAATTATTAAATAGTGATACTTTATTCGCCTTAAGGGTTGAATTATAGATCAAGAAAATGTTATCCTCCTCAAGCTTGTTAAAAATAAAGAGATACTGGTCAACAAATGACTGGGAAAAATTTGGGAAAAGTGAGAAAAATTCTTTATGGTAGCATGTCGCTCTTGAACATGACACTTCCTTCACTCCATGTCCATGATTTTTTGGGTTGGGTAATCATCTTAACAATTCATTCATACCTATGGTTCATCATACCTTCACTTCAGTTTTGGGTCAATGCTACCAAATCATCTCAGTGTTGTCGATATGTTCAAGAGAAGTCATCCAGTGAGTAACTCATCCTTCTGCAATACTCATAAAACTTCATTCGCATGACCGTCATCCCTGAAAATTGCTATGTCAAGTAATACCTTTTGTCTCTGAAATCAGTAACTCTTGTTTCACAATAAGGTGACTTCCCGTCGACAACAAATCATTATCCTGGAAGTTCACTTAGAAACATTAGATTCCAATTCCATGAGGCTTGTTACAGCATCAACAAAATCCTCGCTTCCGGACTTTTAATAGAAATATTTTGTTTGGCGTTCGACATCAAATCATCTATTCACGCCTTACGAAATGTACTACAGTACCTTGAGGTCCATTGACATCAATGTTGGTTCTATCGTGTTTGTTAATAGCTCACGTCATTGCCTAGTAATCAAAGGATGTCTTTCCATGTTCGACGACAAATCATATATTCGCATGGCTAGACTTATACCCGAATGATCGAGTGAACAAGATAAGAAGACCCCGGATCTAGTTTTAGCCATCCGGGCTGTGACTTCAGGATTGTTGTACACATCATCTGTATGGTGACCTTACATACAGATCATCATCCGAACATGGGCCTATATCTGTAGTCATGTCTGTATTGGATAACATTCCAATGTAGACAACTTTCTGAATTATGTACATGTTATTAATTTGTTTATGTACTGAACATGGGAATGCCTACCCTCAACAATTATGATCAAGAGGATATATTATGATGTAATTTATTTTAAGATTGATGCAGTTCGCCACTCCGCTTCATCTCCAACCCATCACAGTGTAAATCATATCAATCAAAATACTGTTGTTATTATTCTGACTTCATGCTTTAGGGGGAAATTGTTATAGGTAAATTTGGGCATCATTCCCAATGATCTGGTTAACTGAGCATCATCTCCAGGACCAAAGTATAGGGTCTATCATCCCCTAACATTTTAGTTGCTACATTCCCTAAGACAAATAACAAGACAAATCAATCAAATACTTTCATCTGCAAAGGTTTCCAAAGTTTGAAATTTATAATATATCATATGAGAGCTCACCAACGCTGCCTCTAAAGGGACTAAGTGCGTTGCATATGCAGGTAGCCCTATGCAAGGCTGCTCTGCAAAGCACTTCCCGACATCCATGGGTGTGTTGGTCACATTGTGAGTGAAATTCTCATTGTTCCAAAATCTCCACTTGGTCAGTGCCTTCTAGAAGATTTCACATGTGTCAAACTTCGAATCCATGTGTCCATTTGACATCTACAAGATTGGGAACATGTCTGGCCTATTATTGGAAATTCATTGATTATGAAACTACCTTAATCTCCTCTATAAATTGAGCACAGATCTTACACTACAAGAAAAAAGCACATTGGTGAGGGTCATGCTTGTGACGGACCTTTAAGGTCCGTCACCAATGTCACATATGGCGACGGTCCTTAAAAAACCGTCACTGTAAATGTATATAGTGATGGTCCTTTATGGTTCGTCACCAAAGACATTTTCAATGACACTTTTGGTGAGGGTTGTTAAAGGCCCATCACTAATTCTCTCTTTGGTGACACTTTTAGTGACGAACTTTTAATGACCCTCACCAATGCTCTTTTTGTTACTTTTGGTGTCAGTCAAAAAATGTCTGTCATCATTGATCATTAAAAAATCATCACTGTAAGTGTATATAATGATGGTCCTTTATGGTTCGTCACCAAAGACTTTTTTCAATGACACTTTTGGTGAGGGTCATTAAAGGCCCATCATTAATTCTCTCTTTGGTGACACTTCTAGCGATGAACTTTTAATGACCCTCACCAATGCTCTTTTTGTTACTTTTGGTGACGGTCAAAAAATGCCCGTCATCATTGATCATTCCAATGAGTTTTTGATGATGCTATGTGCATGTTAATATATTTTTTGTCAAAAGTTAACGACTTAATACCATTATTGTGGAGTATTTTTTATAATATGTCCAAGGCCATTGTGGTTAGGGTCAGTCAATTTTTTAGAAGTAATTAATGTGTATCATTTCCCTTGAGTAATGACTAGTCAAATAGAGATTTCCTATGAGTCAACACATGATTCATATATATTAAGTTTATTATCTAGAAAATTCCCTTTAGATAAAGTTCCATTATTGTGTGTAGGAAATATATTATTTAATACATAATCAAGCTTTGAAAATTCTATTAATGAGAAAGACCTAACAATCCTCACCAATCTAGGCATGCCTTAAAATTAATGCTTTGGCACACACTAACATTTCTTAGCACCCCACATGTATTGGAACATCTTTGTACCTAGAACATATTGTGATGACACTGACGCCCAAGCACATGGTAGCATGCACTAGCACAACATCAAACTCTCCTAGCATGTGTTGGCATGCTGCATATAGTCCCTAGCATGCCCTGGAACACCTTGGTTGAATACATTGACATACATTAGCACTTGGCACACAATGCCACTTGGCATGTATTGGGACCTATTAATAGTGTGCCTAGCATGCCCCTTTTCAAAAAGATAAAGTCCTAACTTATTAACCCTCTTATTGGTTCTTCCTTTTGTTACCTTGACACATATTAACATACCCTGGCACCCTGCACCACATCCTTAGCACCTAGCATGTATTGGCATATCTTGACACTATTAATTGGCACATGATATAATTAGCACACCCTGGAACTCCCAAGCACACTTTGGGAATTCTTGACATGCCTTTATATTCCCTAGCATGCCTTACCAATGCTTAGCATACTTTGTCAGTCCCTCCTTAGCATGACAACTAACACTCATTAACACTAGTCTCTCGCACACGTTCCTCATATTCATTAACTTCCATGAATTTTTACCTAGTGCTCCCTTAATGTTTTTTCCTAGTAATCCTTAACACTCATCAACATGCATTATCACTTTCTAGCACACCTTAGCACTCATCAACATTCCCTTCCACTTCATAACATGCATAACACTAGTCCCTGACACATATTGGCGCTTGGCACATGTTGGCGCTTGGAAAGTCTTAGCATGTATGGAATACGTTGAGATGCCTTGGTATGATTTGACATGGTTTAATATTAAATTTATTTGTGATTATCCATTGTTGGAAAGTAGATGAGAAACAACAAAGGAATACTTGGCACTTAGAATGCACTAAGAATTTGCACTTGGCACCTATTGCTGCCTAGTGTTGGTGTGCCTAGCATGCCCCTCTTGGAAAAGGTAAATTGATGACTTATTAACCCTCTTATGTGTTCATTTCCTTGTAGTTTAACTTTTTTCTCCCTTTTTTTGTCTTGACAGTCCCTGACACGCATTCCTTGCACATCTTGGCATGCCTTATCACTTGGCACATCTTAGCATGTTTGACATGTATTCCCACTATTTGGCACATCAAGGAGGTGAAGAGAGATGTAGTCCTAAAGTAGGTCGAGTACGAGGGAGAGTAAGGGTTGCTAAAGGGAGGTCATGATCATCCTCCAAGAGCAAGATCATCATGTGAGGGTTCAGAAGAATGTTGCATACCTTAAGGGTCGGTTTGTGCTAGGAGGTAGGATGGCACATTGTTGGTTCTCTTCTGGCAGATCGAGCTTAGGAGAGGTTTCTCATGAGAATATGGGCATGTGATTTCAATGGTGTGTTTGTGTGAAGGCCGCATCAAATTCTGAAATGTTGAAATTTGCAACAAGAAATAGTGAGATTGGAAACCAGAAAGGACAAAAAAAAAATGCACCCACACTGGTGAGGAATTTTAATGCACCATGAGTGAGGAATGTGGGGCATCTAATTTATTTTTCCCTTAAATAAATTGGACAATAAATTGTAATTTCATCTCATAACAACTTGTGTCAGTTAATTAAGTCATGATGACCGAGTTAGCTCAATAAATTCAAGTACTTGAGGGTCTGAGATGGGGCATCTAGAGGGATTCTAATATTTTTTGGGTCCAATTGAAGTTGATGCATTAGTAGGGTGCAAGTGTAATTAACTCAATTAAATGCGTTAAAATTAGTTTAACTGGTTCTAACTGAGTGATGAGCTAGTGAGAGGTCCAGTGAATTAAATTATATTTAATTCACAATGAGTGATAAATCATATAACTGATAATTCGCTATTAATAGTTGCATGCATGTCAGTTTCGAGGAATACACATTTGAGACAGAGGTTAAAGGGAACATAACTATCAGTTGTATTCAGAGAAAATTTCCCATGTGAAATTATAAAGTAAATGGGATTCCATGATGGATTGTGCAATCAAGGAAGATTGATTTTCCTAATTAATAAGGAGTTAATTCCCTAGGAATTGCATGAGAAAGGCAGGCTGAAGTAAGGATGAGAATTGGCTAAGTACTAGACCGAGTTTGCCTAGATCAACGGGAGACAATTGACAGAGTGCTGGAGAATCTCATGAGAGATTAAGCATTAATGTATTGTTTCATGATTCCTTCACTTAATACACAATAGAGATAGAGGGGTTTTGAGCAGTTTCTTTCCCCAAATACATCATGTTGTTGTGCGATTGATAATTTATTTCCCTTACTTATATGTGATTGCGCGATCGTGTTTTGTTTCCGCAAATTGTAGGAAGGATTCAATATCTTGTTTTAGTAGATTACAAGATTAGATTGAATCTCGTTGGTTAGATTTTCTACATGGTATTAGAGCAGGAATTTTTTGGGTGGTGAGTTTGCAGAGAATATTTGAATATTTTGGTGTAAAATTTTCAAAAACAAATAGAATATTTGGATTCCTTGCGAAAATATACCCAAAAAGAAAAAACACATCGGTCAAATCGGAGCTCGGATAAGGGAGATATCATCGATTTAAAATCAACTATTTTTTAGAAACTTTCTGTAACGTCAGGACAATTACACTGTGCACGAGTCAAGAACCTATATGTAATTGAGGTACCAGATGCATGCAAATATTTGAGGAGAAAGGCAAAAGTTAGAGACTTGGTGGTTTAAAGGGAGCATAAATTACCTCTCAACATGCATCCTCATGAGAAGCAGTCTTATAAGGTTGTGGAGTCGCTGCCACAATTGGAGAAGCAGAGAAGAGACTGAGTGGAAGCGTCCACTCAAGCAGAGACCTCCATGAGGGGGAAATTTTGAGCTAGATGGGAAGAGGGAGTAGCCATACCTCGAGGTGTAAGGTGGGGTGATGTGTAGACATAATCCCAAGATAAGAAATTTGGGCAAGGTCCATTGAGATGGTGTGTCTCATGGATCGAACCTGGCTACGAGGAGTCCACAGTACAATAGTAGTAGGAAGGATCAGTTAGATTTATGTAGTCAGATGTCAACAAGACAGAAATCAGAGTGATAGATGTCAAATACTGGATCACAAATCAGAGCTAGCAATAGTTCAAAGGGCATGGATGCAGATGTCAACAGCAGCGCAGAGAATCCAGTACTAGACAGGTGCAGTAGCTAGCAGCAGTCAGAAGACTCTGATGACAGATGCATTATACTGAGTAAGTTGTTTGGAGGCTATTCAGTTTCAGTATTTGCAGGTGCAAAAAACACTAGAGAAGTGTAGCATGCAGAACATTCCAAAGGTACCGGATGGAGATATTTTGAATTCCTTTCTTATTGAGAGGGAGTGTTGAAATTTGCAACAAGAAACAGTGAAATTGGAAACTAGAAAGGACAAAAAAAATGCACCCACACTAGTGAGGAATTTTGATGTACCAGGAGTGAGGAATGTGAGGCGTCTAATTTATTTTCCCTTAAATAAATTGGACAATAAATTGTAATTTCGTCTCATAACAACTTGTGTCAGTTAACTAAGTCATGATGATTGAGTTAGCTCAAGAAATTTGATTTAAGGTGATCGAGGTGGATATTGGTGGCCACCCACCTATTCCACTTGGGCCCTCACCATTGTCTCTTTCAGTTTTTTAGTTTCCTTAATTATAGCACAATTTACTATTTTTGTCAGTTTTTCGGGTCCTGAACTTCAGGAGCTGTTTTGAGGCCCCAAACGACGCTTTTTTGGGCATGAAAGGTTTAGCGATTTCATAGAAATCGCACTAGTAGTTGTAGTCCTCGGAGAGATCTTTCTAACGAGGTATCATGTGCGTCATACGAAGATCATATGACCAAGTTATGACCCCAGAAAGTTGGCTGCCCAACTAACCCCAATGGGGCCCATAAACTCTTGGTGTTACATCTCCTCGGGTTAGGGTTTTGGTTGTTTAGGGGTTTATCTTATTTTTAAATAATAAAAAAGACCCTTCATCCTCATTGTAACACAGTTCAGAGGAACATAACTATCAGTTGTATTTATAGAAAATTTCCAATGTGCAATTATAAAGTCATTGGGATGCCATGATGGATTGTGCAATGAAGGAAGGTTGATTTTCCTAATTAATATGGAGATAATTCCATAGGAATTGTGTGAGCAAGGCAGGCTGAGAATTGGCTAAGTATTAGACCGATTTTTCTAGATCAGCAGGAGACAATTGGCAGAGTGTTGGAGAATATCAAGAGAGATTAAGCATTGTATTGTTTCATGATTCCTTGACTTAATACAAATTAGAGATAAATGTTTTTGAGCAGTTGCTTCCCCAGATACATCTTGTGTTGTGCGATTGATAACTTGTTTCTCTTACTTATATGTGATTGTGTGATCGTGTGTTATCCAAAATTCATCCAAATATGTGATTTGTGCCTTAGGAAATGTGAATTAAGGTACCCTCGGTGGAAAAACATGCAGAAATATTTTTTGCTAAGTCCCTTAAATGTGAGATGTTGCCACTTGTCAATTGTGCCTCTTGTTGATGATGAAACCGACACCCTAGTTTTGTAAGGATCACCAAGTGTCATTTTGCGTCAACCCAAGGTCGTTTCCATTGTCACCTTAGCAATGAATCCTCTCACTTTAGATTAATTATTGAATCCTAGGGGTGTCCCAAAGCGCAAATTTATGGGGGACTCTTTTATGTGACTATATCACTAGCTAGCATTGAAAACCATCTTTACATTGTATGGTTCAACATCTTGATGATTCTTGTCTTATTGACCACAAATTTTGTATTCATTATTGCTTTCATCGCAACACCTACAATAGATATTGATGGTGTTCATAAGCCTATTTCTAGTTGTGATAAGTGGATTAGGGGATCCCTTATCACAACCCATTACCCCTAATGCGTTTACTCTATGAGCCAAGGGAGACCAAGGGTGTACTTGTAGGGGCATTGAGACCAAATTTGGGGGGTCATAACATTAGGAAAAGTGGAATGACATAACCAAAAAGTTTCTAGGGGGGGGGGTATCTTATGGTGTATTGAATGGGCCAAGGGGACACAAGGGTAGCATGTATGTGTAGAAGTCAGAGGTGCAAGCATGGTTTACTAAGATCTATAATCCTAGCATTAGAGAATGAGAAAGGGGCTTAGGACCTAATTTCATAGGGCCTAGGGGACCTAGAGGGAAGGAAGCGAGAGAAATTGATAGGGGAACCCAAAATAGTGGTGATAAGGGGATTAGGAGTCCAATTATCACAAAAACATAAGCCCTTCACCCATAACCACTAAATTCCCTATTCCCTTAACCCCCAATCCATATTCCCTTAACCCCTGCACTCATAAATCATAACCCATAAACCCCTTCATTCATTAAATCTTATGACATTAACCCCTAACCTATATTAATCCATGAACCTCCTAAGCCATAAATCCTTATCCTCTTAACCTGTGACCCTTAACCCCTAAACACCTTAACCACTAAAACCTAAATCTCCTAAATATTGAGTCCTTAACCGCTAAATCCTCTGACCCTAAAGCCCTTTGGCCCTTAATGCTTGACCCTTGAAGCCCTTAACCACTAAGTACCAAGGCCAAAAACAACACCCCAAACCAGCAAATTGACCTCCTAGGAGAATCCTTCATCTCTAATTAAGCATATTAGAAACATTAATTGATTCTTAGAGAACTAGGTACTGGTTACAAGGATATGTGTTTGTGGGTAATGCCATTATTATCATGTATACCAAATGTAGACAATTGGATAATTTGCAAAGCCTCGATTTGAATTACTCACAATATTTACACTTCATCACGTTGAGATGGAGCTTGTAGTGTTCTCTCACGTAAGGAGTTGTAAATGAAAAGGAGCAAGCTCCCATTACAGGGAGGGTTTAAAGAGTTTAAAGAAGTAGTAGGGTTAAGGAGATAAGAGCGGGAGCGCAGTCCTGATTACTTAAAACCTTTTTTCCAAAATTTCCTACTATGTTTCTGGCATACTTTTTCCCTGTCCTATTGACCACAACTTTTGTATTCATTATTGCTTTCATCACAACACCTACAATAGATATTGATTGTGTTCATAAGCCTATTTCTAGTTGTGATAAGTGGATTAGGGGCTCCCTTATCACAACCCATAACCCCTAATACGTTTACTCCCTTAGCCAAGGGGGCCCAAAGGTGTACTTGTAGGGGCATTGAGACCAAATTTGGGGGGTCATAACATTATGAAAAGTGGAATGACATAACCAAAAAGTTTCTTGGGGGGGGGAGGGGGTATCTTATGGTGTCTTGAACAGGCCAAGGGGACACAAGGGTAGCATGTATGTGTAGAAGTCAGAGGTGCAAGCATGGTTTACCAAGATCTATAATCCTAGCATTAGAGAATGAGAAGGGGGCTTAGGACCTAATTTCATAGGGCCTAGGGGACCTAGAGGGAAGGCAACGAGAGAAATTGATAGGGGAACCCCAAATAGTGGTGATAAGGGGATTAGGAGTCCAATTATCACAAAACATAAGCCCTTAAATCATAACCACTAAATTCCCTATCCCCTTAACCCCCAATCCATATTCCCTTAACCCCTGCACTCATAAATCATAACCCATAAACCCCTTGATTCATTAAATCTTATGACATTAACCCCTAACCTATAATCCATGATCCTCCTAAGCCATAAATCATTATCCTCTTAACCTGTGACCATTAACCCCTAACCCTTCACCCCTAAACACCTTAACTACTAACCCCTTAACCACTAAAACAACACCCCAAACCAGAAAATTGACCTCCTAGGAGAATCCTTCATCTCTAGCTGAGCATATTAGAAACATTAATTGATTCTTAGAGAACTAGGTACAGGTTACAAGGATATGTGTTTGTGGGTAATGCCATTATTATCATGTATACCAAATGTAGACAATTGGATAATTTGCAAAGCCTCGATTTGAATTACTCACAATATCTACACTTCATCATGTTGAGATGGAGCTTGTAGTGTTCTCTCACATAAGGAGTTGTAAATGAAAAGGAGCAAGCTCCCATTACAGGGAGGGTTTAAAGAGTTTAAAGAAGAGCAAGGTTAAGGAGATAAGAGCGAAAGCGCAGTCCCGGTTACTTAAAACCTTTTTTCCAAAATTTCCTACTATGTTTATGGCATACTTTTTCCCTGTCCTATTGACCACAAATTTTGTATTCATTATTGCTTTCATCACAACACCTACAATAGATATTGATGGTGTTCATAAGCCTATTTCTAGTTGTTATAAGTGGATTAGGGGCTCCCTTATCACAACCCATAACCCCTAATACATATACTCCCTTAGCCAAGGGGGCCCAAGGGTGTACTTGTAAGGGCATTGAGACCAAATTTGGGGGGTCATAACATTAGGAAAATTGGAATGACATAACCAAAAAGTTTCTTTGGAGGGGGTGGGGGGGTATCTTATGGTGCCTTGAACGGGCCAAGGGGACACAAGGGTAGCATGTATGTGTAGAATTCAGAGGTGCAAGCATGGTTTACTAGGATCTATAATCCTAGCATTAGAGAATGAGAAGGGGGCTTAGGACCTAATTTCATAGGGCCTAGGGGACCTAGAGGGAAGGTAGCGAGAGAAATTGATAGGGGAACCCAAAATAATGGTGATAAGGGGATTAGGAGTCCAATTATCACAACACACTAGCCCTTAACCCATAACCACTAAATTCCCTATCCCCTTAACCCCCATTCCATATTCCCTTAACCCCTGCACTCATAAATCATAACCCATAAACCCCTTCATTCATTAAATATTATGACATTAACCCCTAACCTATATTAATCCATGAACCTCCTAAGCCATAAATCCTTATCCTCTTAACCTGTGACCCTTGACCCCTAACCCTTCACCCCTAAACACCTTAACTACTAACCCCTTAACCACTAAAAGTACAACACCCCAAACCAGCAAATTGACCTCCTAGGAGAATCCTTCATCTCTAACTGAGCATATTAGAAACATTAATTTATTCTTAGAGAACTAGGTACTGGTTACGAGCATATGTGTTTGTGGGTAATTCCATTATTATCATGTATACTGAATGTAGACAATTGGATAATTTGCGAAGCCTCGTTTTGAATTATTCACAATATCTACACTTCATCATGTTGAGATGGGGCTTGTAGTGTTCTCTCACATAAGGAGTTGTAAATGAAAAGGAGCAAGCTCCCATTAGAGGGATTCTCTGTGTGGGAGTGTTGGAGGCAGAGTGGTTTTTGGTATTCCATCGAGGTTTTTCACAAATTTTGTCATAGTTGGGCGTGATCGTGGAGGTCCCATTGAGGAAAACAAAGAGACAAAAGCGATTGCAAATTCGTCATGAGGAGGCTGCGCATCATTTTGAGGAGAAGTAGGGGGCGATTCCCTATCGGGATCAAATTCTGGGGGGCCATGGTGGCGGAGGGCCGAGTCAGAATTTCAAACACTAGCCAAGATCAAGCAGCACGCATGAGCTCCCGTGTAAAAACCATATTTCCTAATATAGTTTTTATTGATGCTCTAATTAAACTAAAATTATTACTTTATGGGTCTTCAACATCATTAAATATTAAATATAACTTCTATTTGAAATGAACTCCTGTTCTTGAAATAAAAATAAAACTTAATGAAAACCAAAGCCACCATAGCAATTGCTTTATAATTTTTTACTACCTATTAAAATCTAATTTGGCCACTAGTCTAAACTCTAAATGGACCTATTAAAATTTATTCCTAGATGTGAAATGACCTCCTTTGCTCAAATAAAAATACTAGATGACCTCCTTTTGCTTAAATAAAATTAGAACTTTATGAAAATCAAAATGACTATAGCAATTGCTTTATAAGATTTTGGTACCTCTTAAAATTTAATTTCGAGTGGCTTCTTAAAATTTAATTTCGGGCGACTATTCTCCCTTGGCCAAGTTCGGGACAGAGCTCGGTGATCTTTAACAATCTTTATGATTTCGGCGCAGATTCCATACCCTTCTATTCTTCGCTACACTCTGGATTCGACTATATTTTTAACGCGATTTTATTATATCAGATCTGGGTTAGCTCTTTTTCCAGCTTAATTAATTGAGATATTCTTCTCCTGATTTGGGGGTTTCCTTGCAATTCAGAGCAGAAAACATGTGGTCCGTTGCTAGCATATGGAGATAAAACTGCAACCTTCGAGAACTCAAAGAGGGAGAGTGTGTGATGATAAGTTCGAAAGGTATTTTCCTGATATCTATGATTTTTATTGTTAAAATTTCAATAGATTTAAACTTGTATATAGAATTATGTAGAAGGCAGCGGTAGGGTTGACAAGATTTTATAAAATCAATCATATTTTTTTTTTCGTGCTTAACAAGACCAGGCACTCCTTAGAGCTGCTCCCATACACTGATTTTCCCTTACTTTTGTTGTAGGAATTAGTCCTTACGGCCCCTCCAGCAAGCCTAATATAGACATGTGTTATCCCTGTAATAACTACAGTGCCTAAGACTTTCTTAAACAATAAATATGCCACCCCTTTTGGTACCAAAAAAACCCTATTATCAACGTATTTACGCAGCTACTCCTCAGCCATGTTATATCTTCTAATCAGACCTCAAAACAGTCATTTCAGGCTTCAGTCTTCTCTTCCTCAAGCTGTGGCTTACATTAGAAGGTGTTTTACTCCTAAATTATTTTTCTTTGATGTTGACTTAGCCTCCCTCACCTTCTATTTATACGCAATATAAGGGCTTCATTTGGGTGTCCACATTGGCTTGACAAGTTTTCACATGGCTTATTAACATCAAGCCGACATAGACTCTTCTTTAGCTGAACCTTTTTGCTCCTTGATCTAGACACCCACAACTCCCTCTGAGTTGCTTCGCTAAGCACACTCTGATTCACTATCCCTTAAAGTAGCTTAGATAATCTCTGATACCATGTTGTTTTTCCACGATCTTGGGTCTAGGATAGTGTCTTGAAATTTTTCACACTACCAAACCAATAATCACAATGATACTACTTTGCACAACAAAATATAAATAGCAGTAAATCTACCAATGCACAAAATATAGAAAACTTCTTACAATTTTTAACCCAACTTCGTTGTATTAATCAACATATGATACAACAGTATAGGGCTCACGTACCAAGGATAATGGCCTTCATACACCCATTGATACAAGATACAAAACTAGGTTTGGTGTCAGTCCATCGACAACCAATCTGCCCTCAACAAGATACTTTGACCATGTCGCTGTCGCATTCTCTCTCAGCTCTTCTTGGTCATGCCCTGTACCAGCTCGGTCCTTTGGCTCTCGATCTGCAGCTCTTGACTCTATCAATGCTCCAAGTCCATCTAGCCACTAAAGCTTGGCTGCCAATCTGCTCACTAGTTGTGCCTTAGTCCATCAAGGGCACAACACATCAAGACTCCTGTCAAATTGTTCACAACTCCGTTTGTGAAAAATTCTCAATATTCTCATTGCTGCTTGTCAGTTACTTAGGGACTTCAAACCACTATGGTCTTCCTGTGCTGCACCAATGAAGGCCAACATAGGGCATGAAGGGCTACCACCTATCGCTGCAAGATGTCTATATCCCACAATGAACACGGGCTAGGAGGACTACCCATCATCTGTTGTAGAATTCCTCCACACACAAGTATAGGGCTACACAAAACTGCTCCTGGTTGATCAGACCCTTGACCTCTGGCAACCACCGAGGTCCATGAAGATGGTGCACACCAGGCCCCAACATGGGTAATATCACACTATCCTCCAACATACCATAAATGCACAATCCACGTTCACACTTGGCCCACTCTCACGTTGCCCTCCAGCAGACCACGAGTGACCAATACTTGTTGTGTCATCTACCTCTGGCTAGGGCATCCTCAAACTTAGGAAATCCTGCTCGTGGCTGCCAAGATACTTCTCTAACAGTCCTGTCCTAGGACACCCATTCATTGCGAGATCTGCTCCTAGTTGGGGTTTCTTAACACCCAAGAGAACCCCAACACATGGCTCCCACAGGTTTCATATGAATTTGATCCTATCACCAATCATTACACTGGTTAGGGCTTCTAACCAACACATTAGCCCTCCCTTCTTTGCTTCCACAGGCTGTACTAAAATGTTCCAACTGTCCAAACTAGGACCAACAATTTAACACAAAAAACATACCTCCACTCCCTTTTGGATTCCCTTGTGACTTCTTTGATAGTGTTGCACAACTTATACCACCTAGTTGCAAAGTGGGTATGGTTATACCACCTAGTCATGACCCTTAGAGAGAGGTTTGTCTCTGCAATATATACCATGGATTTGGAAGATGGTTTGCAGAACTATGTATGGAGATAACAAATCCAAAGAAGGTGGAACTTGAGTAGAAGACGAAGTAGAAGTAATGTGCCATATGAGGAATGGATTGACATGAAGAGGAGTTGATTTTGGTGGACTATCCATGTCATTTTGGACAAAGTTCTGAAGCAACCTATAAACAGTTAGACAATGGAATTTTAGTGGATGATTTGTGACCTTAGGTCAAGCATCTACAAATTTTTAGAAGGATGATAAGAGGAGTAGTTCAAATTTGTTCATAGATTGTACAAAAAAGAATTGGTACACAAGAATAGTGATTTTGAGAGGTACTCAAATCGCTATTAGGTGGCATATTTGAAGAGCCCTAGATGAGGCCAACGTTGTGTCCATTAGATTAGTAAAAGAATTGATTGTGGTTGGGAAAATTGATGGCAGTCCAAGTATATTTGGATGGTCGTTAGGTGATATTCAAAGAAGAGCCCTAAGTCTTGTACTTGTGAAGGAAACATAACTAGTATAAGGGTAGGTTTTTGGGCCTAAGGATGTGCAGACTTTGAAGGACTAAAGTATCATTCAATTAGCAGGTTATCCAACTAGCCCCAGTTCGCTATATTGTGGGGGATTGAGTTAGCGAGAAGAAGGGAAACCTCCATAGCCCTAGACTTGTCGTCTTGGAGTAGAAATATGGAAAAAGTGAGCAGACCAAAGAGCTGTTCACAAACATAGTTGTGAACAACTAATTGAAAACCCTAAGTGTTGCAGAACCTAAAGGAAAAAAGAGGTAGATAGAGGGAAATTTTTTTTATCCAAGTTCAGTAACCTAAAGGAGTTGATTTCATTGATAGAGGCAGATTGAGGAGTCGCATAACGAGAGGCAAGAGGACCTGTCAGATGTGTTCAGGACATGTGGACTAAAAGGGATATGTGTGGCCACCATAAAAAAGTGGGTTAGGTGTTGTCTTGTTCAAGGTAGATTGGTTGTCAAAGGACTAACACCAAGCCCTAGTTATATCAGTGTGATTGTAAAGGGCCATGATCCCAGGTATGCGAGCTCTAGCCTATTCTATTATAGTTTGTAATTTAACGAAGAACGTTTTGAAAAATTTAAAATTTTTCATGTGCACTAGTTCATGATTCCTTGATGTGTGTAGATTTCGTTGTGTAAAGTAGATGTGTTGTGGCACTTTTGTGTGTTTGCATCAAATATTCTAAGACCAAACCCAGATTCTCATGTGTCGTGGAAATTCAACATATGCCTTGTTCACCTAAGAACTACTTGTAACTCATCTTAGGTTACTCGTGTCCAATCTCAACGCATCCCACTTAAAAAAGTTACCAAGACAAAGCTCATCACATCCAACTGTGGTCATAAAACAACTAAGCAACATAATTTACATCTTGACATTCCATAACACTTGACATGTCTCAAATGCCTTAGCACTATGTGGCATGTGTTAACATCCCCTACAATCCTGGGCATGCTTTTACACTCCCTAACACACCCTAGCACTTCCTAACACACCCTGGTTGCAAAGGCGAGAAGGATCTTGTTAGAGGGAGTTCGAGGCCATAATGTCTCAAGCCTCCATGAGAAGGTGAAACCATTGCAATGTGGAAGGCCTTAATAGATCTGTACCTGAATAGCAGCAACCACAGGAAGTTGGTGCTGAAAGACAAGCTCAGGAAGATCAAAATGGAGAAGGGCGACATGATCCAAAAATACTTGACCAAGTTCACTCAATGTCAAGATGAGCTTGGAAGTGTTGGGATCTATGTTGCCTCAAATGATTTGGTGAGCCTAGCTCTTATAGGACTTCCCAAGAGGTGGCATATATCGCAAAACCATTATTCTCTTGACCCATTTTCTGTTAGAGGCATTCATATAGTTGTCCATATTTAACCTCTGATCTTAACATGTCCTAGGCACTAGTATTTTGCAACTCAAGGATATCTCTAGGAGCTAAAACACCTTCTATGAGCCCTTATCTGAGGTCCATATTAACCAAAATATGGGTGTATGTCTTAATCCCCATCTCTAAATATGTAGATTCATGGGCTAGATAAGATCCCAATGAGTTACCTATATCTTTGAAAATTAGGGTGTCTCGATAGTTAGGAGGGAGACTTGGTAGATGAACCTAGATTGGGGCCATATCTAGTCTCTCCTACTTTGCATTGAAGAGGAACATCTAGAAATTGACAAGGATAGGAGATGAATCAATTTTCTAAACCATTTGTTGTACCTCTCGGGTGTCTGCTACATCTTTGAAGCACAAATGAATCCAACCTTGGGCTAATAGCGACACCTCTGGAGGAAATTTTACAATAGGTAAGATTTCCTTGTCTGCCCACACATTTAGGGTTGAGGACCTTAATTTTCAACCCCTTACTTACCCCGCCAAGTATCTTTGGGACATTTCCTCAGTCTTTTGAATGGTGACGTTGACTCCCAAAAATAGAGAACGAAGGAATTTGTTCTTCTTCTTTACACTACAATGGATTTTCCACTTCCTTTCTTTCTCAGATTCATTTTGAATCATAACTCATTCTTATTCACAAGGGTGTTTCTCCCTGAAAACCACAAGACCATTTATGATGTTAGTTTGACCTTCTTCCGTTGTCGAGGCAAGGCTCTCCTTCACTAGTTTGCCGAAGGAGGGCGAGGCTGATGGCACTTGAGATGAAGGATATACAAGAAAACTATCCAGAGAGGCTTATGAGAGTGAAGAACCCCCACTGTGTTCAAAAAATTCTGAAAACCCTAAGGAAGTAGTAACACATTGTATGTCTTCCTCCAATATTTAGGACAATAGGGAAACTAAAATTAGAGCCAAACACCCCAAGAAGAGTTCTCTAGCCCCTAACAAACGTCCTCAGGCCCTGGGCTAGCCAAAACTAAAGGACCCAAATAGTGCATGGCTGGAGTAGGGGTTAGGGCCTTCGAACCGCTAGACAGTTTCCTATTGAATTCTTAACTTTGCTTTCTAAAGATCTGGTAGGCCCAGAAACTACAGTATGGTGACATTTTAAGTTGACTTTGAAATGTGAATGGATAAAATCCTTGGGACTAGCCCAAATTTGTTGAAAACCCCCCTCCTCTAGTTTATAATCCACCAACTCCTCCTCCTCCTCCATGTGGGTCCAATAGTAAGTAGTCAAAATGTCATCTAAAAAACATATTTGATGAATAATTGTGTGTCTTCAAAGGGTTTATCATGGCCACCATATTTGTACAAAATATATATCATGTGGATAAATAACTCATTGTTACCATTTAATCTTATTTTGCATTTTGACAAGGATATCAGAGATCACATTGTCTAGATCCTGTTCACTCTTTGTCAAAACTACGACCCTTTCTCCGCCTGCAATTTTTCCTTGGGCCTCTAAGGTTTCTCCAGTGTTGAATTCTTCTCCCATGGTCAAAACGTTGTAATGTTATCTTTAACAGTTAGAGTCTGTCAAAATAAAATAAAAAGTAAAAACATAAAATTAATAATTAACCCAATCTAGATATATTTTAACTCTAGATCTACCAAGGCCGAGAGAGAGGAATTAAATCTCTTGAAATGCAAAATTCCTTAGATTTGATTTCTATAGACATTTGATAGATTGGAAGTTAAGATGAATCAAGATTAATCATATACCATGAAAAAAATAAAATAACATAAAAAATATAGAGTGATTTGCAAACCCAACATAACATCCACCTTTGTTTTGAAAAATATTAAAATATTTACCATATTTGAATAAAGTTTAAGAAATTTAAATATTTATTATATTGGAATAAATTTTTTGTTGTTGTTGTTTTTTTTAAGGTTTTACCCTTTCGATTAAAATGCTTTGACTCATCCGAAAATAATTTTCCCACTCCATTTAAATTTCAATAAATTTGAAGAGGGGATTGTCGTGGAGTATTGGCGGGCAAACAAAAGACATAACATTCTGTTACCAACCAAAACAGTAGAGCACAGCTAGAGCTACAGGAGGGGAACCTGAAAACCCTCTCATCGATATTGAATGCATTGAAGAGTTCGACTCGAGCACGATTATTCAGTTTCAAGAAGAAGAAGGCCACCCTCCTCCTCCATCTATTGAGAGGTCTATGAGAAGGTAAGAGTTTAAACAATTATTGCATGTATAATGTAGCTTCCATGCCATGAAAATCAGAAATCAGGCCATCATCTGTGCACTCTTGCAAGACAGGAAAAACTCCACAAGAAATGTTCGTAAATTCCGACTACTCCTGAATTTGAGCTTGGGAACCCCTATAGCAGAAAAGTCTCTGGTTCCGGTTCTTATCACTTCTTCCACATCGCCATTTTCTTGAGCTCTTAAACCTTCAATTCCACCTTTGATATCCCTGATTTTCTCACAAAATCAGCAACACTCTCAATAGTGGCTACACCATGCTGCAAGACTAACTGCAAACACTGTTGCTTAACAATGTTAGTGAACTCCATATCAAAGTTTATCTGTGCACCATGCACCTCCAGTTATCTCCTTTGAAGGTGTCAATTCTGCTAGCATATACACCTTCATTTCCTGGTTAGAAACACACTTCACCCCTTTTATTAAGTCACGAGCTTCTAGATTTTTCAATGCTTTGTTAACCTGTGGTTGCTGTAAAATTTTTTTCCCTTTTCATATTTTTTTTCCATATACCCATATTTCCAACAATTTTTATGACTTGATATATGAGCATATCTTCAGATGAGAGGCCCTTAAACCTTACAAATTTTTCTTTTGCCTGTTGCTTGTAAACTATGAAATCACCCTGCTTGAAAATCTGGAGTTGATGATTTAGAAGCAGGGAATTGAGTGCCCGAGCTCTAACATTGAGATCAACATCTTTAAGATTTTCCTCCATGATTTTATCTGTCAATCCATCAGAGAAAGTAGTGAAAAGATCCAATATTCTATTGATGCTAGTAGCCATTTGTGAAGTTGATGTTGCCATCTCTAAGATCTTCAAAACTATAATGGGCTTTGAACCCTAGAACAATATGTGCGTTTGTAGTGTCTGATTATCCCGATAACCCCATTTACAGTATGGGCTTCGAACCCTAGCCACAGTATGTGCAATGCATGCCCTCAAGCAGAAACAAAAAACGTATGTATATATGCTCTGCATTTTGAACATTTGTGTGGGTATTACTATGTTTTGATCACATAAAACAAAACTATGCACAACTGAATTTTGATAATTTGGATACTAGATGTAGAATTGAATGGTGCCTGAAGCGTTGTCTGGTGGGGGACAATTTCTAACCAGTGGATTCAGTTTCGAAATGCTTTATGAATAGGCCTCACTTATTTTCGTCTCAAGCATATCAATTTCATTTTCCAACATATATTATTAGCATTTACTCATGCAACCTGCTTTGCATAGGGTTTCCATGTTTCATTTTCTAGTTGTCACTGTAGAGGCAACCATGCCCTCCTTTTTCCAAGCATATCTAGCTGTAAATTTTTTCCCTATTTTTTACAAAAGGGGCAGGTAGGTGTCATTTATTCGACTTGTTATCATCTCTACTTGCAATTTAATTCAATGATATCCAACATCCCATGGATTTAATGTCTTAGCTTTCTATGATCTATCATAGCCTAGATTCTCATGCTTTGTTTTTAGAGCCAAACATTTTGCAAAGATTCAACTTCTGGTGATCATCATGAAACCTTATTTAGAGATTCTGATGTGCTCTTTTGATTTTGAGTTTGCATTCTTGAATTTGAAGTGTGCTTTGATTTTTTTTTAATTGTTCCTTCACATGAATTGTATTCAATTTCTTATTGTCTGTCCAAACACGGAAGAGCTCTAGATAAAAATCTGTTAATGCATGTTGTATTCGGTGCTGCTTTCTAACTTGTAATCCAAGGGACTTAATGCGATAATCCATTGTATCTAGGAACATGGATCTATGCTTCTGTCACCAATGACTGCTTCAACTTACTGTTATTATTTTTGGCACTATGAATGGAACTTTTCCAGATGCTTACTTTGAGATTTCTTATGCCTGCCATGTGATATTGATTTGTTTGTCCATTTTTGTCTGGGCCAGGATTATTTGGCAAATGCATCAACTGCTGACATTGGATATACTGTACTTTTAGAAAATGCGCTTTCGGAGAGGGACCGAAGGTATGTTTTTTCTCCTTCTAATTCTTGTTGTAGCTTGATTCATATCCTTACCACATGAATAAAATAAGTGGTATTTTAATGAATAGTTGTTTGTGTTTGTACTGAAAGATGTGAGATTCTCTACATGCTGCTTGGGGTGGGTGAGTCTGTCAATACTTTATTTGCATGTAATTGCATTTAATCTATACTATGTGTTAGGTGCATCGAATATAATATCCCAGATCCATCTAATTCTGGTTTCGATAGGGTCAATATTGCATATCTTGAGTTTAGAGAAATGATTGATGTATTGAATATTGAAATTTGAGATATTCAACCCTAAGCTTTGGAACATTGATGTGCATATCGAACACAATTTTAGATGTGTCTGTGCTAGTGTATATTGATTTACATTTGATATTAGTGCGAGTAATCTCATTTGTTGTGGAGTTGACTTTGTTTAGTTTGGAGGCTTTGCAGGTTTTTGTCATTTGGTTCAGAAATGCAAGTGTGCATTTTGATATGCAGTTTTGTCTTGCTTTGTATCTTTGTTACTCTTTGATGTTATTTATCTCTGGGAACTTGGAAGCATAGAGAAGGAATGGATTTAATGCATGCCATTGGGTTCTTAGTCCATTTCTGATTTGTACACTGTTGTGGATGTTCCACCGGATCTTCGTAACAAATTTTATAATATTATACAGTCTTTTACTAGCACTATTCTACTCAAGATTGCAGACTTCATATCATTAGATTTAACACAGAAATTACTGAGAATCAGCTAAAAGTGAAATTAAGGAAACAAACAATTACACACAATCCATACATTGAATACAAGATATACCCTAGGAAAACCCAATATAGGATGAACCCAACTAGGAGAGGCCTATGCTTTGCTCTTTTCTTCTGTGGATGAAAAGTGAATACAAAGAAATGGGTACTCACACTGGCAAAATGTGGATGCTACATGATTTCCTTCTTCTTCTGTCATGCTTCAATCTCATAACTATGAACATAATATTGAAACATAACTATGAAATAGATATAAATGCAGAGAACATAGAGAAACACGTTACACAACTTGACTCGTTTGTAGAGAGTTGAAGAAGTTACATGGTCACTAGGTGTTGTGGTTTGTCTCATGAGGATCACTTTTTCTTTCTAATATAGATCCACCCATTTCTGTTGACATGGGTTAGTGGCATTGTGATATAATGATTTGTGAAAGGGAATCATGAACGCAAGGTTGTTAGGACTAAGCTTTTCCTTTTTCGATTCACGAAGATGCTTTAAACCTCAAAAGAGATTTGATGGCACCAAAGTTGAGTGTGTCTCCCCACCACTACCAAGGGGAACTTGCATAGGTTTCTTTTCTTTCGGTTGAGCCATTTTCTTTCTTGGAGCACATATGTTTCCCTGTATTACTTACCATCCTTTGGGATTTTTCTTATGTCCATTGGATGTAGAAGATGTTGGTGAAGAATCAAGATGAATAGGTTTCTTGGAGGTGTACAATTTGTTGGCATGATCTACATCTAAATTTTGTGCTTTCAATGTCTAACATTTCGGTAAAAGTGAGATCAACCCATTATATGAGTAACTAGTTGGGAAACTCACAACTTAGGTTGAGCACTACACAGATATGGGTAAAGATGTTGAGCCCATGACAATATGAGCTCCATTAACTTTAATAAAATGATCCTGGGAGTTTTTAATAGTTGAAAGAAAATTAGGATACCATAAGTGAAGAGGAGGTTTGGAACTCTTACGTAGACCAGAGTTGCATGGTGTTTGGATCAAACTTTCAGAACTAGGGATGAAAGGAGAGGTGCATTTTCCCCTAGAAATAGGGTCCTAGGTTGAATTTCTTTTTCCTATCCACCATGGCCTAAAAATTACAATGAAGTAACACTTGGAATGGAGGAAGAGCCCGTCGTTGGTAATCTAGGTTTGATTTTTCCACCCATGAAGCATTGTTGTAGATGGCCAAAGCCCATTCAAAGGACAAAGAGTGCCATCCCTTCAATACAAAAAGTTGTGGGCATATACATGCAAGTTCCAACACTGGAATGTCCTTTGATTTCTCCACTATAAAGGCAGAATTGAGGGGCGGCTTTTTCTTCGAGGGAATAGAAAGCCTAGGCTTCACCTCATCCTTGAATTGATGGGATTGGGAGGAGGGCATATTTTTGCATAGGGATCCTCCAAGAAGGCTTGAAACTAAAAGCACTATAGCATCCTTGCTTATGCCAAAATCCACGGGAAAGAAACTATCAAGGAGTTGCCTTCTTGCATAGAGTCGTTTCTAATGGCTTGGAGGGAACCTTGTTGTTGTTGTATCCATGAATTCAATATAGAGATAGAACCCATGGATTTCATATGAAAATAGAAGGATTCCCCTGAATGGGACCTCATAAAGACTTGAAGATCTGCAGTGACTCTGCCTCATTTTTTAAGATTTGTGTTAGATAGGAGTGCAATGGTGTTAGTTGAATGAAGACCATATTAGAGCTGAAAGGATTATCTAGTGTTTGTAAGTTGCGACTCTTAAATGAGATGGTGACACCTCGTTTGGCTTGAAATTCCATGGATATAGTCGGTGACCACATGCTCTCTCTAGTTATATTTTTAACTACCAATCCTAATGTAGTCCTAGCGCATCCATTAACTCCTTTTATTTTTGTGTTCATTTAATTAGGATTAACTATAGCAAGCATGATGACAGAGCACTCATTCAATGTCTTATTGATCCATTGATGAGTTTTTTTAATGTATCAAATGCAGGATCAACTATAATTTGAGATTTGAGCTCAAGATAGACTTTGTCAAATTTGAATCTAATGTTGACACTGGCATTTGAAGCAATGGATTTACAAGCCCTTGATTTCATGAACTGTCTTGACTCTTAAATATTTGCGTAACTCCCTAGTTTCTTATATTAATCCCAAAAAAGAGACAACGTGCAAATCTAAACTAGTTAATTAGTTGGCAAAAATGTTATCATAAACCATGTGCAGAACAGTGTTTTATTGCTTGGAGGGATCCCCTCCCTTCATTATTTCTATGAATTTAATATATAAACAAAAAATGTGGATAATATGGAGGGGTTCCTCTGAAGGGGACCTCATAAAGACGTGAAGATCGGCTATGGCTCCCCCTTGTTTGAATTTTCATGTTAGATAGTATCGCAATTATAGTAGTTAGACAAAGGCCATACTATATTGCTTGCCCTAGTGTTTGGCAAGTGAAGAATCTTCAAAAGATATGGTGGCACCTCATTTGGCATGAGATGCTAGATATATCCACTAACAATATTCTCTGTGGTTACAATTGTAACTACTAGCCCTAATGTGGCCTTGGCTAGGTCATTGATCCCCTTTGCTGTCATGTTCATTTATCTAGAGTTTGTTATTGTAGGCATGATGACAATGACTTATTGACCCATTGATGTGACCCCTTTTGCTGTCATGTTCATTTATCTAGGGTTTGTTATTGTAGGCTTGATGACAATGACTTCTTGACCCATTGATGTGTGTCCTTGGTGTAATCAAAAGCAGGATTGGCCAGAATTTGAGCCTTGAGATCAAGATTGACTTCGTCAAACTTGGATCTCATGTTGATGATGTCATTTGAAGCCTAAAGTGGGAGGCATCAGGCTTCTTACTAGAGAAGACTTCTTCGGGAGTCTTGGAGTCCAATGTGGAATGCGAGCATCTATTTTGAACATACACAATGGCACGGGCAACTTCCACAAGGGTTCTATTCTTCCTTTCAACAAAACCATTTTGCTCAAGAGTATACATAGTTGGATCAGCCAATCCTCCAAGTGTCACACACACACCCCTCAAAGACAGCTCCAAAAAGGTCAACACTGGTCAACAGAAAAAGTCAATGCAGAAATTCAACGCTGCAATCTAGGGTTGTGGTCAAAGGTCACCCTATTCCTCGATCTTTTTGCTCTCTAATGCTGCCTCAAGAGATTGGATTTTCTGCACAAGAATGGAGGTCAAACTCCAAGCTTTGACCCACGGTCAACGCTTGTCAACGCACCAGCAAAGAGCCCTAAAAACAGTTCGCACTCCTTCCGCTTCAGATCCGCACATGTCAGAGAGAGAGGCCTCCAAAGGCTGAATGAACCAATCAGATCACAAGAGGAAATGTGTGATGAGTTGATGATGAAATGGACATCATCTCTCTCCAATTTATATCCATAAATGAGGGTGTGTGACACATCTATTGGGCTTGCAAGCCTTCATTACAATTCTGGTCGACCTTGACAATTTGCACATGTGTGGAAAATAAAATCAAAATATAAGTTCTTCTCATCCAAACAAGATGATCTTTAGATCAATCTTGCACCTCTCCGAAAGAGGAATCCAACAAAAATATCATCATCATCATATGAGCAATGCAACATGGATTTTGGATCTAGTTGCCCAAAATTAACAAAATGATACTTGTAGTCTGATAAAAATTGATACCTGTGCCAACTCTTGCCCAGTTGATCATGTAATAGAAGTCTTCATCTAGCACAACATGATGATGCCAAGTAAATAAAAGCATTCCTTCCTATTCTATTGCTCACCACTTAACAATTTCTGGAACATGGCATTGAATTTTATTCATTTCTGGTCCATTTTAATCTACTCAAGTGGTATATGTTGTCTTGATGTTACTTTCTTGCTGTTGGAGATCCATTTCTGGCAATGGATACTCCACTTCCAATAGACATACCAGTTGTTGCAATACCATAAATCAATTTGCATATGTTGTTTAACACACTCACTAGGAGTATAAATAAATGATGTAGAAATACTTCAAACATTCTAGCCAATGCCCCTGTCAGAGCATTATTTCCCATTTTTCGAAATGGACTCCTGGAGCTTGTCAATTGTAAATGAATGTTTATTCCCAAATACTCCTCACTTTTAAGAGGGCCCGCCACCTATTTTTTTATTATCTATTATCAGATTTATATTTGCTATACCTACTTCCTTGAGTAGAAGAAATAGGTATTACAAACACACACAATGAGCTATTAGAATGTCATATGTACTTTTTAGACTCATGAAACCTGGTTTGGTTAACAGAGTAAACTAATGAAACTTGGTTGGGTCTTGTATTACAAAAAATGTTGAACCATTGAGATGGCCAAAATTCTGTTGGCACCATATTGGAAATGAGGAATCCTGTCATGTTTATATCCAATCCTGCTATGCAGTGTAAGTTTCCATAAAATGATGCATTGTGGGGTTGTTAGAGTGAAATTTAAAGTTCCTACTTGGGCACCTGAGGTGCTGTGAAACTCACAAAGGAGCAGTATGTGTAAAATAGGTTCTTTTCGTATTAAATTATTCTGAATTGCTTTTTTCCAGCAACTACAGTAATTGGATATAGGTACTAGAGATTTTCTTTTTGCAGTTATGGCAAGAGGTCATTGTCTAGGCATATGCATGCTAGATAATAAACATAACAGTAACAAATTTACAGGACAGCAAAACGAGAGAAAACCAAACAAATAGCATTAACTTCATTTTGAAAAGCACGATATATAGGTTCTTTGTGATCTAGATAACTCTTTAAACTTTCATTTTTAAAAAGATTCATCACTAGATTCTCCAAATCCATCTTTGTACATCAATGCAATATTATCTCCTCAACAATACACTTTATTATCAACTGATATGCAATCATTGGTTTGTCTTGGCCTATACTGTGAGATCATGATTAAGATCATAAAAGAAAGAAAAAGACTGAAATATAGATCATCTATAATAAATTGTATCTGTACTTGGAAAATTGATTCCAACCCCTGCCACCCCACTGCCTCAGTTGAAATAAGAAAAGTAAAAATTTCATTATCTGGGATACTGAAGTTCTTTATTCAATGTTGATTTTCTAATGTTGAAGTGCTCCCATCCATTCGACAATATACAAAATATAAGAAGTTCAAGAAGTCTTCTAGTATATCAAGCATCCCTGTACACCTTGTTTCAATTGTGGAAGAACCTTTCTAATACCTGAAGCTTTCTAAATGCTCCAACTAGCATCTCAAATACCTTTCTTATGAAATCAGTCACCTTCTTTTGTCCTGGGAAAAGATATGATGATTTACAATCTTGAAGGAGGAGAATTTCTGGAATTATATTCAAGTATTAGTTGTAACAAGATCTAGTAGGACTCATAAATCAGGGTTTGTTGAATAGTCGTCTCTTGAAAATAAATTATGGCACCTTGTGAAACAACTACATGAAGTCTTCCATATAATGCTCAAATAACAGAAGAAAGTGATGATTTCAATTGCCATGAAATTTGTAGAGGAAGAGAATAAATGGAAAGAAAATAATATTGTAATTTGTGATCGTGTTCCTCCCATGTTAAAGCATATATGAGAGTTTTGCAATAGCTACAATAGATGTGAGGCAGCGTAGAACTACTTTCTAGAGGTGCACGAGGTCTCCATTTTTATTGAAGTATCAATAAAAAGCATATTTGCACTTCCATAGTCTACTAGACCTTCCCAGCCTCTATTCGAATCCCTATAACATCCATGGAACTCATTGCCTTCTCAGATGAGTCTTGTCATGGCATAGTCCTCAACTGAATAAGAAAGAATCCCACCTAAAAAAATTATAGTTCCTCCCAAAATGTGTTGCAGGACCAAATCACGCACTCCTCTAGGTTTCTCTGACCACAAAACCACCTTGAATACAGATAAACAAGCCCACAAAAATATGCAAGTCTGAGGCAGCAACTTGTCATGTTCCCTTGATGGCTGCTCCATCCAATTTGCTTGACAAAGAAATTCCTGTTTTCAAACCAGTGACCCAACTTTTGGCCTCTGATAGGCAGGCTTGTTTCCCTGAAAAATGTTTTTTTTTTTTGGCTCCACTGATTTTCTATAACCAAGAACTGTGGAAAAACTTGAGTTAATTTTGAAATGCATCAAAAGTCCTCAACGGAGTCCCAAAGTTGGCCCAAGACTTGCTTGATGGATTCGTCTTTTACAACATAAGGCTTCAACCAAGACTTGTCCAATGCTTGGAGCTTGTCATGATTATCTATTTCCAGCCACCTTAAGGGTTGTTAAGGAAGTATGCATGGTTGTAACTCCTCCATGTCTCTCATCTCCATGGTTTTGGAGAGGCAAAATTCAAATGAAGAGGGTGTATTATCATTGAAACACGAGAACACTATTGAAGAGTTTCTATGATATATTTCAAAACATCCTAAGTTAGCAGCAGCTGCAATTGTCCGTGAAAATGAGATGTTAGTTCCTTTTTTTTCAATTCCCTTATCTAACATTAGCTTTCTCACGTTGACTACATCATCCCATAGAAGTAGCATAGATGTTTGAAAATGTCACATATGCTCCATTAAAGCGTCTCGAGTGGCCAAGGAGTTCAACCATGCATGCATGATGCTCCACTCTAGGCTTCACTTCAAACTTTCTACTAATTCGATTGAAATGATGCTAGCCTTCATCTACTGGTACTGCATGGCCGCCGGCAGATAAAATAGCAATGAAGGTGATATGGCCTACTTTAATGCCTGCTTCTTGTATTTCATAAAAGAGTGTCAGGGCATCTTCCTCATGCCCATGAATTCGATACCCACACTACAAAGCTACTAATCAGCACATGAAGGAAAAATAATTTCTATGGTAATAGAGTTAGGCTTCACCTCTGCAACATGCATTCAATTGCATATTTCCATGGATTCAACACTATGACCAAATTGAGTATACCTCACAATATCTGCACTCCATTTAATTACATCTGGGTTCATTCCTGTCATTTTGAAGTTGATAAAAGAGCGCCAACACCTCATCACAATATCCATTCAATGCATAACAAGAAATTACTGCATTCCATGAAATCAGATACCTCTTTGGCATATTGAAAAACACTTCATATGCATCATCCATTTTTTTTGTTGCAGCACTGCTAATTTTGCACAAGAAGCGAGAGCACTAGCAAATAGTGACTGAATTGGATTTCGCTCCAGCCAGCTGCATTTAGAAAAGATCTCACTACACCATTGTTGTGACCATTCAACTTATGCTTGGATATCATCACGCTCCAATTTATCACATTGGGTTTTGACCTTCCCAGCTACATTTCGTCAAGTACCTTTCCTTCCTCTTCACAATTTCTAATTTCGAAATATCCTGTAGTCATGGTGTTCCATGTAACTGTGGATTTCCCTACCCTACTCTAGGGCCACAATCTCAGCGCGTGCCTTGAGGACAATTGGAAAGGTGTGTCTCCACTAAGTCCCCCCTGTTGTGTTTGGTAATATAGCTTGAGGGCTTCCTGGCAGTGTCCATCCCTAACACAACCTCTAATAATAACATTCCATGCGGTAACATTTTGCTTGGGAATTTTTTCAAACACCTAGCTTGTGCCGTTCATACTTCTACAATAAGCATACATGTAAAAAGTGCAGCAGGATCGCCCGAAAAGAGGCAAATTAGTGATATGGGAATTTCAATCTGCATGAGCAATTCTGGCCTTGTATCGATCTCAGATTCAATACAGTACACCTTTATCTACAACTTAATCCATTTGGGATTAAACAACTCTATCAACATCACATTGGGATTCAAGTACAACTTAATGTGCCCAATAAGCAACACCCTTTGGGTGAGACAGACCCCATGAAAAAAAAGCTACCAACACCTACAGAACTTGGCTATCTTTATATCTCTTTTTTGTTTTCAAATCTATTTAAATCCCACCTTATTTAAAAGAGTCTGTTGATGCTGATGATTGTTGGATGACTCTAGTTTTCCCATCTGTTATCAAAGGACCTTCCAAAACTACTGCATGTTTTGATCCTGCTCTTTCTTCTTTACCCTCTGCCTCAAAAGTCTCTATGCCAGAATTCAAATCTAAGTTTAGCCTGGACCAGATTCTATCATTATTGGGAGTTGGAAATTTTGTCAATCCCATTAAGGATGTCGGATATGGGGTGGAAGAATTGCACCAGAGGTCAAAATCTGAGAAGTACTTGGAGTGAACTTGAAGAGTCCGAGAAAGGTGCAAACACAGCAGGAAAATAGGCAGAGCTGCATCCAGAGAGGTGCCCAGTGTACAGAAACCAGGGTGACTGCATTGGATATGAAAATGTTGCAGTTGTAGATGAAAACAATCCAGTAGGTGGCCTATATATATCTGCATGGAATGAAGAAATGTCTTGCCCTTGCCCTACACTGAAGAATGTCTGGGGAACAATAAAAAAAATGGATATTTTTACCTCACAGGTGCATATGCTGGCATTGCAACTACAGGAATTGGTCCTCCAACTTGAGACCAAAGTGTCATATTTCATTTCACCAGCCAGTATACTATTGTGAACATTACCTCAGCTCAAAACCTATTTGGAATAGACTTCCTCTGCAACTTACACCTAGCCATCTTTGTGATAGTACAGTTTTGCCTCTCAACCAATACATTTTGTTGTGGAGTGTAAGGTGTAGTATATTGTCTTTGGATCCCATGTTTAGCACAAAATTTATTTAAATATTTTAAGTAGAATTCCCCACCAGTATCATATCTAAGAGAGGCAATGTGACAACCTAACTATTTCTCTATTAATGCTTTGAACTTTTGAAATTCATTAAACACATCATATTTTAATTATAGAAAATATACCCACATTTTTCTACTGAAATAATCAAAAAACGGAAGGAAGTACCTAGCACCAGTGGTTGATGTCATGTTCATTGGTCCACATATGTCTAAAAGTACCAACTGAAGGACCCTCTATGCTCTCCAAGCTTGTCCTTCATAAAATGGTTTTCAATGTAGCTTCCCTGCCTGACAAGCTCTGCAAACTCTGTGGATCTTCTACAGAATGTTCAGAAGTCCATCTACTAGTTTCTCTCATGGCAACTGAGAGAGATAGGTCAAGTTGAGGTGCCCATACCTATGATGCTATAGGGGTGCTAGATTTTGCAATAAAAATTACCTTTAACTTACAATTTCTAATAAGATCAATATTCAAAAATCTGAAGACAGTGAAAGCTAAGAAATTCATCTAAAATGCATCATTATAATCTTGGACATATAAAGCACTCATCATTGCATAGTTTCCCAAAAGGTCAACATTTTAAGGGCTTCTTTCCTAATTCAAAATCGCTGAAGATATATAAACTAACTATTTCATTTGTCCTACAATTCCAATAGTGCACATGGAAAGCTTCTCTGCAAATATCTTTTGTTGCATATGGTAGGCCTCTGAATAGACTAAGCTTCTACTAGCATAATGAAAACATGACCTGCAAGTCACCACTATGTTTTGGTTTCTGAAGACTGCTGCATTATTGAATGACTAGTGAAGTATCAACCAGTGAACAAGTTTCAAGCTTTGGAGAAGTCACAGTGTATTATAATTTTGTCTTGCAGATTGGCCTCTTGACCAATTTTTTCTAGGAATGCCTTTTATGAAAAAATGAGTTCTTTCCTAATAGGTTATGAGCCTCTTGAAAATACCAGGTTCACTAGAACATTGGAAGCAAATATCTAATGCACGCATCATGCTACCACTACAAGCCATTGCAGAAAATAGAAACCAAGGTGAAAAAGGATCTATAGCTACATTGTAGACGTGTTATAGTGACAAAATTTCTTGAATGTCTATTCTCCAACATCCATAGCATTACCACAAATAATCATAGTTTGTATTTAACTCCAAATAATATACATTCCAATAAGAAGTTGTCAATCATAGTTTTACCTTGTGGCAATGATTTTCCTTATGCCCTGCTCTCATTTTCAGTCAAAAACTAGATTTCCTATATTGATGACGTTCCTACTATAATATGACCAACTATCGGACAACTATCTCACTATAATTCTAGATAAAATGAGCAGTGTACCCAAATAATATCTTTGCAAGCATATCATTGTTACTCACAAGCTTGTGCCATGTGGACCACAACCTAGATTTATTGTCATTTTGAGCTTGGTACTCCTACAGTCCCAAGACAATGCTTAGAGATATTGTCAATAGATAGAGATCACCATACACGTACTAACCAAAAGGGTCATACTGTGTTCCTCTAAGTCAGGATCATATTTACACTGTAGTCATCAGTGTCAAGGAGATAAATTGTCATGATACATAGTGATATTTTCATACTTTTTTGTCAAGGAAATTCTGTCAATGCACATGATATTCAAATTTATTAGCATTGAAGGTACTCCTTTATTGGTGAGAGATTACAATGCACTGTAATCAAATTACTTCAACACAAGAATTTTGTCAGTCCTTGAAACGGTCAGAAATTGGAATGAAGCTTGAATGGTCCACTTCAATGAGATTGTGACAGAGTGTATATATAGAACCTTCCACAAATTTCAAACGACTCTGGAAACTCCATAAGTGAGCTTTAAGGACCTGAGACTTGACAAATACTAGCCTCAGTGATTTATTTGCAAGATTTGTTCCTTTAAAAAGACATATGTTATAACCGGCCTCCTTATGAGTTTGATCACATTAGTCACCCAAACATGTCACTGTCACATGCCAAGATGAGTTTGGATTGTTAAAACTTGTATGATTTCCACTGAATTAATACAGATTAACCTAGGATGTAGATCAAACAACAAAGAGCTGCAGATCCAATTCCATATGGCCACAGATCAGAGCTTCGCAGATCCAAGAATTATCACGAGGTCACCAAAGATACATTGTGTAGAAAATCTTCAAACTGGAGAGTTATAGTTCAACATAAGTCCACTTCATTCCAGCGATTGACCAGATTCTCTTGAAACCAAGACTAGAATTTGAAAACTTTCAAACCACCAATCTCTTTTAAGGCAAATGATAACAAAACAGAATGAATCCCAGAAGCCCCAAAACTCATCCTAAGCCAAAAGCTTTTTCAATGCCACAGGAATAGTCAAAGAAAATTCCACAATTCCTTCAACACAAGAATTTTGTCAGTCCTTGAAACGGTCAGAAATTGGAATGAAGCTTGAATGCTCCACTTCAATGAGACTGTGACAGAGTATATATATAGAACCTTCCACAAATTTCAAACGATTCTGGAAACTCCAAAAGTGAGCTTTAAGGACTGAGACTTGACAAATACTAGCCTGAATGATTTATTTGCAAGATTTGTGCCTTTAAAAAGACATATGTTATAACCAGCCTCCTTATGAGTTTGATCACATTAGTCACCCAACCATGTCACTGTCACAGGCCAAGATGAGTTTGGACTGTTAAAACTTGTATGATTGCCACTGAATTAATATAGATTAACCTAGGATGTAGATCGAACAACAAAGAGCTGCAGATCCAATTCCATATGGCCATAGATCAGAGCTTCGCAGATCCAAGAATTATCATGAGGTCACCAAAGATACTTTGTGTAGAAAATCTTCAAACTGGAGAGTTATAGTTCAACATAAGTCCACTTCATTCCAGTGATTGACTAGATTCTCTTGAAACCAAGACTAGAATTTGAAAAATTTCAAACCACTGATCTCTTTCAAGGCAAATGACCCTGTAACAAAACAGAATGAATCCCAGAAGCCCCAAAACTCACCCTAAGCGAAAAAAAGAAGCTTTTTCAATGCCACAGGAATAGTCAAAGAAAATTCCACAGGAGTGGCCTTCATGCAAGGTTAATGAGCTGGGAAAGAAAGTAGTGCAAGTGACACCAACGAAACCCCATAGAAAACAACTGAATCACATTAATCATTCCTTTTTGGCTGTAGAGATGATGGGCTTATTTTTGCTGGACCAAAATTACAAAATACAAGAGGTCGAGCCAAAACAAAATAACAAAATAAGGCCCTTCGATCTTATTTACAGAAAAAACTTTGCTTATTTGCTTGCCATAAGAGAGATACCAGTAAACAGGGAACGAGAGACTTGTGGCAGAATGTCGAAGTCAAACGAGGCTTGTATACTGACTAGGAGTGAATAGAGATTAGCGTCAGTCAACCAAACTTGAGACAAAGAGACCTGATTGTCATCTGAATCCTTAGATCACATTTGCCATCCAAATCACGAATAAAGAGCTCAACTAATGCGGAACTAATCCTTTACACATTGGACTGAAATTGAGTCTCTGATTAGGGCTATTAAAATTAAAGGGTTTTCTCCCTATTTCTGGTCTGAATATTTCGAGATCCCATTCTTGTGCAACATTCCACAATCCATAAAGTCTAGTCAACAAATTTCTTCCAGCGATTTCTTTATTTTTCCACTCTTGCTTGGGCTTGTCCTCTCCTAGCTCTTATACCATGTTAATTTAGATTAACATGTTCTTGCTTAACACAGTAACTTAAAATTCCATATAAGCCCATTATACTTTTATTAGCACTGAATCATTTTCCATTGATAGAAACTTAAGAAAGAACATGTATGATTGATTCAGAAGACAAGCCGAGACAAGAGAACACAAGTATGTGGCACAAGCCAGGGAAAAACCCCAAGATGGGGAAAACCCTTCATCAATTCTTATTATTATTAAAATCAAATGTCCAACAGAGAAAGAGAGAGAGTACAATAAGAATGACTTTCCAATTTGAAAAAATCAATATGAAATAATGATCACGAGTAAGAGTTTGCTATCAGCTGAATACAACCCTCTTTTCTTCATACCCAGACCTCCTTAATCACTGCATATTTCCTTCAATTATTACAGTTCAACTTTGCTGCCAGCGTAGGCTAGAAGATAGCCCTTTGGCACGTCATCCACTTATCTGATCAGGAGAAAATAGGCCTGTGGCCTACCAGTGGCCCAGAATGTGAACATTGTTTGAATATACAATTGTCCTAAAACTTCTTTTGCAAGACACATTTTTAGACGACTTTCAAAGGTGAGAATGGCCTTCACTATGATTGTCCACATCTCTAAATGACCTTGAATGTGTTGAGAAATTTATGAAGCCTTCAACATGGGGCTCAATAGGGCCCCTTCTCGTGCCATGCACCATACCGATTGCTACAAGCAAAATTCTGGTTGTTGATGAGATTTTTTTTGATAAATGCTTCTTATATCCTAATGTGGCAAGCATGCACCTTTTAGATATAAGAAAATTATTTGTCGAATCAAAGTCAGATTACAACATTCAACTACTCAAGATTCTGTTGGCCAAGTAGCCATGAATGAGGGGTATCTATTTTCGGCAATGTTACCCAATGCCCAACTCCAACTGTTTTCACTTGCATTGGCACAAACACGAGGATGAGCACAAGTAGAAGCGTATCGTTGGATAGGCTTCAACCTTGTGGGAGAAATATTAAAACTCTGCTTTCATTGACTCAACAAGCCACTGTTGTCTTTGAAGCCACTGTTATTCATTGCACCCCTCTCTAAACAACCATTTACGGAGAGCCCAAATTAGGAGCTTGTGAACAGGAATCCTCCATAGGCTGTGCATTTGTAGACGTCTTCACCTTGTTTATTAGGAAATATGTAAACACTCCTCCGTCTTGAGTGGGGGTTTTTTCTTCTTTCTTAGCTATTGACAGGCACTCAAAGAGGTTTTCCTGTGGGTTTTTAGAAACACTTTCCAAATGGGAGAAGCCAAAAGATCTCAAACAAAATGACTGGATTTTAGTTTGAAATGATTGGAAATGAAATTCTAGTACCATGGATGAGTAGTTGAAGAAACTGTGGATTGGGAGAAACCTTTGCCTCTTGTTGCCACCCATTGCCAATCCCCTTTTTATCCTTATGATTAATAACCATGCTCACAAAATTGTCCACAATAATTTCTTTACACAGTATTTTGGTAGGCTAATTCCTTGGCTTGCATGGTTTTCAATTGCCCAACCTACTAGGTTTATAACACCTTATGTTGTAGTCAAACTTTCCTATTGTGCT
This sequence comes from Pinus albicaulis, assembly GCA_034641835.2. Taxonomy (NCBI): domain Eukaryota; kingdom Viridiplantae; phylum Streptophyta; class Pinopsida; order Pinales; family Pinaceae; genus Pinus; species Pinus albicaulis. The sequence goes on along the minus strand of CM076570.1, from coordinate 11,238,345 downwards.
GTCAAACTTTTGCATTGTCTGAGCAATCATCAGTAAGATGACCATCTATTAAAGTCTGTCATTTATTTGTTTCTTTTGTTTATGAATTACTTTGGTATTTCTACATTCCATCTACCTAATTTGTAGTCTACCTAATTTGTAGTCTACATCATTGTGAAGATTATCCAATAGTGCTTGAAGTTCAAAATGTATTTCTAAAAGGTTGTCAAGATTACTTTTAAACCAAGTAAATTATAGATGAATTAACATGTAGATTGTAGCTAGCTTCTAAAACACATTATTGAATGGCTACTTTAAAACTAGTTAAACTAAAGATGCCACTATAAGAACCATTGGTTAAATAAGAGATCTGTCTTACCCCATATGTCTCTGTAGGGAGCTTTAATATTGTATGCTATGAAGAAATAAGATATCCTGTGGTTGTTATCAACTAAATGAGATAAATATCAAGAGTGGAAATTCGTCGTTGTTGGTAGGTGTTATATTTGACTAGATGGAAGGAGCTCAAGCATATATTATGATTGATTTAAGTTTTAGATATTGCTAAATTTGGATAAGGTTGGGTATCTCATTGGACTCATTTATTTCTTAATGGATTGGTAATATGCCCTATTGATAGGGGAAAATGTCTTGTCAAACAACAACAAGATTTAATCGTTGACAACCAGCTTCAATGGGTTTTAATGGTTGAGATAAATACAATCGACTAATTCAAGCTTCAAAGCACTCTACTGTGAACGATATCAAATAAAACAGGCTATGGTTTAGCAAACAAGATTAGTCTGAATTCACCAGATCATAGCATCACAAACTATATTAACTGCAGAGAAAGAAAGGCTAAGTTAAATGATAGAAATCGAAATAACTAATCTATACTAAATTGATAAATGGAAATAGCTGTTATCCTAGTATGCAGAAGAATAGATGCATGTACATAATTGGTTTCAGAATCATGAAAAATGGCAAAACATTTCACCCATAGTAGATTATCAAGACAGAGTAACAGACTTGGACAACTAAAAGAAATTATTACTAAACATTAAAATTTAAAAGCCATCGATTCGTTTCCAAAAGGATGTTCACTTGAATGTTATCACTTAGAGTCTATGGACAGAACAGTAGTGCTAGAATATAAAGTTTGATGTGGAATAAAGTCACCATAGTGATGGAATAAAGTAGGATTCATAGCATAATGGAATATTGTCCCATGTATGCCCAAAGCTTGAAAGTGGTCTCTTAAAAAATTCCATTTTCAGTGTCCTTTTATTTCAACACTGACTTCCTTTCCAAATCAGAGACAACATACAATATGTAAAGTGTTGCTCATAAGGAGGTCATGAAAAATGGCAAAACATTTCACCCATAGTAGATTATTAAGACAAAGTAACAGACTTGGACAACTAAAATAAATTCTTACTAACCATTAAAATTTAAAATCCATCGATTCGTTTCCAAAAGGATGGTCACTTGAATGTTATCACTTAGAGTTTGTGGACAGTACAGTAGTGCTAGAATATAAAGTTTGATGTGCAATAAAGTCACCATAGTGACTTAGGAGTGGCAGGTGCAGGGGTGGCTATTTACAACCCTAGAGGACCACAATAATTTACTTATGCCGGGGGATTGGGAGAGACATCCAAAAATCACACTAAAACCCTAGCATTGTTTTAAGGTCCTATGTTGTGTGCAAGGCAGGTCAAAAAATTGGTGGTAATTGGAGATTCCATGGTGGTAATTGAAGAAATAATCAAGCATTCAACAACAAGACCTTCCAACCATGTCCAGATTGCAAGACCTTCCAACAAGACCTTCCAACGATGCTTGAACGAACTCAAACGGACGTCGTGTGAAATAGATGTTCTTCAATAGGTCTGCTAGATATATTCACTGTAAAATAAACTCAATACTGTTCCTCTCAAGACTTCTCTGTAATTTTATTCCAAAAACAGAGATCTGCAGGTCTGAATTTGTCTTCAAAACTGCCACTATAGATCCGAATTACAAGACTGTTGCAAGGTCACATATTTCACCACAGGTCCGAATTAGAAGGGTCTGAGTTGCAGAGAAGAGTCTCACGTCCGAGCTTCTGGAAAGGCCAAAGTTACAGGCCTGTTAGGGCCGAAATTTTAGGCCTGAATTCAGTTCCGAAAAAAATTATTTCCACAGGTGCAAATAGGTCTGCAAGAGATATATCCTTATAGCCCAAAACGTTGTAATTATGATCTCCCTTTTAATCTCCTTGGCCTCCTGTTTTATCTCTAAATTCTCACTGTATTTTTCACCGAAATTTTCATTCCAAAATGATGAGCATGACTAGTTATTTATAGTTGTTTGTGTATGAACTGAATAGGCATGTCTTTTGATTAAGGAGCCGACATACTGATTTGATCTTAACTGTGCATCATTTTTGGCATTTATTTAAACCAATTTTAAGACTGATACAGGGGGGCAATTTTATGGTTAATTCTAGGCCTCAGCGCTTGATAGGAACAGCATACAATATAGCGGTACTTATTGTATCTTCTGCTGTAGTGCAGACCTGTTCTAACACCTCCTTTGCTGAATACTTGATAGTTGTAGGGGATCAACAAAATTATGTTAGATCCCTCCTTTGTGGCTCAAAGACTCTTTTTGTCATATAAAATTCTGCATGTCAAAGCCTCTCTGCTCCTTCACTTCCCACAGGACATTGTCAAAGCCTCTCAGCCCTCCTGCATTCATTCAAATCACCAAACTACACATATGTTACCTGAAATAGTAGTGCTTTAGACCTCCACAAACAAACATACATATACAGAAAAAGAGAGATTTTATTCTTGAGTAGTGGTCATTATAGGGCTCTAGTTAGCTGGATAAAACATGCATGCAGAATAGAAAAGACATATTTTCACCATGGAGTGTGTTGTTGCCATCATTCTTAGGCAGCTGATATGTTTTCCCATTTAGTGTGAATTCTCCATCCTTGATACGGTTGGCTACACGACCCACCAAGGCACCAAAGTAAGGTCTACTGGAGCTCATGTTCTACATTAATAAACAATCTCATATTCCCCATGGTAACACATACATTTGAGATCCATTCCAATATGTCAGTAGAAACTGTAAATTTATCTTAAAATTCTAGCATATGATGGCAGTAATAATTTCCAAAGGGAAATGAAAATACATACCATGTATGAGGCAATATTGTCATAGCCAAGAAGTACATCTGCTAGATGGCCTGAATGCATAAATACCAATACTTAATGAGCTAGCTCCCTCTGAGTAAATGATGGTAAAGCAGTTGAAGGGTGGGGTTTAGGGATGATTACCTTTAGCATCAAGGAGAGCGAGGGAGACAAGGGTAGCTCCCCAGTTGGTTAGATTTGTATACAGATCACCTTTGCGAAGTTGAAAGAAACTTGGGGCATTTATCTTTCTGTAGGGATGACCATAATGAGCCAACTTGCCTTTCCCTTCCAAATTTCTTGGATTCAATTCCCATTTGTGCCCTTGACTGCTAGCATGGAATTCACAGAGGTGAATGAAAACCTGAATGCACCAAAAATGCAAGAGAATGGATGACACTTTCACCATCATCGATTGATTGACTGATCAAGGGATGGATGGATAAGCTAACGCAAAACATTCAATGATATATATAGAGAGACTCACATAGTCAATACTTGACTAGGGTGTGTCTGTATGCCTTAAGATAAGGTCATGGTGTAAGACATAACATGGGTTGTGTGCAACTATAGACAACCCATGCACTGTGGCTACCAAAAAACGTAATCTTTGGAATCTAAACATGTTACATTTTTGAGTTTTTGTCTTATTACCCCAAATTTGTTTTTGGCCAAATCTTAATTTTGTTATTTAAAATGAAATTTTGACTACATATATGGATTCAACACCTTGAAAAAACCCTAGTGCAGTACATTTTTGTTGTTTGTAGATTGAAGGACCTAAACTAATGCAACATGGTTTTGTGGATGCCATTTCTAAATTTGGGCTGGCCAAATTCCTTTCTGACCTTTCTACCACGTATATAACCAAGAAATTTTCTATCACCTGTATAACCTTGCCTTTTTATAAAAAAAAGAGGTTCCTACACTCAAAGAATTCGCTTTTCCTGGCCGTGGGGCAATTAGAATGTTGAAATTATATAACCTTTTGGATTATTAGAAGATCCAATTTTTCCATTGCTAGCCTGAACTAAGTTCAAATTGCGGTTTTGGGTGTAAACTGTTGGTCAGTTGAAACCCATTTATCAACTGCACTGTCTGAGTAAAGCCTAGATAATATCTAAGATGAGGAGGTTGGACCTATTTCAGGCTGTTGTACTCAAGATAACGGTCAAACATAAGTTTATGCATATACATGTGGTTCAAGGTCTCCTTTTCCTCACGTTATTTTCTATGAATTAAGGAATGTATGTTGCCAAGGAGGCACACCTGCTGGTCTAGGATCTGATACAACCAACAAGTTACTAGGAACACCCAACAGATTACTAGGATCTGATACATGCTTTCGATTGCTAGGATCTAGTCTAGGAACACCCAACAACGAGAGGTATATCCAAAAACCACTCCAAGTAAGATATGAAAAGGGCTCTTGAAATGCCTCTAAATACCAAAGCACTCCAATGTTTATAATGACATATTGATGTCCAATTCAAATGCTACCTAAGGATTTCACAGGGGTTCTAGTGCCTTTGTTCAAGGGTTCGTTGTATGTTTCCATGGGTTTCAAAAAAAAACTTTCACTAGATATTAATAGCCCTTATGATATTTTTTACCACCACCATTTTTGCCACAAAATTTCTGTAAGGTGAAGACACATGAAGATTTAAATTGGTTCCTGCTTGAAGGAAAGATGAACTGTTCTGATTGATGGGTATTTAGAGTTTTATTGTTGGCTATAATTTTCTTACAATGACCCTAGATGTAGTCACAAACAAGTAATAAAGATTATTTTTGTTCACAAGGCTGAAAAGTTGTCTGAAATCCCTCAAATTATCCCACAACAAGCTTCCCAAAAACCCCACATCATTGTTGGAAACATTTGTTGATTACACCTGTATTTTTATACTTGTTTTCATGCTGCCCTATCTATCCAAACATTGGTATCATAGGCATAATCGTGCTGTCATTAACCCTAGTTCTATTTTTTGGTGAAAATTTACCACAGTTGGAGGTATCAACCATTGGAAAGACCAACACTATTGGGTTCCAGAGAACCACCAATCAAAGGATATATCTACTGTTGTATCTTCTATTTAGGGCTCTTCACATGCTGCCATCGAATCTGCGGTCATTTTCTTCTATATATCATCTTCATATTGCCTCATAATCCTACAAGAGTATGTCACATGACCTCACATCCTCCCAACAAAAGTTGATCTTATATGCCGAGTTATATTTATGTTTGGATGGTGATCTGTTTGCTTTGTTTGGAGACCATGGAGGATGACAACATGCTACTAAAAGCGGTTGTATTATAACAAGATTATTGATGTCAAACTGTTCATGGAGGCTACCATCAAATACTGCAAATACTGCAATAAGGGAGACTTTCCCATGATATTTTTGGAACCTTAAAACCATGTTAAAATTGTTTGAAACATGAGCCCTAAAACTAAAACAAATTTTACAACAAAATCACTAAAATGTGATGGAAGTTCTATTATAGGACTTCTCTACTGCTGCTCATACGCTATCTGAAATAATCAAGTTGAAATTTAGAACCTAACTATCGTTGGTTTAGTATGAAAAATCCAATTCCTGGCATGAGGCATATGATGAAGCCATTGGCTAGGTTACATGTTGGCAGTGTACATAATGTTGATCTATTACTTTTTCTTTTGGTTAGAAACTGGGAACTTCACCACAACATCATACCAATATGTAAAATCTGAATTAATTGTTGTGAGACAACTAGCATCTAGGATATTTGTTTCTATCCCATACTTTGCCATCAACATCTAAGTTGTATTTCCTGTGCATGTGTTGAATGGAGTAGCTATTGTGGCATCTTTATGATTGTCCGTGTCAAACATACTATTCTGACATGTCTTCTCTTTTTTGGGGAAGGTATTGCTACATTGTATTTGCTAAGGACGCATGTTCACCAAGACAAGTCAAATACTTCAAAATGTTGGATGTGTTTTGTATTATTGTTCTATAACATATTCTCTTTGTCTTTGTTTTGTATTATTGTTCGAGAACATATTCTCTTTTTCTTTGTCTTTATTTCACACGTTGTTTTAGGATATTTGAGTGTTTTAGGTTATTTAGGTTTTTGGCCCTGAAATTAGTGATTGAAATGCCAAATAATCACTTTATAATTGTGGATTTGCTTGTCTATTTGAGTTATTTTATATAAGCAATCTTCATAAGTAGATCTTAAGTAGATATTCTACCCTTAGCTCTATTTCAAAGTGTTGTAAGAATTTCCGAGGACCTCTTCTATTCCTTGATTCGAGGTGGTGGATTCCTCATCCTGCTGAGGCCTTTCTCTTTCATCTAGTCCTTCATTTTCCATTGAATTTGATTCAAGAGATTCTCCCACTGGATCTCTCTTGAGGGATTCTTGTGGTGGTAGTCCATGTATCATTTTTAAAAGTCTAATTCTTCCCTTCACCTACTTTTCATAACTTCCATAACCATTAGGTAGGTACCTGCAATGTCGATGGTGTTTTGTTTGTTTAGTAAAAGATTGTCGAGACTTTAATTTATTGAAAGTTGTAGAATTTACAATCTATGAAGTTTCAAGATATAATTTTTAAAGTATAATTCTTTAAAGGGCACTAGCTCAATGGAAGAGCACCTGCTTTACAAGCAGGAGGTTGGTGGTTCAATTCCATCATGCCCTGATATTCATATATAGGGAATGACGAAGATCAGTTTTTGGTGACGGATGCTCTTTTGACCATCACCAATGAGCTTATGGTGACATTTTTCGACCCTCACCAAAATATGAAATGGTGACGATCAACGAACGCCACCATATATACGCATCAATAGTGACGACCATTAAAGGTCCGTCACCATAAATCATTGTTGTTTATATGAAATGGTGAGGGTCACTGTTTGTCATTATAGTCATTATTCATGATGGACCTTGATGTCACCAATGCGTTTATGGTGACGGTCAATGAACGTCGCCATATATATGCACCAATAGTGACGGCCATGAAAGGTCCATCACAAAAAATCGTTGTTGTTCATATGAAATGGTGACGGTCACTATCCGTCATTATAATCAATATTCGTGACGAACCTTGAATGTCACCACAACACATACTTTCGGCGACGCCACCTTTGGTGACGTTCAGTTTTTTGGTGACGGAGGCTATTGTTTGTCACCATGGCTCATATGAAATGGTGACGGTCACTATCCGTCACTATAAATCATTATTGGTGACGGACCTTGAATGTCACCACAACACCTATACTTTCGGCGATGCCACCTTTGGTGACGTTCAATTTTTTGGTGACGGAGGCTATTTTCCGTCACCATTGCTCATATGAAATGGTGACGGTCACTGTCCGTCACTATAAATTATTATTGGTGACGGACCTTGAATGTCACCACAACACCTATACTTTCGGCGACGCCACCTTTGGTGACGTTCAGTTTTTGGTGACGAAGGCTCTTTTGACCCTCACTAATGAGCTTATGGTGACCATTTTTGCCCCTCACCAATGTGCTTTTTTCTTGTAGTGTTAGTGTTTGAGAAGGAAGAATTTATGTAGAGAAATGTTGGTGGAATTTTCATTGAGGAGATTGATTTGAGTGATAGATTATTGGAGATATCTACATTGTGATGAGGCTGGGATGCTGCTGGAGATGGTGACACTAAATCAATCACTGGGTTGTAACCTCCCCTTCTATCATCAATAAAGATTATTGCTTATTTTTCCCTATATGCATCTGTATAAGCTTTGATTTTCAATATCATGATTTCTTAGTTGATGTATATGGTTTATGCTTTATTGATTTAGCTAAATAACTTGAATAGACATCTGTATTATTGCTATCTCTTGTTGTTTAGTGTTCATTCTTGCAGGAAATATTTTTCACAGCCGGCTGGAAATTGAAGCTATAGAAAAAGCGACAGAAGGAGACTTTGGAAGCGCTTAGATCCCAAGTAGGTTCCTTATTTCATTCTATGTGTCTATTTACAGTTAGGAAAGATAGTTGTAAATTCTTTGACCTATTGTTGAGGAGGTAAATCCCCTCTGATGACAGAGGCGATCCCTACTAGCCCAGCAGGGGTCTAGAAACAATCATCAAATGCTACAGCGCAAGTTCCTAATTGCGGATAAATAAGCCAACGATGGAGGCCTACCTGGAGTCCAGTGCTATGATTCGTAGAAGAGACAGCGTTCCCGTTCCTCAGCCTCGGCATATCACGATCCCCACGATCTCCGTGAATGGACACCTGCACATGTAAGAAACAACACGAATACAAGCATAAAATCCAGACTACGCAACTATATATCAGTCAGAAAGGATATAACTCATTATTAACATAAGCGAAAAACAGAGTGGAACCATAACCGGTAGTCATTCATTAATAAACAATCGAAAGAGAGTACAACCAATGTTCTGACGCCGCGGTCTCCTTCGGAAGGGTCCCCAGTCGTTCACGTCTCGCAAAGCTCGCCAGGGAAAGGGCAAACCTCTCTAGAGTCTCTCGACGATAGTCTCCTTACTTGAGTCGGCCTTAAGGGAAGAAAGAAGGCTCTTACAGCACAAAGGCTCTTGGGAATTTGGAGATTCAAAGCTTAGGCACTTCAAGACTAGCTTGCAATGGCAATATGCAAGCTTTTATAGATGGGGAAGGAGGGAGTTGGGATCCCTATTATTGTGGGATTGGCCCTATCATCAAGGAAGGTTCCATGAAAGGTGGAAAACCACTTCCCTTCCATAGAACTCCCGTAGCCAAACCTCCAACTCAAGATAGGCAATGGTTTCTGAGTTGGTTGAAACACAACTTCCGCAATCTTTATTTAAAAAACACTCCTTAAATTGGCTAGCGCAACTACTGCTCTGGGACAGAGCGCCAGTTGGCGCGGCCTCTTTGTAGTATTTTCCCCATTGGCGCGAGTGATGAACTGGCTGCCCGCACCAATGAAAAAGGAGATGTTTTCATGGTTTTTTGCAAGGAGATGTCTTTAGGGAAAATGAAGCTCATGCTTAGAGGAATGCAATGATGATGGTTTCAAGGCATGACATTGCTCACAGGTCACATAATGGGTCCTCCATTGTGTGGGACGGGGAATGGTAGGGATGGTGACAAATTAATGTGTAACAGATGCCCCCTAAAGTATGAGGCCCGAGAGAGAGAGGGGTGAAATGCTTTACGAGATCATGTTCAACTGAAGCCCTACCATCGGAAAACCTCCGTAGAAAAATATAACTGATATCTCAAGTACATGATGTATATGCGGTATGGGCGCAGCCATCCGAAAGAGAGTACACTATAATCCGGATCTGCATGGGCACAGCCATCCAGCGAGGATCAAATAAATAGACTTAGGTATGGTCGCAGCCATCCAATCAATGAGTCATGTACATAATGATAATAATCCACAATCGCAGCTTGGATTACAACAGACACAATCCAGGGTCTTGCGCTCCATCTCGACCTAAACAAAGTACAAGTTCAAGCATGCGAATATGTGAGCTGAAGTCGAACATGCAAGAACATCGTCTGATTACCAACCAATGATGAGAGCTGTTAACAGACGTGAGAGGAACCACCAATAATGACGATGGCCCTCAAGGTACTATAGGTACAATCTACGGCATGTGAATAAATGATCTGGCTTCGAACACTCGTAGAATCACTCAATCGGAGGTCAATTATGAAAACCTCATGTCGAATGCGAAGAACCTTCCATTGAGGCATGCAGGCTCCAAGGTACCATAAGGGAGTCTCTAGATCAGCTTCCTGGATAATGAGCTGAAGTGGACAGGAAGTGACCTTGATCAAAGGTGGGCCATAATGTTTCCCACGTCATCGACACGAGACAGAGGAACATGATGTTTTTGTTGTGAATCAAGACCATATGAGAATTAGAGGAAGGTTGATATTTGCAGAGGTCAACTTCTCTTGAACATATAAACGGCACGACAGTGGACTTGGCAGTATTTGACATCAACGGATCAGAGGTCATGGTGACGAGGCAATGAGAAGATGAGAGGTCAAAAGGGATTATCCAAACCCACGAAGGTAAAGTGAAGAAACGAGATGAGATGTCCCCAACCCGACACGAATGCAGACAAGTGCCATGTTCAAGAGCGATATACTGTCGACGACAACGATGATGGTTCCATTTTTCCCCCACCATTTCTGGCGAGTGCCCCAATTATTTTTGATAACAAGCTTGAAGGGGATAGCATATGCTTGCAATATAAATCTGCCCTTCGGGCAAATCCATCCTAGTGCATTTAACGAGTCCTAGGAAGGAGAAACTCAGAGAACGTCATTTCGACTGGATCCGATGTCATCAGGGTTTAACGAGTCTGACAAAGGAAGAACTCGGCATCTTTTCATGTTTAGAGAGTTTGAAAAGACAACGTAAAGTAACTCTTTCAAATCCCTTTTCGTAATGGTCCTCGCATCCGAAAAGGTAGAAAACAATATCCGAGAAAACCCTGGGCCGCGATAGGCTATATTCTTCGAGAGACCAATCTATCCCAAATTTCAAAATATTCAAAAAGGGTTAAACGTATACTGGGTAGATGTCGATTCGTGTCCATTTTAACGAGATCGAAACGACAAGGGCCTCGGAAATCTTTTCATGTTTAGAGAGTTAGAAAGGAGCTGAAAGATGACTCCAGAGTGACTTTTTTCGTGTATTTACCGAGTCCGAAAAAGTATAAAATACAACTCGTCTCCATCGTTAAAGTCGCAAAAACCCTGCTGCTGCACATACCAAGCAAGCGTAAAACCCGTTTTCGACATAACATATTAAAATATTTGATAAGAATGACTTTTTACAACTCATTTCATGTAAAAAAGTTATAAATATGTCAAATTGGTAAAAATAAAATTACATTTACTATTTACCTTGGTAAAAAGCAACAGTGATCCATTTGGAGCAGAAACTTCTGACGGCGAGTGCGACAGATCCAGTTGACCATTCAGTTTCTCGTCCGTTATTGGTGTGAGGTGCTTCCCCGTACTTCATTTTAATCCATTTTTAATAGTTTTCCCTTATGTATCAACCTCAGGAGCGACTTTTTGAATTTTTAGGGCCGCGCCTTACCGCGAGTATCGGGCATCGCGACCTGTCGCCAATGGGCTTTGTGAAATAAAGGGCTCGCGCCACGTGGCGCGACTGTTCACAAAACAGCCGCGCCAGCGGCCAAACCTAAATTCCCGCCTGAAAATTCGAGATTTTAACCAAGTTGAATGAAATTTGAAGCCTACCAGAGATCTAATTAAGGGTTTATGACCATGTGGATGCAGGAAATCAAGCAAAATGGTGATTGAATGGAATGAATGAGAGCATCGAGAAGAAGATGAACAGGCCATAGAAAGTGAGGCTTGCATGAATGCCCTCAGAAACTGTGGGCTAAAGAAGTTCTTCCTTACACCTTGTCTACGAGCTCAGCCCGAGCTCCTCCAGTATTTGATCAGTATTTGGGACGAACATGAACAAGTGTTCAACTTGCGAGATCAGGTATTGGAGCTGGAGGTTTCCGATGTGTATTTCATAACCGGATTGTCTCGCAAAGGTCCGATACCCGTCTTGACTGGGAGCAGACCATCCGGCGAGAATATGGAAGAAGTGATGGCACGAGTGTGCCAAGGAGCACAAATGGGATCAGGGAGTAAAAAGGTGGATATCCACACTATCCCCGATCTAGCATTGAGAGTTGTCCTACATACCATCACGCGGGCTGCAGGGTCGCAAGCACCGCACGAGGCCACAAAGGCCCAACTCCTGCTAGCCTCGGAATGCATGAGTCCCTTACTGTTTGACTGGGCAACAGCTGTAACAATAAACATGAAGAGACAGCTCACAAAATGAAAGCAAGCCAAGCTGAAACAGTTTGGCTATGGTTCCATCCTGGTATCGTTCATTCTGGAACGCTTACCAATCTTCCAGGGCCAAGGGGCCATAGTAGCAGATCCGATACCACGAGAGCCAAGAATGGCTCGTTGGGCAGCACTAATGCCCAGAGCTGGAGGCGGCCAACAGATGTCCTGGAGGCCGGAGTTCTTTAGGTGGTTACGGCGCTAGTTGATTATAGTGGAGGACTGGCCATATGCAGGAACTGACTTCACCGGAGACCCAGATCTCCCACTGCCAGAAGGAGACGACTGGGATGAGGAGTTGGGTAAGACCTCATGGTTTTTGATTTTTATGTTTTGTGTTTTTTTTTTTTTGTTAATACACATTCGTCCTAACTCATTTTATATATGTATGCAGACGTGGGCCCTGAGAGGCTAGCTGGAATGTCTCCAATCTCACGGCGGACCCATCTCGCTCTTGATCCTCAGGGAGAGGGCACAAGAGGGGAGGAGTTGATCCAGAATCTTGAGGGCATTGCCCGAGGGATCCCGGACTATGCTCAGCTGGCGGACGTACCGATGGCGTACCAGCGTCATACGGTGGGAGTTCCAAGTCAGATCCACCGAATCCTGAGACGCTTAGTGCGTGCAGTTACATGTTATCATGAGCACCATGCAGATTAGCTCTTAGGGATTATACCACACATATTTTTTGAGAGACGTATCGTCTCCGGATGTACCTAAGACGATTATGTATATTTTGACTTTTGTGATGCACACTGTGCAAAAATTTCAACACACACACACACATATATATATATATACATATGACTATTTTGGATGGATCTTTTTCATGTGATGATGATTTACAAATTAAGCAAAGCAAACGTCTATCTAACACCAAATTTGCTACCTATGATCCGTTCATGTATTCAAATGCCCTGGTGGATGATGATATGTAATGTAGTCAAAATTCCTTTCCGCAATCGAATACGCGTATAAGCGCGTACGTAAAATGGACGGGTTTCTTACCGAATAGTGTCCGTTCGACTCGTAACACTACAAGTTGTGAATCTAGATACACGAGCAATTCACGATACCAAGCCATCGCCTCGGTTAATAATTCTAACACAACACTATATTCCGTGGATGTTGTTCGTAGTACGTCCTATTAATAATTGTGTCGACCAACTCACCAGCAAGATCATAGATTACCCAGGCTGCTGAAGACAGATTCCTGGTACTGCAGGAGGCACCATCCGTGAAACCAACAAATGGATGCATAGACATCTGCACAACCAGGAAGACCCGATCAGTAGAAATATGTTTACAAGGCACACCACACCAAACATGCACACAAATGAAAAACACACACCTATGTACACACACCATACCAAGAAATCACTTCAGGCATAGTACTTTTTGAGGTACAACCCATTTATGGGCTACGCCAACGGAACTCATTCATAATCTATAAGCTCGTAGGCCCCGTTTTTCAAAACGCGTTTTACTATATAGGGCCCATGCCACATAGGCTGGAACTTACCAGCTCCAAGCTTGTCAGTGTGCTTCGATCGCACAGAGGACGAGGTCTCCTTCGATAAAGAAACAAGGAGAACATTGATCAAAATGAGTTTTGACCCTCTTCTTTTGTGCTTCGATAACCAAAGCAGCCAGAAGACGGGTTTCATCTAACCGTTCCAAATACAGAAGACGTTCTTCCTCAGCAGAAGTATTAGGTAGAAGTTCCACATCTAATTTCAAGGAAGGAATCTCGCATTCAACCGGAAGAGTTGCTTCCAGACCATACACCAATTGAAATGGTGTGAACCTAGTTGCACTCTTTGCATATGTTTGGTATGCCCAGAGAGCCAAGAACAGCTGGAGATGCCAATTGGATTTGTGAATACCAACTGTTCACTAAAGCATAGTGATCAGAACCTTGTTCACTGCTTCAACCTGACCATTCGCCTAAGGGTAATATGGTGTTGAGCTGTCGTGACACAAGCCCAACTTTGAAGTCAGCTCTGCCATCATATAATCTCAGAAATGAGTACCGTGATCAGTGACGATGTCTTGAGGAACCCTGAACCATGCAATAACGTGGTTGAATATAAATTGAGCAGCCGATTTACCGTCAACAGCTAGTGTAGGCATCGCCTCGGTCCACTTGGTGAAGTAGTCGATGGCGACAATTATATACGCATGCCCCCTGGCCGAGTGAGGGTTACACGTCATAAAATCCATGCCCCATTTCACAAAAGGGCCGACGGTAATAACTAGATGCAAGGGTAAAGGCAAACCGCGCGCATCTTACGCCGAAATATCTCGGCACACATGACATTTACGATCGCAAGGATACGCTTGAATATAGAAGGCCGAAACAACTCGCTCGCGTACTGCGTAGCATACTCGGACATATGTCCACCACAGTGCGTGCACGTGGCAGTTTGGCTTAGGAGAGGACCTTTTTCAGCCTCTTCCAAGGTTATGCATCGCCGGAGCACGAAATCTCTCCAATGCGGTATAAGGTATCTCCTACTATATGGTAGGGCTGGAGAGCCGATGGCCTTCCAGCAAGCAGAGGACATAACGCAGGTAGATGCACCTTCATCCACCACGGCCCTATGAATGTTCAGACCATTAATCCCGACTTGAATAATAAGAGCAATTTGATGTGGAAGACGGGGAGTGAAATTCTCTAAATCGAAGGTGAGAAGACTCGAGTCGGCGGGATGAATGCCCCCAATTGCAGACAGTAAAGCCTTCCGTTGCGAAGGACAACTTTGAAGAACTTCTAGCGCAGACATAGCAGACGGCGCCTGTGCCAAATCCTCAACAATGCTGTAATGTTGAGTGGCACGAGCATTCGGATTATAAGAAGATCTTCGAAGGACACCTTTAGAAGGTGGTTTCACAATGGGTTCAGGAGTAGGCTTCTCAATTTCCAATGAACCAAAGGCAGGTAGGGGAGGCTGTCCATCCGCAACTGCCTTCCCAGGTGCCTGCCGCGATTCGCTGTAATCCTTCGACCGCGTAGTGACAGAGATAGGTGCAACACTCTTCATCATGAAAAATTGGGACCCAAATGGTGCAGATGGTGACGGCTGTTGGACCATCTGGGTCTGCTGAGATGGAAATGGCTCTTTTAAAATAGCCGGAGTCCCTTTAGGGCCCTTGATAAGTTGACTAACCTCGGATCGTCGCGGAAAATCCTTAGTATAATGGTCCCCTTCACAAATGAGGCAAGGGTACTTCGGTTTACGCTGAGAGCCATCCTCAGTGCGAGATTTAGATTCTGTCTTTGGGGCATCAGATTTAGATTTGCCTTTGCCCTTAATTTTCCCCTTGGAAGTTTTCTCCGTAGGATTGGCCTAAACGGCATTCACTTCCGTGGTTTTACCAGAATCAGACGGGGTGGGATTAGCAGGAGCATTGTTGGAAGAATTAGACTTTTGCTTCCCATTCGAAGATTTCTTCGAATTCTGAGAGACAGAACCAATGACACCATCCACCGTGGGGGTAGGTGGAGCCTTAGAGGTTCCGGATCGCGGGGCATCAGGAAAGATATCATAAAGCGTGTCGGAATGAGAATATACGAGATCTAGATATTGGGCACGCGCAATGTCTTGTTCCTCTGTCACACACGCCCCCATCGCAATATCCTGAGCGATTTTATTCACAAAGGAGGTGGTAAACCAGTGAGTCAGTATCTGATCAGGTATGTCAAACTTGATCAGTCTACGATGGCACTGCCACTCATGAATGTGATCATAGATGTGAGTGGCTTTATCCTACTTTAGAGAAGTCAGGAGGTGCATTCCAGCTTCATAACGAACCGGTAACTGAAAGTGCATGAGGAAAGCCATGGCTAAAGAATTGAAATCTTAGAAAATGCTGCGAGATAAATCTATGTACCACTTAGCAGCAGCTCCAGTTAAAGTACGCTGGAAGAGGCGCAGGTGAATCGAATCATCGACCCAAGAGTTAGACGAACACCAAAGATGATACGTCATCACATGCGCCTGGGGGTCCTCTCCAACTTTTCCCTCAAACTTGGGGCAATCACCTGGTATCTTGGTGGGAACCGAAGGCCAATATGGATTATGTAAAATCGGATCATTGGTCAACTTTGAAACATCCGGCAACTCCAAGGTGGCCAGGAACGGCAATGGCGGATTGATCGGCATGCCATACCCAGGATGAGGACAGTTACCTCTACTCCACAATGGTTGTGAATATCCTTGTCCCCATGGGTTCTGTCCCATAGGATTCTGACCATAGGGGGTGTAGGTTGTATAACCAGACTGATTTGGATGCTGGTAACCAGAGTGTGGGGCCTGATAACCAGGGTACAGACCCTGATTATATGTCGGCCTGGTGTAAGCAGCATTTGGATTTGGCTTAGAGTATAGGTAAAACTGAGTGGAGGAGGATAATACTGAGAGCCTCTGGGGTGGTTATAATTCGGTTGAGATTGACCATGAGGATAATAACCACCCTGAGGATGAGTAGGCTACTGAAAAGTGGAACCCTATGGAGCCTGATAAGTAGGGCGCAGCTGTTGATTTGGCTGCGGCATTGAATGAGTCAGCTGCTGAGTAGGGTTATTAGAATGAGCGGGCTGCCCTGAGTGAACAGGTTGACCCGATTGAGAGGGTCGCCCTAAATGAACATGTTGACCCGATATACAGTGGCGCCGGCCGAGCAGTCGAATTGGTCATGAACGAGCCTGTGTCAGTAATTCTGGACAAGCCATGGCCTGAGGCGAATACCCGAAAGTCAGGTCGATGCTGTGCCGGTTGGCCGGGTGGTGAACAAAAATGTGTGCTTCGCCGAAACCTGCTGACGCAAAGCGGAACCAGGATGGTCCCTACCGATACGCAACGTTAGAAACGACAGATACCGAGGCTGTACCTGGGTAGCGAAGGCCGGATTTTTCCCCTGCATCCGCGCATCGGTCCCGCCGGATACCCACGAGGTCGAACAAAGGACCGCAAGGGCTATACATCGTCCCCGCGGACTCACGCGTCCCTCAAGGGTCGAAGGTGATACCGCGCGGCTGCCCCTGTGGATCATAAATATAGCCAGGTTGGCCTGAAGGTTGGCCTTAGAAAGGCTGTCCTTGCGAGTTAATAGCCTGGTTATAAGGTAAACCTTGAGCATAGAGGTAAGCCTCAGGAGCGGGTAGACGTAAAATATCCCCGTGCTCATCATACTGACCTGGGAAAGCATACACGGGTGTACCATCCTGTGCATAGTGCGAAAAGTAAGAGCGGTTGGGATCTTGGGAGGATGGTCCAACCTCGGCATTCGGCTGTTGCAAAGACAACCGATACTCCTCCGGAGAGATGTTCTCCGGTATAGCAGTCGCTAGATAAACATCTTCAGAAGTTGGCATAGCCCTCGCAGCGGATGCCGTGACAACAGGAGAAGAGGCGGCCACACAGACAGTGGGCCGGACGGGAACAGAAGTAACAGGCGTCTGAGGAGACACCCCAGGCGTAGTAGCATCTGGCCTCGGAGAAGGAGCTGACACTCCCATAGAGGCTACGGCAGAAATGATCTGACCCAAAGATCTGTATCCCTGTGGTAAAGAGGGACTGGCTGTTGACATGTCGGCCAGCTCAGAGTTGTCTCCCTGAAACAATCTTCATGGGAAGAGCTGATAGTCTTCACCAGACGTTGGGATTTCCTCAACAGAATCACTCATGGTTGATCCTGCCGTTAAATCTCGCAAGAGACGATGAGGACTAGGAGGAAAAACAGCAGCAACAAAAGGCGAACCTGATGTAAGAGAAAGGAAATCAGCTCCTAATCTCAATTCAGACACAGGGTCCGAAAAGGGCCAATCGAACTCAACTGGTCCCCTAAAGGGTTGTTTCCGAAGAAGAACCTGGGCCCCCGTCGTAGAAACTCGAAACAATAAAGCCCAGCTTCAAGAGAGTGATTGGGAAGCCTCCGAAGAATCGTCCGTGTAAGGACTACCGCAGACGAAACCGAAGGTTCCGCCACCGTGGCAAACGACCTGTGAGAAAAGAAGCAAACACACACACGGCCGAAAAAGAAGTCAAGACACACGATTTCAAACTAGTTAGCAAGAAATACCCACAGGCGTGTAATCGTGGGTGATTAATTTTTACCACATTGAAAAATAAGAAACTTCACCGTTTCATGTTTTAAGAGTCGAGAAACAATAAAAGATGACTCTATCTCTTTCAGATTTGACACAAGCATGAAAGGACAAGCACTTGACGGTCTTTTCAAATTTAGGGAGTCAGAAAAGACCAAATGACTGCTCAGGAATACTAGGCACAAAGAGTGTACCAAATAACCGTGAACTGCAATATACACCTTGGTTTTAATAATGAAGAAGAAATCAACCAAGGACTTTCTGTACTTGCAGGCAATCTCCCCGAATGCTGTGTTTGGTGTATCACGGGTATAGGGCGGTAGACTCGGCTTCCTGTGGATAAAGGATTGAAAACCTAGAGGGGTCTCCCTTTATATATGCAATGGTACGGGGAGCACAAGTCTGTGCTAGCGCTCTATAAAGCCAAAAGGCGAACGACAGCTGCTAGGTTTAAAGACGCCAGAACACATCTCTAGCCTAGACCTCTAAATGTGTTTCGTTAGATTTCAATGCTGCCTTAGGTTAATTGAATAGATTTTAAAGTTGATCTTCAATTAGGTTTCAGTTTTCAGGCCCTAACGAATGTGTTGTTTCAAAAACTCCTAAATGCAAAGCTACATGCCACAGTACACCATTTCGTTCAATGAAAACTAGCTACAGAAGAGTTGAGAATATTTACACAAACAAAATGTTTGGAAGACAAGCAATGAGATCTCTAATGCAGCTAATGAAATCGAAAATTTTTCATTCCAATCACTAATTACTAGTAAAATCGAAAAATTTCAATTTGCTCTAATCAACCAAAAGCAAAAGAGATTTTTTTATAATTTTCAATGTTTGATAGCTAAATGCACTCAACAAACTGAAAATAAAAGAGAAGCAACTTGAGAAACGATATTGAGAGAGCAAAACAAAAAAAATTCACTCAATGACACAAGCAATCAGATCTTGAATCGACCAAAGTCTCTCAAAACCAAGAAAATACTCAAAGGCTCCAATGGACCGTGTGATCTAGGCCCAAAGTAAGACCAAACGAAATTTGAATGAAGAAACGAGCAATCACCCAAAAGTCGCAACAAAACAGTGAACAACTACTAAAAGAATGCGAAGGAGCAATCAGAGAGTTGACTAGATAAACGAAACACCAAAATTCCCAAGGAGGGCTCGATACACAAAGCCACTAGATGCCCTAGGGCTTAAAACGTGAAATCGATAGATAAAAGCAAACAACCAAAGGATGAAGGAAAGTTCCCAGTCAAATAGGACCCCAACACACTCAGGTAGTCGAAAAATCAAGAAGAAAAGCACTGACCAGACCCAGAGAGCTCAAAGCTGAGCAAACTCAAATACCCTACAAGAGTGGCGCGACTGTAAGGCTGCAACTGGCGCCAGCAAGAAATTGGCGCGGGCTATACAAAAGCAACATGCGCCAGTTGGCGTGACTGTCGGGCTAAAAAGCGCGCCAGTCGAGTTTCTCAGCCAAAAACAAAAAGAACTACTCCAGAAGCATATCAATGTAAACTAAGCAAACCAAGAAGCAAAAAACAGCAAAAGAACCCAGCCTAGAAGGCTAACCAAGCAAGGAAAATCATAAAACAATCAAAACGAGACAAAGGAAAAATCTGCCAGATGATTCTCAAAATGAGTCGCCAAATTGTTGTGAGGTAAATCCCCCCGCGGACAGAGGCAATCCCTACTAGCCCGTGTTATGTGTGTCTAGCAACAATCATCAAATGCTAGAGCGCAAGTTCCTAATTTCATGATAAATAAGCCAACGATGGAGGCCTATCCGGAGTGAAATCTACATGATTCGTAGAAGAGACAGCGTTCCCGTTCTCACAAAATTTACATCATAGATCATGGTCCCCACGATCTCCGTGAATGGACACCTACACATGTAAGAAACAACACGAATACAAGCATAAAATCTAGAATACGCAACTATATATCAGTCAGAAAGGATATAACTCATTATTAACATAAGCGAAAAACAGAGTGGAACCATAACTGGTAGTCATTCATTAATAAACAATCGAAAGAGAGTACAACCAATGTTCTGACGCCGCAGTCTCCTTCGGAAGGGTCCCCAGTCGTTCACGTCTCGCAAAGCTCGCCAGGGAAAGGGAAAGCCTCTCTAGAGTCTCTCGACGATAGTCTCCTTACTTGAGTCGGCCTTAAGGGAAGAAAGAAGGCTCTTACAGCACAAAGGCTCTTGGGAATTTGGAGATTCAAAGCTTAGGCACTTCAAGACTAGCTTGCAATGGCAATAGGCAAGCTTTTATAGATGGGGAAGGAGGGAGTTGGGATCCCTATTATTGTGGGATTGGACCTATCATCAAGGAAGGTTCCATGAGAGGTGGCAAACCACTTCCCTTCCATGGAACTCCCGTAGCCAAACCTCCCAACTCAAGATAGGCAATGGTTTCTGAGTTTGTTGAAACACAACTTCCGCCATCTTTATTTAAAAAACACTCCTTAAATTGGCTGGCGCGACTGTTGCTCTGGGACAGAGCACCAGTTGGCGCGGCCTCTTTGTAGTATTTTCCCCATTGGCGCGAGTGATGAACTGTCTGCCCGCGCCAGTGCAAAAGGAGACGTTTTCATGGTTTTTTGCAAGGAGATGTCTTTAGGGCAATTGAAGCTCATGTTTAGAGGAATGCATTGATGATGATTTCAAGGCATGAAAATGTTCACAGGTCACAAAATGGGTCCTCCATTGTGCGAGACGGGGAATGGTAGGGACGGTGACAAATTACTGTGTAACACCTATTGTTCTAGATTAGCACTTGTCTAGGGAAGAATGATTTATCCGTAATTCATAATTCCGCATAACACTAACCCCAAGGGCGTCAAGGAGATTTGAACCCGTGACCTCCAAACTGGCGAAGTATTTAGTAGCGGGGACTCGGCCAGTTGAACTAACTCTTGAGGCTAAAAATTGTGAAAGTTAATATAATAAAACTAAAGTTTAATAGGAATGGTTATTATGTAATTTAGTTACCCATAATATTATTCATGTGATGGAGCATAGTTTTTCATTAGAGAAATAATATTTTATTTTAGTTTAGGTAAATTTCATCTATATTATTGATTTAAACATCCCATTTTATATGCTAATATCAAAATTGCAATATTAAGTTGCATTTATATGAATGTTTCAAGCAATTTTTTATTTGTTAATATCAAAATTGTAATACTAAATTTAGTTAAAATTGCAATATGTAATCATGTATAAACTTAAAAAGATTAGAAATATTGATTAATATAATTAAACACTCTTTTAACAAATTTTAATTATTATTTTCTTTAAATTGTTAAATATGCATCTTTCTCTTTAGTTATTTTAAACATAAGTCAAATTATAGTGATTTTATATGGAATATTATAATGTGGAGTTATTCATGCAAATAATATTATAATGAATATTATAATGTGACATAATATTTCAAGGATCCCCCATAATGTGATATACCCCTTTATGAAATGTGGCATAACTCTTAACAATCGTCACAATGTGACATTAAAAAATTTAGATTTCTTATAGCACGAATATCCAAATGTGTTGAACGGAACCAACCATTGTCTTCCAAGTCAATGACATTCACCCAAATCAACACCAATCAAATTCAAATCAACCATGTTCATCCATAGTTATCCAAGTCAACAATTTTCAATCAAAGTCAACTGAATTAAACATAAGGGAACTCACAAGAAGTTGGTAATCGAAAGGTTAACAGTGGGTGCCTAGGAACAAACACGCATTCTCAAAAACACACATGTGTTCCTCTCTTAGAGCGTTGGGCTCATTTGAATTACCAACTAGCTTGCCAAGTTGTAAACTAAAAGAACACATCCTCTTTAAATTTTAGGAATACACATAAAGAAACGTTTTTGTGTTGACTAGTGCACATATTGATTGTTTATAGAGTACTTGATGGATAGGTATTTCATGGTTTTTAACAAATCTTCTTCTAATAATAGGATGGTGCCACTACATTTCATAGAGAATTATGGATCTAATTTGTTTGAGATCACCATGACAATTTTTTGACATTGGGTTAGGTTGTGGGTCCATTCAAACTAACAAAATGTCAAGCATGGCCCATTAAGAGGGCCTCACTATCCTAGGTGAAAATTTAACCCCACTACCCGATATCTCTTCATTTCAGATAACTTTCACTGGACCCGAACTTTGATTCCCCCCTTGACTAATAGGTTAGTACAACATAGCACATTCATTTATGTATATCATTAGGAGGAAGCTTCAAATGATCATGTCGAAAGAGTCAACCCTTCAAGTCGTGTAATAGATATGCAACAGAGTTTAAGTAGACAACCTAAACTAAATTCCTAATATATTTATTTGAATGGAAGCTTATGTCACTAGATATATTTAGAGAATAGTCTTTGGGATTCATCACATAAATCCTTTAAATTGTCGATGTGTTTGGAACCATCCAATGTGGTTCATCTTCAAGACGATTAGATGAAAATAATCTGATGCAACAATAATAATATTTAATATACAAACTATTGAATAAATAAAACACACCAAACTACTTATTACTACACGATCTTGAATAACCATTATAATAAACAAAAAAAATATTATTAAGATCATTTTCAATACATATACATGTCGTTTGATAAATCATTATAATAAATAAAACTTATTACAAAGCTAAATATAATTATTAAAGAAGAAACACAACCCTAAAATAATATTTTTAATTTCAAATTATTAACTTCAATTTCAAAGCAATTGCTAATCATATGAAAAAAATTAGTATAGTTATAACCAAATAAAACATATATAATATAATACACATTATATTTACAAAATCTAATCAATCAAACATAAACATATATATACAAGTGGCTTTGTGTTAATGATACATTATATTTAGAAAGTCTAATCAATTCTAAATTGGATTCTTGGAATCTAATAACGTGTCTTTTCTTAAAAGATCACAAATCCCAATCGAGAAAAAAAAAGGTTATACATTTGTAAATTTTAGAAGTCAAATCTCTGTGCAACCTTAGATTTCGAACCTCAATCACTTGTCTCACAAACAAAGAAGTCAGATTTCGAACTTCTATAGACTTTAGTAGTACTCACAAGTCAGATTTTGAACCTCTATAGACTTTAGTAATGCTAAGCAAACTCCCTCTCTTGTAAATAAGAAATTCAACTCAATAAACATAATCTTTTATCTCACAAACAAAAAAATAACCATAACTTTACCATTAAAAGGTCAAATCATTAAACATAATCTTTTATCCCACAAGCAAAAAAAATAACCATAACTTTACAATTAGATTATATTTATAGTATTATTAATTTTCTCTAAAACTAAATTATTTTTTATATTATTATTTATTTTCTCCAATTATCATATTAATCACATACCCATTGTAATTTTATTTTATTATTAATCACATAACTTTACAATTAGATTATTTTTTATAGTATTATTAATTTTCTCTAAAATTAGATTATTTTTTATATTATTATTTATTTTCTCCAATTTTCATATTAATCACATACCCATTGTAATATTATTTTATTATTAATCACATAAACAGAAAGGTTCGTGGATTATTTTATTATTTTCATAAAATTTTAACTCGGTGCAAGTGCCCAACCCAACTGGATGTTTTCTGAGATGCCTTCCTTTGAATTTAAAACACTATCGGGCAATGAAATGATCAATTTGTAACAATGTTGCAGTTGTCAGCGAAACACTATCGGGTAATGAAATGATCAATTTGTAACAATGTTGCAGTTGTCAGCGACTGGAAGAATTCTCAGACTTCACAAAAAACATGAAGATTAAGTGGATGCACATGCGATAAAATTTGTCGTTGTTGGGGATCGAACTCGGGGCTGGCTTCTTAAAGATTTGAATATTAGTTGTTGTCTCCTGGGTGAGAGGCGGGAATACTTACCACTATACTACAACCAAAAGAATTATTTCATCCGACAGGTATCTTTTAAGATCGGCAACCAGTTTCGACTAAAAAATTATTATACAGATATTTTAATCGACTGCAAAAGAATCATTATACAGATACTATGTTCGCCTGCAGAAGCAGGCGAACCCGGGTCTGTACCGTGGCAGGGTACTATTCTACCACCAACCCACTGGTGCACCCCTGTGTGATAGTTCGATATTATACCCTACATTGATCTTAGTTTATAATAGATTGATGATAGATGACATGTATGTAACTTAACAAAGTAATTGTTTATTGCATTGTGCAATTAGCTTGTGAACTCTGCAATTGGAGTTAAGGGTTCGTCTTGCGTGCATATCGTCTCTCTTTGAGACTCGAAGTTTGCTTCTCGGTTGAGGCTCTCTTTTTCGTCGGTGCTTGGAAGGTTTGGGGTTTAATATTTTTGTACATGTTTCCAGTGGAGGGTTTTCCCTCCAGCGACCAATGGTTCATTTGTTTGATCATGACATCAACAAAACAAGTGTTTCGAATAATCCTAAGTTTTGCATTTTGTTGCAATCTCCTTGGATGTGCAAGCCCAATATGTTTGAAGTTAACCATCTTCTTTCTCTCTTTTAATCGATATTGTTCACCAGGTTGATATCAGAGAGAGAGTCAATCTCAGTTTGAAACGGTCGATATATGTGCTTTAACACTTCATCTTTTCATCGGTGAAAAACAGATATACCATCACCCTATTCTTCTAGCATTTTGTCTAGTAAACCAGTAAAAGCAAATATGACAAGCCCTTTAACAATCTAAACTCTATATAATAAATTGACTAGGAGTCCCTAATCATTGCAAGGAAGCTTGGAGCCCACAAGTGAAGTGAAGGGAAGGGAAGGTTGGAAGGAATTACATATCTCTTTCTTCATTTTGAGCGAGACATCAAGAAAATATTTTAATCATAAGAATTTGTTTATTTTCAATTACTTGACATTCAAATATTTGATTTACGGGTGGCATGATCACTAGGTGTGATTTATCACCCTAAGAAAAAAGAGGAATATCGGTTTGCTTGGGGATTAGGCATTGCCTCAAACAATGTGTCAGAAGCTTGTGCTTTATGACAAGAACTATTTCAACTGGTAGATTTGAAAGTCCAAGAGGTGTCCACATTAGGGGACTTTGTTTCATTGATATATCATCTCTATTCTAGATCTCTCCCTCCGGATTCAAGATTGAGGAACATATTTTATAGAATTCAAGGTCTTTACAATAAAATTCCTATGAAGTGGTGCTTCCACATTCTAACAATAAATAACTCGGTAGCTAATCTTATGGAAAACATAGGTGTCAAGTAGAATAAAGGGGATTTGGTTTGGAGAGGGCCAAGGGGATACATCACACTTCCCTAACCTTTCCATCCATGATCTAATCACCATTAGATTGGTGTCCCTCCGAACATGGGGCTGGGAGAAGCCACGAGTCCCACTTGGGCTCTTTAATAAATAGATGCTCCTCACATATGGGAAAATCATACAGTCGATAATCTGGGCATAAGGTGAATTCAATTCAATTGGCTTTGATCATGGGAAATTATGGGGAAGGCTTGAGATATAATCTAGAATTCATTGGAGAAGATAAGCTATATTTGATGGGAAATTATGCAGATTTATGGTTGGATAATTTGGAGCCCTTCTTCAAGATTTGTGTAGGTCATGTTGAGTCCATTGGTGGTTGGATGATGGTGCTAATACATCTGTTGTGTGATGATGATTATAGCAGGGAGTTATTCTTGGTACGTCGCCTCAGGGGAAATAAATTATGGTGGAATATGCTTCTAGGCAGAGATGAGACTCAGCATGATCTTTCTTAGGGAAGCACTCTCATTTTTCGAGCCCTCTAGGTAATTTGCGGCCTTTATTTTAGCCTGACAGGGGAAGTTTTAGAGGCTCAATGCATGTATTTTCTCATGGTTGGCCTGCAGTTGTTTCAAGGGTAAGATGTTTTTTCGAATGAGCATTGTCTTCTGGTCTGGGTTTGGGTGTTAATGTTGCAGAGTTATAAGCTTGGGTTGTGTGTTGTGCATATTTCTCTTTTGTTCTATGAAGTATTGAGACTCTATAAGATTGAATTTGAGAAGTGTGTTCTGGTGCAATTCAAGCATCCGCGTATGCTTGGTTCCTCCATGTTGTTTGGTTTGAGGATGAGTTAATCAGTTCTTGTCTTCCAACGGAGTTTAATATTGTACTGATTATATTGAAGGGATGCATGGATTAAGATTATACGTGCATTGGCTCTTGCCCACTTAGTTTTTTTGGGTGGTCGTCATCCTGGACTTGTGGTTTGAGGCTTAGAACAAGTGGGAATAGCTTGTGTAATAACCAAAGGAAGCTAATTCAGGTGAAGGCTTGCATAATCCCCCAAGGATTGCTCAAAGATTAGTCAATGTCCTTGTTGCATTATTGAATTGAGAAATGTGTGTGTTCCTCTCAAGGATAATTTCTACTTTGATCATTGTTCTCTCATTTGTTCTCATTTGGTTGGAGAGCTATTTGAACTCTTTTAGGCTTTGTGTGGTCTCTAGTGGCACACTTTGAAGCAATCGTTTTCATCAAGCTTAATGAGCCCTCACTCAATGGGTATGTTCATTTTGTTGGTGAGTGGGGTGGTTCATTTTATTTGTCCATTCAAAGGAGAAAGTAGAGGGGCATTCAGGCATTGGCGAATTGTCATTCAACCACATTGGGGGAAGTCCTTTCAACATGCCCTCAATTTACAATCTGAGAGACCCACAAGACATCTCTCAACTCATTTGGTCTCTAGTATATTGGCAGTATCCATAAATATGACTAGTGCATAATTTCAAGGTAATTGGGAGACAAAATTTGATACTTTGTAGCAAAAATTAAACCTCATCAACACTAGGTCAATTAGTTCTCTACAAACATTGATGTGATCATGGGGTTAATGACTAAATTACAAGAAAAAAATCAGTGCTTGGAGGATGAGATTTATAATCATCTTAAAAGTCAAATAGAGGATCTGGTATATGAAGGAAATGTGCAAGCCAAATGGCCCTTGGTAGAAGACTCTATTTACATCGTGAAAATGGAGGATCAAAGAAAATTGAACAACTAGAGGGAGGACCGTCCTCCCAACCAGTGAATTTGTATGTTTCGATGAATTGTAAATTTTTCTTTTTGTTGGGTGTGTTTTGGAGAGTATATTAGTGGATAAATTTTGGACAACTATGCCTCCTTAAAGGGAGTGTATATGTAAAGAAGTGGTGTAGGATAGGAGGATTTTGGATCTTAGATCCATGCCTTGTGAAAAAATCTTAGTAGGTTTGTAATCGATGTATATACATTGTGTCCATTGCACGGTGGTTTTAACTAATACAAAATTCATGATTACATTAAAAAAAAAATTATTGAAATATTTGTAGCATCCTCAGGTTAAAGTTCCTTGTAATAAATGGGCATTATAAAGGAAAAAATCAAACCAAGGTCATGGGACACGTATTCCAAGTTGAATGGAGGGGAGAAAACATTATATTGAGATCACCTATGGTTTATTATTGGCTATGGAAACTGGCATTGGCATCGGAAAAGTAAAAGGAAATAAATGACAATTAATACAATAAATAAAGAAAAATAGGAGAGAAAGAAGATGAAGGGACATGAATATGCATGTAAGGGGAAATGAAGAAAAAGGGGAAAGAACATTCACTCACACTTTTGCACATTATAGCATTCACTTAGAGAAGAAAAGAGAAAGAGAGATAACAAGCAAGGGAACAAGCAAGAAAGGAAAGTAAGGGTTCGCAAGAGGAAGTTTTGACATCAACAAGTAAAGGAAGGAAATAGTTGTGGATTTGCAGGTAATAGTTTGCATGTGTGATTTAGCATTCTAGGATTTGATGCATGGTATATGCATTAGCTTATTGGTCATTTTTGTTATCATTGGCATGGGATCTGCCTATATTGACAGTGATGTAAAACATTGCCTTTTTTGTTTCCTAGATATTGATGATGTAGTGGGTTCCCTATTTTGGTTAGGCTTTGGATTGCTGGTAGATTTCGGATCCTGGTTGAGGTGGTCTTGGGAAAATTACCAAGGGTTAAGGGTGGAGATGGTTTTCTCCTAGAACTATTGACGGGTGGGTGGAGACAAGAAAATTCCTCTAGGTATGGTGAAGAAAATCCAAGGCATCCAAGCTTGTATTGGTTTTGGTTACTTATGGACTGGTTTAGGTTAAATCACTATGGTTCAGGGTAAAGGTGGTTTAGCCTTTGGATTCCCCAGTTGGTTTGTTTTTGTTTATCCCATGTGATCCACATTCATGATTGGAACATGGCACGAGGGTGATTGGATGAAAGAGAGATTTTGTTCGACCCAATCTATGGTCGAGTTTTACGTGGAAGTCCATGCTTGGTTGGATCTATGCATATGTTATTATGTGTTATTTATTATTGATATCAATGAACACATGATTGATTATTGTGTTGATAGTATGACTTGTTTGTCATGGATTCATTTTGGTTAAAAGTTGGTTATATGCTTGGTACATTCTTATTGTATGATGTGCTCTTGTTATGGATCTTGTTCATGATTCGATAAGTTATTGAATGGTTATATGAATGCATAAGCTAACAAGTTTTTGATGCAGCTAGCTTAAGAGTGTAGTGAGCCTTTTTGTTGATTCTCATTTGAAACTAAGGAAATAGTGAATAGATATGCATTCATGACCTACAAGTGATATGTTTACAAAGTGTTTGTATAAATGATTTTCATGTATTTGGAAAGCTTGAGCAGGAACCAAGCCAAGGATAGTGCATGAAGACTTATATAGGTTAATGATGGAGTTCTAGAAGGATTTGGGCAGTTAGATGATTGTTTGCCTAAGTTTCTGGAGCTAAAAATTGAAACTAGGAATCCTTAGCCTCAACAATGCTGGAGTTGGGTCATCCATGTAGATGCATCCATAGGTAGGATGGGTCATCCGTGTAGCTAGAACCCTGTAGCCACACTAACTTCTCTTTGTGCGTACAGTTGGGGTGTAATATACATCAAGGAGTGGTTCCAGCTCTAAAATAAGGTAACCAGTGGAATCATCGTGTTAATGGTGTGATCAGGTGTTCATGAGTTTTGTAGAAGGTGTTGAATAAGTTGGTAAGTTAGGCCCCATTTCCATAACGAAATCTTGGATATCGAGCCATGCATAGTAACTCTTAGCTTAGTTTACCTCGGTGAGCTTGTAAAAGTGGGTAAATATGCGATGGGGTGTTACAGAGTGGTATCAAAGTGAGGTTGCAACACTGGACCTCGAGTTAAACATAGATTGGTATGCATGCATGTCAGTTGTCTATATGTTTGGCATACCTACATGTTAGTTACTTATTGATATTTCTATTATATCATGCACATGATATGTTTTATCATGTTAATCTGGATTGGCCTATGCAGATGCAATAGCCTCACCAGCAATAAGTTGAGGTATGCTTTTGATTGTGCTTTTATTTAGCTAAAAATGATATGTTGTAGGAAATAGAAGGCCAATAGATGAAGAGCAGAATAGTTGAGTGAAGTTCATATGACTCCCCATATAGGGCGAAAGAGACATTAGTGGGTTGGGAGAAGTCATTTCAATAGCAAGGGGAGGGAGACTCTTTTGATCTAGCAGATACATCAAGAAATTTGGAGGCAGAGATCATAAGTTGAAAGGTAGATAATGAGCAGTTGATCGAAGCACAAAAAATTCTTGTGATGGCTCAAGAAAACAAAGCTAAAGTTAATGCAGTCATCCTCTAGAGCCTTTCATATTTGCAAAAGCGGGGACAGTTGGAATCTGTCATGGAGTGTAACGCCCTCCTCCCACATTTACCCAAGCTGACCGGTCCACCAGGTTAAACATGGGATGAAGAGTTACTATGATATGATTCAAGTCCCTAAGTGCAGTTAAGGAAGTGGAACCGACAAACGAACACTTTACAGACCTACCTTAGGTGCTACAGGACCCCGAGGAGCTAATCCACCACTCCAAGTGCCCAACCCCTGAGTTAACCTAGCCTTTCAATGAATTAAACCCCTAGTATATCCCATGAAAAGGCTTGCATGCGACTAAAACCATCCAGTCCCTCCCACATTTCCTACAAGAGAGAGGCTACGGTCTTTTCATCCAATTCTGTACCAGAGACTACAAGATTTAAGCCACTTTTTCAGGGCTAGCCTCCAAACCACTGCCCGGAACTTGATGATACTTTCCAAGACACTAAATGACACCAAGAAAAAACCTCTAACAGAAAAATTATTAAGGAATTTACCTAACCAATCCCAACCATGACATTAATTTCATCAAACATATCACAAATATGAAATCTACAGGTTTCAACAACATATCTAAGCATAGGGGTCTCATACTTATCTAACAATCGTCAAGAAGGGTTGATTTCTCCTCACTTTAGATGCTTTAACATCTATTAGGTCATTCATTCATTACTGTTTCACATACTAATCAAAACATTATGAGAGCCATACATCATAAATGACATAAAACATGCATATAACCAGCAAATAACCAGAGATATATCAATGATGAAATAACCATTAAAGCCACATAACATCAAGTACCTTTACTCATGAAAATACTAAGGGAAAAATAGCTCTTATTAACAAATTCAAATCCAACCAAGGCAGGGACTTCCACGTACCATCAGATCATTGTCTAGGCTGGACCAAATCTCTCTTTTATCCAGTCACGCCCATGCCATATTCCAAGCATGAGCGTGGTATCTCATGGACTATCCAAATAAAACCAAACCAGGGCTTCCAGAAGTCAAACCACCTCAACCCTCAACCAGTAATTCCACCTCATGGTTGAACATCACTAACCATCACTATATAGGTCTCTACCCAAGCTGTCAAGGGCTCTAGAGCATTTGTTCCAACCCAGATTCTGTGACTAGTAAGTCAATCCATAACCAAAGGAACTTGAGAACCAACCAGAAACAAAATGAAATAAACCCACAACACAATGGATATCCAGGAAATGGCAAGGCTATGCAAAACCACTATCAATCCAAGAAATCCTCCATGCTAATGACATATCATAACCAAGAAACCACATGCATATGCCATGCATGCCAAAACTAGCAAGTAAATCATGCATGAAACTCGATACCTGCAAGCAAAAGTTGGTGTATATATTGATCTTGATGTCCTCTTGCGCTTTCCTATTCTCCCTCTGCCTTCTTGCTCCAAATCCCAGGTATGTCACACTCCTGCAAGATTTCTCCAAGAAACTCTCAGTGTCCAAGAGTATGAGAGAGAAAAAGAGAGAATAGAGAGAGATCCTTCATAGAACTGACAAAATCTTGAGCAAAAGCTTGCCAACTTATCCTTAGAAGCCTTTTAACTAATGAGGCCTCTATTTTCTTCATTTTCCATTATTTTCCTTCAATTTCCTCCTCACATGCAACTTGTGACCTTTCACCTTCATTTTCTCCTAATTTCCATTATTTTCATAAATAAAATACCAATTAATGCCTCTTTCATTTTCAAATCCTTTTCCATTGCCTTTTTCAATTTCCATGGCCATTAATAAAACAAAGTGACACCCCACTAGGATTTGTTTTCTCACCATTCAGCTTGGAATATGTGTCCCATGACATTGGTCTTATATTTTTTTTAAATTGATTTTTAACCAGGGATGTTACAAAACCTTCCCCCTTGGGGGAAAACTGTCCTTGGTGTTCAATGACACCTATAACCAACAAGACCGTTGAAAAGCAAAACATACTGCCCATGGAACTTTATAACACAACTTGTTGCATTATTTATGGTGACCATTGTTGAATATATGACAATCATACCATTTACTGTAGCTTTATATCACAACTCATTATGGTAATTACAATAACAACCATATATACACATACACATTTTCTTCAACCAACGAATAACCATACTATTTATGGAGCTTTATAAATCCAACTCGATACATTATTTACAATAATATACACATACATGTATGCATATTTTCTCAAACCAGAAAATAAAATTATACGATGCATGTATCAATCAACAAGGGAATCCATAGGCTCACACCTCCACCCTCAAAAGTAGTACCAGGATTTACCTCCTTCCCAGGAATTCCAGAATCCACTGCCAAAGTCAAATATCAATCCAGATTCTAGTGCCACAATCTTGCATTGTTGTCCTCTCAGTGAACATTTATCATCTAATTGTTCCATGGTACACTCCCAATATGCATATGACTCCATATGGAAATGATAATGACCAAAACAAACCCATCCACGGCCTTCCCTTATCTTCTACACAGTCCCTCGGGCATTCTGGTCACCCCCTTCCATGCAGTCACACACCGTCCAAGTTATGTGGGCATCCCCTTCTCTGATATACAATTTCTTGGGAGACCCCTGCCTTGGCAAGGTTTCCTCACATCAGAAGGTCCAGAAACCAAGGAATATCCACGCCTAAAAGCCATCATACCAGTCATAGCATTCTCATGGAAATCAATGGGAATTATTGGGTACCAATGTCCCACAATGGCCCTGCTTCTCAAGGGCTTTACCAACATGTTTTTTCTTGTTCCAATTTCTTTAACTGAAGTTGTGAATTCTTGCAATCGGTTCTAACCACCCAACTGGGCACTTTCATGCTCTCTAGTACCAAGCACATACCTACCATTAGATTCAAAATAAATTGAAATAAATTCAAATCATACCTCATTGGTAGCTTGTCAACAAGGTACAACTACAATTTTGTTTACTCCCTATCACAACAAGTCAAACTGGTTGTTTGATCAAATTATCATGTATAAAAATATCGTATCCAGTTAGCTCAAAACAAAAACATCATAATCAAAATCATGGATCACATGGAACCATCATAAACCATAATCATATATCACATGCATAATTAAAACTGAAATAAAATATTGATACATATCCTTTATTCGGCCATTTGCTTCTACCTTTGTCATTTTCATATACACACATTGAATCTGGTTGCCACACTCGGTAAGAATCTAGTGCCTTTGCTTCTCTTCAATCATGTGCACATACACATAGTGTACATAACAACATGTACATCCACACACGGTGTACAACACCACACAATACATACACCCACACCCATCACACAACACAAAACATACACCTACACCCAATGTACAACACAACACCTACATCTGGTGTACAACACAACACATACACCTACATCCCATGTACAACACAATACATATACGTACACATAGTACACCACAATGAATACACATTTCAAGTTACCACAACTACACAATATAGATACATAGTACCGCATGTCTGCAACACAGTATGCATGACATGCACACAATACCACATGTACACCAGTATCATATGTACAACATGTACACAGTACCACCTGTACACAACACCACCTACACAAGTGTGTGAACAACATCACATGTACACAATGCCACCTGCACAACGTGTACACATCACCACATGTACACTGCACCACCTGTACAATGTGTACACAATACCACATGCATGACATGTACATGACACCACATGTACACAATGCCACATACACGACATGTACATAGCACCACATGTAAAACGTGTACACAACACCACATGTAAATCCTACACACAACATCAAATGTACATAAAACCACATGTATAGCATGCACACAACACGGCATGTACATAGCACTGCATATACAACATCTACATAGCACCATATGTACACAACATTTCATATCCAACATGCACAAAACACCGCATATCCATCATGTACACAGTACGATATGTACACAAAACCTCATGTTCAACATGTACATAGCACAACCTACACCCAGCACTGCATATGCAATATGAACACAACACCATACAAACAAAATTCACACAACACCATAGGTACAATCACTAAATATACAATATGCACAACATATACACAATAGTATCACTACACATCCAAAACCACATTGTCTCTACCAAGAAACCTTACCTCTAGTGTTCTTCCACCATCCATGCTTGCCCCAGCATGTCGCAGATCATACTACTTTCATTATACTGATGTATCCCTTAGTATTATCTACCATAACATAGACATAGTATAATCACATAATATCAATTCATATCCACATGATATTGACGTCATATATTTGTTAGGGCTACTCTTCCCACTTGATTCCTCATAAGACTAGGAAACTCTTCATGCCATTCACCTACATAAGAAATCATCGTCCACAAGAAAGATCCCTTACGACCCTTTCACACAACGACATACATACATACATCATGATCCCTAACGTCCCTATCAGAAAATGACATACATACATACATACATGTATACATATCTAGACATCAACATAATCACGATCACAACATAATTACCAGATATCATAATATCAAGGTTAAGATAACTCCCTTTATACGTTCAAAACATGCACAACATTGAGAACAATAGTTCCCAACATAGCCAAGTCATTTGATTCCTCAAATACATTTACTTTATCTTTCCTACTACCTTTCTCATTATTGTTCTTCCATCGTCCATTTATCCCAATGGACCCAAACAACTCAACTAGTTGTCATACTCTTGCCTTCAACTTCGCTTATACATGCAATAGGCTTCATCTAGGTCTTGCATTACTAGTTGGGTTTCAGGAAGCTCTTCCTGAACTCCTTTAACTTTCCTCTTTCCCAACTAATACCCCAAATGCTCAAAACATAAAAGGAAAAAACAAAAGCAAACAAGAAGAAAAAAAATGAAAACCAATAACAACACGACACCACAAATAAAATGGCATGATCATGCACTAGATTCAATCAAGACCGAAAATCAAGCACAATAATTCACAAAATACCAAAAGCATAAAACTAGCAACAAACACCATGAATCAATTCCCATGGGTTCTCGAGGCTTCCAAGGGAAATCTCAACCTGAGTCTTCTTCAAGATTTCATAGCAGTCTCTTTTGCCATGCAATTCCCTACATCATACTACTGTAAACACATAATTGTCAGTGTATAAATAAATATAAAAATATATTGGTTACCTTACCTTGATGTGCCAAGCACGTTGCCTTGCGACTTCTCACACATGTCAGTCAAATTTTCCAAAGATCAAGACATCATATCTAATAATTCAAATCAACCTTTACTAAGATTATCAGCCATGTCATAATCAACAGTCAACTCATAGTCATAAATCATAACACTACCACTAGAACTCACTTGCACTCAATTATATATCAATTATCTCAGCACATAATGTGTTAGTACAACCATCTTAAAACAAAATCATTCCTTCATGGAATCTTATAGACACATACTCATATCATGCAATAATCAAACATTCAATCAACTTGTAAACATACCATGCTAGATAAACTAAATTTATGACATAATCAAACTCATACCTCAATGTATCTCAAGGAAGGCTATCACATCTGCACAAGTCAGTCCAGATTAATATGAAAAAACATCACAAGTAAATCATCTCATACCTAAATGTCATGACCATAACCATCTACACAGACTAATCCAGATCAACACGATATATATAACATCAAGATATTAATGCAATAATCCCAATCATCAATTTAACTAACATATAACAACAACAAGTTAACATATAACATATTCATCAACAACATATAACATAATCATCAAGTTAATTGTCATATAAAAATCAACAAGTTAACATATAACATACTTATCAAAAAAATATAACATAATCATCAAGTTAACTATCATATAACAATCAACAAGTTAACATATATCATACTTATCAACAACAAATAAAATAATCAACTTGTTAACTAACATAAATCAGCAATAATGCATATAACAACAAGTTACTATCATTCATAACTATTCAACACATATGCATATGACCACATTGTTCCACTAGCATCTACCATGCATGTAACCACAACAATAGTAAAATGAAAATCATGTATATAACCCTAATTCATAAAACAATCATTTAACTAACATACATGCATGCCAAGCATACAATACATGTATGATGATCTGCTCTTACCCCAAAAACACTCCTTTAACTAACATACATGCATGCCAAACATACAATACATGTATGATGATCTTCTCCTACCCCAAATTCTAGTACTGCAACCTCACTCTAATAGTCTGCATATCCTGCTCTATCTTAGCCAACATATCAAAATTATATCTTATCAACAACACCATGATAACATAACTACACACAATGACCTCACAATGCATATAAACCTATTATGCATGAATAAGCATAATCATAAATTGCATGCACAAAAACCTATAGACACTGACATGCATAACAGATGCATAATCGACATACACTCATGATGACCACATCAAATCAACAACACCATCAACTTTCACATGGTGACATCATTGCAACTATGACCAACGCCATGCATATGCAACAAGAACATAGACCATAAACATAAGGAACACATATGCAATCTACATGAATGCACAACTAACACACACTGCCCATCCAATCCAAGGGGTGAACCATGCTCTGATACCACTCTGTAACACCCTCCTCCCACATTTACCCAAGCTACCCGGTCCACTAAGGTAAAATGTGACGAAGAGTTACTATGATATGATCCAACTCTCTAAGTGCAGTTAATGAAGTAGAATTGATGAACCAACACTTTACAGACCTCCCTTAGGTGCTACAGGACCCCCAGGAACTAATCCACCACTTGAGGTGCCTAATCCCTGATTTAATATAGTATTTCAATGAATTAAACCCCCAATCGCTTCCATTGAAATGCCTCCATGTGATTGAAACCCTCCATTCGCTCCCACAATTCCTGTAAGGGAGAGACTGTGGTCGTTTTCAGCCAGTTATGTGCCAGAGACTACAATATTTAAGCCACTTTTTCAGGGCTAGCCTCCAAACCACTGCTCGGAACTTGATGATACTTTCCAAGACAATCAATGACACCAAGAAAAATCCTCTAACACAAAAATTTATTAAGGAATTGACCTAACCAAGCCCAACCATGACATTCATTTCATCAAACATGTCACAATTATGAAATCTACAAGTTTCCAAAACAGATCTGAGCATAGGGGTCTCATACTTATCTAAGAATTAACAATAAGGATTGGTTTCTTCTTACTTTAGCTGCATTATCATCTATTAGGTCATTCATTCATTATTGTTTCACATAATAATAAAAACATGATGAGATCCGTACATCATAACTGACATAAAAGAAGCTTATAACAAGCAAATAACCAGAGATATTTCAATGAGGAAATAACCATTAAAGCCACATAACATCAAGTACCTTTACTCATGAAAATACCAAGGGAAAAATAGCTCTTATTAACATATGAAAATCCAACCAAGTCAGGGACTTCCACGTACCACCCGATCATAGACTAGGCTAGACCAAATCTCTCTTTCATCCAGTCACCCCATGCCATATTCCAAGCATGAATGTAGGATCTCATGGACTATCCAAAAAAAACCAAACCATGGATTCCATAAGTCAAACCACCTCAACCCTCAACTAGTGATTCCACCTCATGTTTGAACGCTAACCATCACCAAATAGGTCTCTACCCAATTTGTTGATGGCTCCATAGCATTTGTTCCAACCCAAATTCTGAAACTAGTAACTCAACCCACAACTAAAGGAACATGAGAATCAACCAGAAACAAAATGAAAGAAACCCATAACACAATTGCTATCGAGGAAATGGAAAGGTTAGGCAAAACCACTATCAATCCAGGAAATCCTCGATGCCAATGACAGATCATAACCAGGAAATGACATGCATATTTCATGCATGCCAAAATTATCAAGTAAATCATACATGAAACTCAATACCTGCAAGAAAAACTTGTTGTAGTTGTTGATCCCAATGTACTCTTGCACTTTCCTACTCTTCCTTTTCTTTCTTACTCCAAATCCTACGTATGCCACACTCCTCCAAGAGTGCTCCAAGAAAACTCTCAATGTCCAAGAGTATGAGAGAGAAAGAGATCCACCATATAACTGACAAAGGTTTAAGAAAAACCTTTCCAACTAATCTTTAGAAGCCTTTTTATTAATGATGCCTCTATTTTCTTCCTTTTCCATTATTTTCCTTTAATTTCCTCCTCACATGCAACATGTGACCTTTCACCTTCCCTTTCTCCTAATTTCCACTATTTTCATAATTAAAATACCAATTAATGCCTCTTTCCTTTTCAAATCCTTTTCCATTACCTTTACCAATTTCCATAGCCATTAATAAACCGAAGTGACACCCCACTAGGATGTTTTTTCCCACCATTCAGCTTGGAATACGTATCCCATGACATTGGTCTTATATTTTTTTACATGGATTTTTAACCAAGGTGGTTACATGGAGATAGACAGGAAGAAAGGACTAATGGTGCAGATGGAAGCAGTTCTTAGAGAAGGTACAGGTTGGATAGGGATGATATAGTGAAGAGTGGAAAAATCTTAGATACACTTGAGAGGAGGGCTAGTACTCATAGATTATATTCTAGCTCTTATTCTAGGAGACATCATCGCCATCACTGCCAACATCATTATAGGAGGAGTGAGAGGGGGTAACTTCTAGAAGAGTTCAAGAAAGATAAGCCTCCTAATTTTGATGGTGAGTTTCCTAAGTCAGAAGATGCAGAAGTATGGCTACTTGGGATGAGGGAATTATTCAGACTTCATGATTACTCTGAGAACATGAAAACCAAGATAAATTCCTTCAGTCTCAGGGGAAAATTATATATCTGGTGAGATTATGTTGACCATGTAAGAGGTATCAGCGAAGAGGATATAACTTGGGAAAATTTTGAAATACCTTTTAGGAAGAAGTACATGTCTGAGAGATATGATGATGGAAAGGCCAAGGAATTATATGAGTTGAGGATGGGTTCCATGACATATGAAGAATATACAACCATATTTCTAGAGTTGTTGAGATATGTGCCCTATATCAAGGATGAGAAAGAAAATATCCAAAGATTCATCAGCAGATTTCCATTATCATTCAAAAACCGGAATGAGTTTGATGAACCTCGGTCTTTGGAGGAAGCCACAAGGAAGTTGAATCATTGTTATGAACAGTCAAATAACAAGCCTAAGATCAAGTGTGACTAGGAGGGTAATGAGAATGATAAATAAAAATGGCCCAAGAAGCGAGGAATATCTCTAGATGTAGGTGACAAGGAAAATGGGCCTCTACATAAGAATTTCAATGCAGTTGAGAAAGGACATGGGTATCAACTTGTGGAGAAACATAATAAAGGTAGTGGAAGAGAATTGTTGAGGTGTTGGACCTGTGGTGGAGAACATCGTAAGATGGATTTTCCATCGTATCATGGTGGCACGCCTCAAATATAGAGTCTGTAGGAGGCGTAGTCAGTTGGGGATGTAGGTCAAAGCATTCTTTGGATCTACGTGGAAATTGATAAAAAGCAAGAAGATAATTAAGCATACATTATCGATATGGAAGGTGGAACCATAGGGAGAGTTCCATCTAGATCCTCAATGCATCTTGCAGCAGAATAAGCTCATGCTATAGAACCAAGAAATAGAGTGATTTAAAGTATGCGGAAACAATTTTGGGTCGATCAATCTACATGGGAGAAGGTTGATCAGAAGTGATCATAATAGTTGGTTTCCAATTATTATAGTTGAATTCATCGAGGGAATTGAAATGATTTTAGAGATGATACATTCATGTGAAGTTGCAGGCCAGTGTGCTTGGTATAGTAAGGTAAGGAAACTGGTAAATTATTATATTTATTATTTCCCTGGAAATTGTGTGTTTATGAAAGTATGATGCAGGAAATTGCATGGAAAAAGAGACTGCCATAATATCTTTGTAACACCCTCCTCCCAAATCTACCCAAGTAATCGACCAACCGGGGTGAACATGTGACGAAGAGTTAATATGATCTGATTCAACCTCCTAGGTTACCTTAAGGAAGTGAAACCGACATCACACAACACAGACCTTTTGTAAATGCTACAGGACACCCAGGAGCAATCCCAACCTTCCAGGAGGCTAGCCCCTGATCCAACCTAACCTTTTCATGTATAAATCCCCCAGTTTCTCCCTTGACATGGGAAAGAGTGCGACTGGAAACCTCCAGTAGCACACACAACATGGGTAAGCATGTGACTGGGGTCTTTTCCCAGTAGTTCTAAGCCCGCAACACCAATTTTTGTGCCACTTTTTCAGACCCAAAGCTCAAGTAACTGCCCAGAAATCCATGACACTTTTAGAACTAAAAGATTATAGTAGAATAACAATGTACAGGGAAATCTTTTCTTTGGGTAGAAATCCCAAGGGTTAATAGAGATTCTATACATGTATATAAGAAATATTTGAGTGCATAGTAGGGTTGAATATTTGATTGGAAGTGTGAGTTTCGAAGCATCGAGGCTCTCAAAGAAGAGAACTCAATTCAAACCCATAAATTTCCATTCCACAGTTGAAAAACTGAGGAACTGTTTAGTTAACTGTGTGCAGGTGCGTTAGACGCACGTTATGAGCAATTTGGTGAAATCACGGTTAGTGTAACCCATAAACGCATCAAATATTGAAGGTGAACGTAATTGAAGCAGTGAGGGCCAATGGATTCCCCGCTGACTCGGTCAAAGGAACAGAACACTGGTACATAAGAATCAAACCTGTGAAGGTATTTAAGTGAGGAATGAATCTGGAGCGATTCCATTAAATAAGGTGACACAGGGTCAGGAAAAAGGTTTAAAGCAGAACTGTGTGTCAAGGGGAGACGAGCCGGAACCAAACGTTATAAAACAAAAGGAGTCGAAAGGAACATCAGAATAAAAGAACTGTGCATTTAGAACATCAATGGTGTGGCGATGGCTTATTGTTGGAGGCAGAATGTGGAGCAGAACTTTGAAAAAGGTGGAGCCGTGAAGATGGGATTCGGAGGAAATGGAACTACGATTGTGTGGAACAGGGAACAATTAATATAGTGGTGGAAGCATCAGAATTAGAGCTGTGCTTGACGGAGCCTTGAGCGGAAGCTAAGCAGAACTCGGAAGACGGAACCCGGTAGCAGAACGCGGAAGAACTATGTTAATTTGAATAGAATGGGCGGAACCTGAGCGCAACGGAGTATTTGGCGTTGAACTATACGACGGAACCTGGAGTAGAGGGGCGGAACCACGAAGGAGGAACAGTGGACGCGGTTTAGAGAGAACCGGTGGTTTTCATCGCACCACCTTCGACAGGCAAGCGGTTTTCAAGAAATCAGAGCGATTCCATAGAGCGGCTGACATGTGGCATACGAAGGGACCCCAAAACCGCTTTCATTGCACGCCATCGCACATTATCATTTGTGCATCTATGCCAAGCGATATCCATCGGATCGTGTGGAGAAAAGTGACGTGTTCTCCACCGTCGGATGAGAAGGGAAGTTAAGCATTGGGACCCACTCCATCACGTGAACTCGGAGAATTAACTCTCATGCTGTTTGGTTGCGCGATAATTCATTATGCTCGTTGGATCACCGAAAACGAAGTGACATCATCACAGCCGTTGGATGGACGTGATGGTTTACGAGGTATGTATTAAGGGTGTGGGACCCGATTTACCTTCGCATTATTGGTTCAATATACGTTGTTGTGTTATTCTGAGATCTTAACCCCCAAGTCGAAGATTAAATATTATTGAAGGGCCCGAAAGGTTATATGGATATATATTACTGCTGGGTTTTAATATAAGTCAGTGACGCGTTAATGTTTGTAAAAAGTGAAGTGGGGAATATATTTTACGAGGAAATTATGAGCATGTAAGAGTATATCTATGTTCATATATATATAATGTTGATACGTCGGGGTTTAAGCCAAAGTCAAGGATACTATGCAGCATTTCGAAACACTGGTAGAAAAATGTATAATATATTGGTATATTACGTTTATAATATGGTTGCATAACCATAGATGAATGAGAAACTATCAAAGCTTCCGCATAGTTCTATAGTATCCAGATATGTTTATTGAAATTTCCAGTTCAGCAGTAGAATGATAAATTGCACAGTAGTTATATTAAAAGATAGTTATATGTATAACAGTTATACAACTGCAATGAAGAAGAAAGCCTGCAAGAACGAAAGAGAGAGAGACAACGGCAAAAAAATGGTACAGGGAAAAAGATGAATAGACATAGAGGTGAACCAAACTATACAGAACAGTCACTCAACAACAGCAGAAAAGACAAATCCAGTAAAGCCCAAATCCAGAAAAGGAGCTAAGTGAAATTGAAGTGTGTAACTGAAAATGTGAATGTAAATGTTGTAATTAATTTTTTATTGTTTGTGATGCATTGGCAAGTATCCAGTAGGAAAACAAAACTCCCACTATAATATTGAAATTAATGCATATTGTTATATTTTTTTGAATGAGCGGGTAAAAGAAATGAGAAGGCAGAAGGCAAAAAGTTAGGACTATTCACTTCAAATTCCCTGAGGAATGTAAAGAGTCATGTGATGAACTATATATATAATATCACATTGATATGCACAAGAAGGTTAGAGAGTGAGTGAAGAGAATGCAGAAATGAAGCAGTGAGGTAGAGAAGAAAGAGGAGTTGAGTAGAGCAGAAGGAGGAGCTAAGCAGAGAAGAAGGAGAATCTGATAGAGAATCTGAGAAGATGCAGAGATGATACAGGGCAGATATGAGAATAGATGAACAACAGAGAAGATGGAACATAATAGAGCTGATATCCAAGGTAAATCATCAAGTGTTTCTCTTTTGAAAGAGTAAGGAAGTTGGAGCTTCCATATCAAGTTGTAGCTGACTGAGGTAGGAGCCTCCTATAGGTTGGTTCCTGCAGAAAATAGATGGGAGTTTGTGCTTCCACATCAAGTTGTAGCTTGATAAAATGTCAGTTGTAGCTTACTGAGGTTGGAGCCTCCTATAGGTTGGTGCCTATAGAAAATTGATGGGAGTTGGATCTTCCTTGCAAGTTGTAGCTTGCAGAATTGAGGTTGGAGCCTCCTGTAGGTTGGTGCTTACAGAAAATCAGTGGTGAGAGGGAGTTGGAGCTTGCCTTTGCATCACAACAATAATAAGATGTGTTTTTCTCCCTTTATGGGTTTCCACTTATATCTGGTGTCTCTAATCATGATGTTTATGTGTTGATCTGGTTTAT
Source organism: Pinus albicaulis (assembly GCA_034641835.2). Taxonomy (NCBI): domain Eukaryota; kingdom Viridiplantae; phylum Streptophyta; class Pinopsida; order Pinales; family Pinaceae; genus Pinus; species Pinus albicaulis. The sequence continues at coordinate 11,195,078 of CM076570.1, read as the reverse complement.
ATCATTTGCTTAATACTTGTTGCTCTGATATTAAGTCTACTATTACATTATATTAATGCTTGCTTCTCACATTCTAAGATTACTCACATGTTAAGTTGAACATGAAATGAAGGTGTAAACAAGTGTTAATGAAAAAGTTTTAAAAGTCCATGAATGTGTTAAACTGATTCACCCCCCCCCCCCCCTCTCAGTTTAACTAAGGGTTCAACATAGTTGACAGTTCTCGGCTGGCCACCTTGATGTAAAAATCGATGTACATCTATATCTTTTCAGAAAGACAATAGATTGATTCATCCTGTTGAAGGCAAATCCAAAGAGGTAGACTAGTGGAGGGGGTTTTATTTTGACTTTCATGTTTTATGAGTAATCATGCAATCTAAAGAACTTCCTCATACCAAGCAACCATGCTTTTGAATCTTCTTATTTCTTTGTTTCCCCATCAAATGTAGGTGGTTTTTCTTTCTTAAACTCATCCAAAAATTATCCATTGTCACTCCTCCTATACGGATGATAATGATGATGAGCTATATATTTCCATTTTATGTACTTGGTAAAGGGTAGAGTAAGGAGATATTTTGAGTGCTTGAAAGAGTCATTTTCGAGCAGAGCTTGGATAGCTCATAAGTCTTTCAGAGTTTTTGATGTATAGTTGACAGTTCTCAGCTGGCCACCTTGATGTAAAAATCGATGTACACCTATCTCTTTTCACAAAGACGATAGATTGATAAATCCTGTTGGAGGCGAATCCGAAGAGGTAGCCTAGTGGAGTGGGTGAACTCCGTAATCAAACCTGTGTGTGCATATTTTTGTTCTTTATGGTTTGATTGAGAATTTTAATTTAGTCATTTTATTTGTTTCAATTAAGTGATGTAAAGAACATATACATATGCATGTATTGTAACATAATCCCTTAAGCTAAAATTGAGAGTAAAACAAGTTTTATATTATACATGTTTGAGTGGCTCTCAAGGGATTGTGGATCATTTATGGTATCAGAGCGATTCACTGTCTGGCATAGTGGGTATACTTGTCAAATTAAGTCCAAGCAAGGATAAATAAACGGTGAAGGAAGGTAATCTCTTAAGTTTTTAAATGTCTATTTCATCAAACGAATCTTCTTCTGATCCTTCTTTTCCTACAAATTTTTTTAATGATTCCAAGATGCTTCCAAAATTCTTAACCATCAAAAAAATGGTAGAAGAATTATATGTTGAAAATAGAGAAAGTCAAAAGCTACAAAAAAATTTGAAATCACTCGAATAGGAGAAGCAAGAGCTTCAAGACAGATTGCAAGCGATGGAGTTACAATTACAAGCTTTCAAAGAGGATTTATCAAGATGTCAAAGAGCTACATTCAAAGAGGTAAGTAGTAATGAATTAAATTATCCTAAATAAAATGTTGTTTTGGAATCATTTGAGAAACATACTTGAGGTATTGGCTCAACACTATTAAAGAAAATGGGTTATGAAGGGAAAGGCCTTGGGCACAATGGTCAAGGCATCGTCAATCCCATTGAAGTGATAAGAAAACCTCCACATTCATGATTGGGTTATATGTGTGGAGATTATGGTGAATGCTCTAAATTTGTCGAGGTAAGAAAGAAATCGAATGTTAATTTTGTCTCAAAAGGACTTTTACAATTTAACATTGTAGGTGATAACAGTGAAAAGTCCTCACAAGATCCTAAGCATATGAAAACTCTTTTTGAAAATCCGAGTTCAAAAGCAATGGTGTAGAAAAATATTGGAGAACATCACACGAAAACAACTAAAAATGATTTCAGGTATAATAGTCCTCCAAGAAAAATGACATTTTGTACATTTTGCAGAAAGGACAATCATTGTCTGGCTAAGTGTTGGAAATTTAAGGCATATGGCAGCAAATCTAGCGCGAGGAAAAGTAAGTCAAAGCAAAAAGATCCTTCACTTCTGGTGAAAAAGGCCAAACAACAACATCAGATAGCGTGGAGAAAATTCATGAGTTATCCACCAAAGAAAGAAAAATATGATTTTAATATTCCAAATCAAATTTATCAAGAAAATGAACATGAGGAAAACAAGAAGATTTCATTTAGATGGCTTGGTAAGAAATGGATCACGTTTATTCTGAATTAAAATATTGCTGAAATTTGTTTTTGCAAACTTCTAAAGTTTTTCTTGCAATGTCCGACTTCAAATCAAGTTGAAAGTCCCTCACCAGATGATGTGGTTTTTAGAATGAAAACATGCTATGAGTTTTCTCAATGAATATGAATGTTAATACGACTCAAATAATGTTTGATACTTTCAATACCCCTGCAATGTATATCACCATTCAAGTTGTTCTCTCTCTTTGTGCAAGTGGTCAAACAACAAGCATTGTTCTTGATTTTGGTGATGGTGGCAGCCACACAGTTCCAATATAAATCATATACGTTTCAGCTTGACTCGAGCGAGCTTGCAATTTTCAACGGAGTTATGTGATTTCATTTCCTCTGGAGCACAGATCCAGAGTTGTTGCAGGATTTCTATGTCGCAGATACCAATTCAACCATTTTCATCAACAAATTATGGTCAATGAATGATGACTATGGTTATGTTTAATACCACGTTACTCGTTCAACCTTCTTAGGTAATTATTGAATTACGAGAACTTGTCTCACACAAAGTATTATTATGTGGACCATGCCACTATCTTCTCTAATAAATTCGGCCACATCATTAAACGCAGATTTCGTTGATGGGTCTTCCAGAAATTATCTACAGCTTTGTGGGATTTATTGTAATGTGGCACTACAAATACGATGGTCATGATATTGACATTCAATGCCTTACAAGCCTGTCGGGAGTTTCCTGTAGTGACAACTATAGCTATCATTGTGTAGTTTCAACAAAAGGAGATTAAGCCCACATCAAAAATCTCGACCATCAATGGAAATTGCTAGTTTGACTGTGAAGATGTGATTTTACGTTGAATATACTGCAATCAAATTAAATATGGACATAGATTTCGATAATTCTGATGGCATCTTTACATCAATATTATTTTCAATATTCTTCTTTTTATGGTAGTTTTGATATGGATGCAAATTTAAAGGCACAGTATTAGATTCTGGAGATTGTTTTACGCATTTGCAATTGGCGTTGTGTTCAGGGTTCCAAAGGGTGTCTTGCACCGTGCCAAAAACATGGAAAAACATGAGTGCATTTACTATCAACGCACTTAGCAGCCAAAACCCAAGTTTTTTTGTGCACATGATGACGACCACACTATTTGAATCCCCTCAACGCAAGTGTCTAGTAATTGACATATCTATGCAAATAGATCTCGGTGATTCATTTATCATTGGATTTCATATTTGTATCTTGTGGGTATTGGGGCGGTGAGTAAACCCGATTTACTGAAATGGATGAAAAAGTTGCGAATTTCAAAGACAATAGAAAAGAATCTATAGAAGCGGCTTGTGGGCATTTGCTCTGATAAGTGTTGCTTTATACTATATAGTTTTGAACTGTGAGTGTTTTTGGCTTATATCATAGTGCCATTATATCTTGGTAGGGATTTTAAATTCAGCGGTTGCAAGGCCATAAAAATGTGCGTTGTATCGCAACCGCAGTTGCAGCAAATTTCCCAGTAGCAAGTCGTCATTGTTCAGTCGGATGAATGCAGCAATTTTAACAATTGAGGATTACCACAGTGATGCATCTACAAGGATGGCTTTTGATACAACATAAATGACTAAATATGGCAAGGAGGATTTGTCAATTACAGTCCCGCAATTTCTCCTTCTGGGAAATGGGTAATGATGGCATCGTATGGGAAACGAGACTGGGAGCTCTGCAAGAGCCTAGATTTTTCAACTGATTTTTATGTTTTCAAGGCCGAGGATGGGTCAACTTTGGAGGGAAATTGATCTAGATTTATGCAGGAATGCAAAAAAATAAACATATAACCATAAATACAAAGATGCAGCGGAAATAACACTTCATTTCATTAATATCAAAGAACTGAAATTTTCTTACAGACAAAATGGAAATAAAACTAGCTAGGGCGCTGGTAGCTATCTCTGAAAAGAGATGTGGCGGCTACAGGCCTCTGAACTGAGTTATAATGAGGCTCGAGGGCCTATTTATTATTTATAAACAATGGTAAATCCTGAACAGCCAAAACCCTAACCCTAGGAGATGAAGCGCCAAAACTATGGGCCCCGTTTGGGTAAATTGGTGTTTCAACTTCCCAGGGACGTAATTTTGGCATACGATCTTTTTTTGACGCATACCATACCTCGTTAGAAATATATATTTGAGGACTAAAAATTTTGAGCGAGCAACATCAGTCCATGGACCCATGTTTCTCCCCGTTTTCCCAAAAAACGTGGTTTAGGGCCTCAAAACGGCTCCAGAAGTTCAGGACCCAAAAAACTGCTAAAAATAGTAAGTTGTGCCGAAACAGAAAAATTGAAAGAGACACTGGTGGGGCCCCAAGTGAATAGGCGGGTGACCACCAATATCCACCCGGATCATTCCTCCCCCCCCCCCCCCCCCCGCCCCCCTCCTTAGGAAGCAATGGTCCCCATTGCGTTAAGTTCCTCCATGAGATGAGGAAATTTCTGTTGAACTTAGTCCCTGGTGAACCACTTTCCTTAGTGTTGGAGTTGGCCAACTTTGACAACCCAATATAGTTGGATCTTATGTTGGCGAGTGTTCTTGATTTACATGTCCATGATACAATCTGTGGTGGCATGTTCCATGCAGTCTGGGTTTAACTCTGTTGGTGTGAGTTTCTCTGCACTGTCAGAGGTGTCCAGTAGAGGTGGGAAGTAAGGACGAAGGTGGTCCACATTGAATACTGGGTACAGACCAAGGAATGGTGGAATACTGAGCTCGAAGTCATTGTTCCCTACAGCCTTGGTGATGGTGTACGGCCCGTATCGGAGCGGGAGAAGCTTGCGGTGGGGTCCAGTGAGGCGCTCCTTCTGCAAATGTAGCTATACTTTGTCACCCACCTGGAAGTTGTGTGTCACCCAGTGTTGATCATGGAGTTTCTTGTACTTAGCATTGGCTCTATCCAATATGTCATGAACCTGTTGGCGGATGTGTTGAATGCGCTCGATGAAGCTATTTTCTTTGTCAACTTCAGACTGGACATGAACCGAATCGGCCTGAGTAGCTGCAAATGGCATGGCTACGTCAATGGGACATAGTGGCTGGAATCCCAAGCCCACCTGAAAGGGGCTATGGCCGATTGAACTATGGAGAGCCCGGTTATAACTATTTTGTACATAGGGGAGGCTCTCTTCCCATGTGCGTGGATGCTTTGAATTGTACATGCACAAAATGTGTACAATCATTCTGTCGACGACCTCTGTCTGGCCATCTGTTTGGGGATGGAAAGTTGTGGACTTGGTGAGCTTGGTGTCCGGCATTGACCAGAGGTTGGACCAAAATGTGCTAAGGAACCTGCTATCCTGATCTGATATGATATATTGTGGGATCCGAAAGTGCACCCACGCTCATTCAAAGAAGAGTTTAGCAGTGGCTTATACTGTGATATTCGTCTTGCAGGCCGCCATAATGGCCATCTTCAAGAATCTGTCGACGACCATGAAAACACAATCATTTCCATGCTTAGTAGAAGGCAGGCCTGACATGTAATCCATGGAGATGGATTCCCAAGGTCGACTAGGGGTAGGTAGCGGAGTATATAGGCCTTGCTTCTTGATGGTCAGTTTGGAAATGACATAGGCAGTGCAGGATTTGATGTGCTTCCCGACATCCTTTCGAAGGTTCAGCCAATAGAAATACTTCTGCAGTACTACTAATATTTTCTCAACCCCGAAATGCCTAGCGACTCGATTGTAGTGTGCTTCCCATATCATCTTGGCACGCTCACTTGAAGGAACAAAAAGGTGTCCCAGGTGACATAAAATTGCATCTTGGAGGTGAAAATTTGGAACTTGCGTACCCCCCAAGAGTGCCTTGTAAGTGTGGCTGAATTCTGGGTCGCTCTCGTAGAGAAGCGGCCAATCAGAAGTCTCGTGCCCACAAGAGTTGAGAACGGTGGTGAGCGCCACGATAGGTGGTCGGCTGAGGCAGTCTGCAACATTGTTGGTGCTACCCTTCTTGTACTTGATGTTCAAATGAAACTGTTGCAGATATGTGGACCACTTCTTATGGCGATCATTTTGCAACTTCCCTTGTGTCTGTATGAACTGCAGGGGCCGGTGGTCAGTGTGGATGATTGTTTCCTTCCCCATAATGTAATGCTTCCATTGTCGACAAGCTTGCACAATGGAATACATTTCTTTGTCATAAGTGGGATATTTGCAAACTGTGTCAGACAATGTCTCACTGTGATATTCCACTGGATGACCCTGTTGAGTAAGAACTGCACCAATAGCATAGTCAGAGGCATCTGTCTGAATCTCAAATGGTTGTTGCAAGTCTGGTAATGTGAGCACTGGGGCAGAACAAAGGCGATTTTTCAATTCTGTGAACGCCTTCTGTTGAGGTTCCGACCAAAATAATTTTTCTCTCACTCCTCCCTTGGTGACTTGACTCAAGGGCCAAGTGATATGAGAGAATCCCAACATGAACCTACGGTAGAAATTAGCAAGATCGAGAAAGCTGCGAAGCTCTGTTATAGTGGTTAGGGCTGGCTAATCCCGAATGACTTGGATCTTGGTTGGATCCACATGCACCCCCCTTTCATCAATAATGTATCCCAGATATTGAACCCGGGTCATGCCAAAAGTGAACTTCTCCAAATTGGCACACAACTTGTGTTGTCGCAGTGTTTGGAGGACTTGTCAGATGTGGTGAAGGTGCTCTTCCCAAGTTTGGTTGAAGATCAGAATGTCGTCCAAGTACACCACTACAAATGAGTTGGTGAATGGCCGCAATATGTCATCCATCAACCTCATGAAGGTTGCGGGAGCATTCGTCAACCCGAAAGGCATGACCAGCCATTCGAAAGGGCCTTCCTTGGCTTTGAAGGAAGTCTTCAACACATCGAAGGGTTCAATTGGTACCTGGTGATACCCAGACTTGAAGTCGATCTTGCTGAAATATTTTGCACCTTTGAGTTGGTCCAGAAGGTCATCAATCCGTGGGATTGGGTACCTATTCCGGACAGTGATCTTGTTCAGTGCCCGATAGTCAATACAGAGTCTCCACCTCCCATCCTTCTTTTGTACCAACACGATCGGACTCCCACAGGGTGATGAAATTGGTCGGATGTGACCTTTCTGCAGTAGCTCCTGAATCTGCCTCTTTATTTCATCATTCTCCAAAACAGAGCACTGATAGATTGGTCCATTGGGTAGCGGCGCACCTGGGGTCAGATCAATCGGGTGCTTCACTGGACAGTGCAGAGGAACCCCTGTGGGTGAGGTGAAAATGTCCCTGTACTCTGCCACAACCTTATCCATTTGTTGTTGTCGTGCAGAGGAGCCCTGTTTGGAGGTCATAACCACAATCTTCTTCTTGCCCTGGGGGTGGATCAACAGGAAAAATGAATTTCCTGGTTTGGGAAATGAGCTTACTACATTGTTTTGCAGTAGCCAAAGAGATAGCGGCAAGAGGTGGTACCTCTGGTATCCTGTACAACTTATTTTCCAAAGTAACAATAACAGCATGAGGTCGAGACTCATACATAGCATGACGCTTCCTCAAGTATGGTTATCCTAATAATACATCAGAAACATCAATAGGATAAACGTCACATAATGCCTCATTCGTGAAGGGCTTGATGCTATAGGGAAGGCAGCACTGCTGGCTGATGCGGAGATCTCGTCCTTGGTGAAGCCACCCGATGGTGTATGGATGTGGGTGAGCTGTGGTTGTCAAACCCAAATGCTTCATGGCATCTGCTGAAATGAGGTTCTTTTGGCTCCCATTGTCGACAATGAACTGTACCGAGGATCCCTTTACCCACATCTGGGAGTGGAAGAGACGTTCCTCCTCCTCTGGATCTTTCGGTTCCTCCTTCTGGATCATCGTAGTGGAAACAGTGGCGTTGGGCTCTGCATCAATAATCTGTTTCCCTTTTTCATTCCCCTTGTCAGGTTCTGATTTAGAGTCGGAGCATGCATCTGACTCAGAAGCCCTCATCTTGGCCACCAGCGACTGCTTGGCCCAACACTCACTTGTGTTGTGAGTGGAGCTCTTATGGAACTCACACCACTTTCCCATGTCCTTCTTTGGCTTTGCGCCATTGTTCTTTGCTTGTGGCTTCGACAGGTTTTCTTGAGTCGCCATGCCTTGGCTCTGTTCTTTTTTCTGCGGTTTGGGAGCACCTTTCCCTTGCTTTTGATTCGCAGATCCAAAGTTTCTCTTCTTCTGTTTGAATTTCTGCTCAATCTTGGCAACATACCGGTATGTCGTACCAAGCGAGGAGATGTCGAGGAACTCCATTTCCTCCTGAATGTATCTGTGCAGACAACTTTGATACTTTAATACCAGATGTTTCTCTGAATCTTTGATACCCAACTTGGTGCGCAGGGTATGGAATAGATTCATCAGCTCATGCACATCTTGATCCCTTTGTTGTCGCAGCGTGGTCCATTATATGTACTTGTCCTCATAGCTCCCCACGGGATAGTATTGTTCCTTGATGGCATCTCGGAAAGAATTCCAAGTGGGTACGACCGAGAATAGAGAGGGTTCCTGTCTCGTCCTTTTTCTCACAGTGGGTTTCCCACCAGTCCTTGACATGGGGGGCAAATTTGAGGAGTGCAAAAATAATCTTCTCCCTGTCGGAAAAGTCTTGAACCGAGAAATATCCTTCTAATAGATTCAACCATATATCTATGACATTTGCATCTATTTTACCCTCAAATATGGGAATGTCAAAATTTACTTGTACCTTAAAAGGAGTCGCACCTCCAGAGTGGCTGCTGGATGCAGATGCGCCGTCGGTGGGCAGCCGTTGATGGATCTGGGAAAATTTATCCATCATCGCGTTCCTTTATTTTTTGAGGGCCTCCTCGAGCAATATTTTGATAGGATCTCCTGATCCCTCATCTTTCTTTTCGTCCCCCATGGGCGTTCGTCGGGGTTTGCAAGGCTGATCTTGCAAAGGTTCCACCAGATCGAGCCCTAACTCCCTATACCCCGACCTCGTTGGGGACATGCAAAGAAGGATCGAGAAAAAAGAAGATTGCTCTGATACCACTGATCCAGATTTATGCAGGAACGCAACAGAATAAACATATAACCATAAATACAAAGATGCAGCAGAAATAACACTTCATTTCATTAATATCAAAGTATTGAAATTTGCTTACAGACAGAATGGAAATAAAACTAGCTAGGGCATTGGAAGCTATCTCTGAAAAGATATGTGGCAGCTATAGGCCTCTGAACTGAGTTACAATGAGGCTCGAGGGCCTATTTATTATTTAGAAACAATGGGAAATCCTAAACAGCCAAAACCCTAACCCTAGGAGATGAAGCGCCAAAACTATGGGTCCCGTTTGGGTAAATTGGTGTTTCAACTTCTCAGGGATGTAACTTTGGCATACGATCTCTGTTTGATGCATACCATACCTCGTTAGAAAGATATATCTGAGGACTACAAATTTTAAGTGAGAAACATTGGTCTATGTACCCATGTTTCTCCCCGTTTTCCCAAAAAAATGTCATTTAGGGCCTCAAAATGGCTATGGAAGTTCAGGACCTGAAAAACTGTTAAAAATAGTAAGTTGTGCTGAAATTGAAAAAATAAAAGAGACAATGGTGGGGCCCCAAGTGGAATAAGCGGGTGACCACCAATATCCACCTGGATCAAAAATACTTTTATTTCACGCGGCAGCTGCATATCTGTGATCTGAAGCTGATAAGTCGGTCACTTGTGTCAATAGGAGTGATGACATAATGAAGTTATACAACCAATGACTACATGTGACTAAGGCGTTGAGTTTGTTCAAGGAGATCAGAATGGTGTTGAATCTGGCTAAGCAGGTTTCTAGACATTACTCATGGTATCACTGTGGGAAACATGCTTCCTCGGAGAACAATTCCCGAGGGAGTTATTGTCTACAATGTGGAGCAACATGTCGGGGACCATGGAGTGTAAGCATTGCATGAACTGTTGAGTGATGCCAAGAACTACTGTAATGATTTTATTGTGTCTATAGTTTCACTGCCACTGTGTAAAGAAGTGGGATCAGTAGTATGAATTTTGATTGGACAAATCTACATTTGAATAAGCAAGATCTATTGTGTAATGTTTTATCGCAAACAGATTTTCATGTAAAGAAGATGGATTTGATCACACTTGGTGTGGATCTACCATGGCGCATTCATACATGCCTTCACTCCCTGCGCTTCTACAACAGGGGATTGGATTTTTGTTGCCACAAGGCGCCCAGGGACCGAATTCAGGCACATTGAAATCTTCGATCTGGTTATGAGTCTTCATGGCAGTTACAGGCCACATAAATTATCCATTTTTCATGATCCACTGCAATATATTATCACACATGGGATTCAAGCATATGTTGTTGACAAGCGCAGATCCACCAGATTTTGTAGAGGCTGGCAGTGATAATTTAATAGTTTTCTTCCAGGGTCACTATTGCAGGGTGTTGTGATGGAATGTGAACCAATAAAAGGATGGTTAGCAGTTACATTTGCAACTGTATCCTGGGAGTTTTGATGCAGGCACATATATTGAATTCAGAAAATTAATACCCTGAAATAAGAATCAACTTCAACAATCTTAGCTTTTGGTGGACCAAAAGCCTTTTTTATGGGGAGGTTTGATCGAGGAGGATTTTTGGGTCTCGTAATTGTCGCATTTTTATCATATTTATCCTCGTCATTCCTCACATTCTATCACCTCATTTAACCATTCATCATACCATTTTCATGGGTTCACCTCATTATTTTCCAATTTATTTATTTTTAATATTATAAGAGAATTTATGATTAATTATTGGAAAAAATAACATATTTCATTAATATCTCAAATGTGGATGAGCTTTGTAATGTGTAGGATTATTTGAAAGCATTATTCAAAAATCTTCTTGAATATTTCCTCCACCATTTCAAGAATTCAAAAGATAATTGTTCAAGCTTATTCAAAGGAGAAGATCATGGAGATTTGGATTTCAAGAATTCAAAGGATAACTGTTCAAACTTATTCAAAGGAGAAGATCATGGAGATTTAGATAACATATCTTATCCAAGATTTGTGAGAGATGAGTGAGGATTTGAAGGGATCATATTTTGTAATTATAGGGTTATCGGTTGAGAGAAAAGTGGATTTGTAATTATGAGTTGCTTATATTGTTTTCAAAGAACTCATGTATAAAAGAGAGTGCTCTCTCTTCATTTTGATATTGAATATATATGATAATAGAGATAGGAAAGATATGGAGGAAACTTAGATAGGAAAATTAGAGAAGAAAAATAGTTTTGGTTTTGTAATCTTTCATGATATAATAAGATCATGTCTTTCTTCATTGTTAATGTTAGCTTACATATGTTGACACACAGGTTACTCTTCACATGTTGTTTTTCTCTTATACAATTGCACATTTCCAATTTATGATATGATGCGGTGGTAATGTTGTTGGAGTAGAATTGTTGAGGAAGGACGATCATGACCTCCTAAGTCAGGAACCTCTTCTCTCGCTTTCTACACAACACAAACTGCTACTCCTTAGTCTCTATTCTTGAGGACAATACAATAGGGAAGGTCAACCAGGTCCTCCTAAATTATGAGCCTCTTTCTTCATTTACTGCATCTTGAATCAAAGACAAAAGCATTAGAATAGGCTAATTTAACTTCAATCGTACATATACAGTTCATGTGCTTCGTAAGTCTACGATTCCTCGAATTGATAATTTATATTAGGGAAATTATTTGATGACGATAGTTTTGCCCAACATTTTGGTGCTATTTCCAGGGAAGCACGATGGATTGAGGTATAGGTTACTTTTTAATGCAAGTGTGAATTTCATTTTTAGCAAGTGCATTTAATTTCTGCAATTTTTTTTTTGTGCAAGAGCGTTTGATTTCTGCAACTGTGAAGAGTGCTTGTTAGTTTTTTAAGAAAAATTATTTAACAATGAGTATAAGTTTGGAACAACTCACTTAGATCCTAGCAGAATTTGGGATCTCCTCTTCCTCTAAAAAAAATATCTTACATCTATGGAAATCTTAACTACTCCAAAAGAGAATAAATTGACATACGAAAAACCTTGTACATTTGATGAAAAACAATTATTAAAGCAAGAGATTGAGGAGGACAACGAGGAGTGGCAGAATGATCTGAAGGAGGAAAATCACGCCTATGAAAATCTTATTGAACAATGGTTCCAAGCAAGTATGAGGTTAGATCATTCGTTTTGTTTTTATTTTGTTAAATCACAATTACAACAATTAAATCGAGTTATTTCTAAACATTTCCATTCATGTGTGCAACTGAAAGTGAATATATTTTTATTATTGTTGTGTGCATGGTTACATTGGAAATTTGATTATAGGTAAGTGATTTTTAATCTTCAATTAGAGTAGAGTAGATTAGAAAAATGAATAAAAATTTGTTATTATTTTTTTTAGTTTTTGAATAAGTATGCAATCTCTGAATGAATAATGTCTTTAATTGTTTTTAGGAATAATTTTTTTTTAGATTTCTAAAATTTTAGTTTTGTTTTCAAATTTTCTAATTTCATTTTTTTTTACTGTTAGAAATAAAACAAATTATATATATATATATATATATATATATATATATATATATATATATATATATATATCATTTTGATTTAAAAATAAAAATAAAAAAATCATTTGATATAAAACAAATTAATTTTAAAAAAAAATCACAAATAATAAAACATAAACAAATTGCAAATTGGGATTTTTTTCAAATCTGTATACAATACTAAAATAAAAACCAACCTCCGAATTTCCTTTGAATCTACAATTGTTTTGCAAATCAGTACTCTTTTAAATGATTTATTTTCACCGACTTCAATACTTGGTGATCGTTCAGTTGGATCAATAGATACGCATAACTTGTATATAATATGGATCGATTTTGTATGAATACCAAGTTGTTCCAAAGTGGAATAAACGGTAAATCAAAATGACACCGCAGACATTGTTGTGAGACCACAGTCATCTATCAATAATTAACCCTCGCAACTTTTGGCAGCCACGAACTGACCGAATTATGTTTGCAAATAAATTAAAAATCCAAAGCCATACAACTTGACAACTTGAAGAAAACGAGTTTCAAAACCGAGTAAGTTGTTCGAGTGGAGGAGGAATGGTTGATACAACTTGTGCTGAAAGTTGGTTTTCTGGAAGCAATTGTTTATCTTCGATTCCTAAAAGCCAACACAGCTAATTGTAGAGAAAGATGTACTGATTTTTGTTTTTATTCTCTGTTTCCAGGAAGAACTTTGTAAGCGAGAATTGCATCACTGGCTATGAAAATGAACAGGATGAAGATTGAAGATTGGTTGCCTCCCATGCGATCCTGCCTCTGAAATAAATGCACCACACCAGCACCAAAAGAATGGCTGCCAAACCCAACAGGTGAACTACCCAACGGGTTTTGCAACTATGTCGAGACGTTTTTGCTGGATTGTATAGATTTGTGGGTTATTGTTCACCAATCTGCATGCTTCCTTCTGTGTCACTTGATCGATGGAAAAGAAGTCGGAAATCAAAAGAATATCAAGGAATGATTTATGGGCCGAAAATAGTAAACTCAATGACATCTCCAAATGGCATCAAATTATGGCGAAGGATTCCAAATGATCCACATCCTCATATTCGTTGGCTTATTTCAAGGACTACATCTCCACATCTTCCTCCATTCGCCCGTGGAACCCTCCATGGTTAATTACCTATTGAGCCACGGGATGATGTGCATCCGCGGCGAGGTGGTGTGCAAGCAATGTGAGTACTTGAGACCGTGGCATTCTTGCAGGTCAACAGAGTGACTCCAGAAATTCACGAATTTTGCTTCATAATTCTTTATGGCCTAGCAGTTATCATAGGAGGGGTGCTGGGATATGTCAGAAAAGGAAGTATATTTTTCTTGGCTATAGGTTTGGAAACGGGGTTGTTATTACTACTTGCAGGGAAAATGAGCCTCAAAGCCTTCAAAAAATGCCACAATTCATATTTCGCGTCTTCCTTCAGGCAATATGCACGTCTATATTGACATGGGTGATAGGGCAGTGATATTTGATGACTTCAAAGATAATGCCTGCTCGCACAGTGACTGTTATTAGTGTCGTGATGACATTATTCTATCTATATAAGATCACTAAAGGAGGAAAAATTATTCTTCTTTGGGAGGGGGGAGGATGCTTTTCCTTCCAACTATCTCATGAAGACACAGATCCTCGAAGATGACAAGTTGTACGGAAAGGGATACGAGTAGTGGAAAGAATAATCAGGCATGCAGGTTCATTATGATTTTTTTGATCTCCTCTGGCTGTTCTACGCTGTGTCTTTTTTAATATAACACACTTTCAATTTAAAACGGGCAGCAATGTCTTATATTCATATTGAATTTCGGGGGCTCATTCAACCATAGCAAAAATAATAGGAATTGACAGGGAAAATAGTAGCAGATTAAACAGAAAGCCTTGCAGATCTTGTCTGCGAGGATGGATTCAGAACTTGCATAATTACAGAGGTAATTTCAAGCAGTGCAGGAAGCAAAGTCCAGCGTGATATTGTCGGAGAGAAATGTTGTGGAACTTTTCAATACTCTTCAGCAGCTGGAGCTACTCGACTTTGATTTTCTCTATATCGTCTCTGGCAAAGAATATATCACTCAGCAAGCCCACCAGGTTTGCAACCTTTAAAACGTTCCACCTTGCTGACAGAACACAAACGGAGGGCCAGAATAGAAGTGGCTAACATATCTACTAGTTGGAAGTTGCTCTTGGGTCATCTTTTCTCCAATCGATCAATTACGATGAATTGAAAAGAAAATAGATATGCATATATCGTTTTGGAGTGCAATATCTTGATGTTCTAGGTTAAGGTACTAATTTGGATTATTTTTCGATCTGCTTGGTAACGCAGAGAAACTTCTGGATATGAAAACTCAAATTTGTTGCTTAAAAAATAAATAAAATAAAAAATAAAAGTAATTTTTTTTTGCAAATGAAAATTGTA
Organism: Pinus albicaulis; assembly: GCA_034641835.2. Lineage (NCBI taxonomy): Eukaryota > Viridiplantae > Streptophyta > Pinopsida > Pinales > Pinaceae > Pinus > Pinus albicaulis. Next base: position 11,179,942 of record CM076570.1, on the reverse strand, counting down.
TTTACGTTAATTCGTTTCATTGAGTCACTTCATACAGGAATAATCGACGAAACTAGGAAAAATACAACAAGTAAGATGTATTTTAATTTTAAAATTCTTGCATTCTGTGTTTTTTTAAAGATCTCATTGTTCTTATGCAGGAATAGTGCTAAGATTTTTTAGCCATCCATATCGAAGTCCACTTTCATTATGACTTCACACATGCCTACCTTTCTAAGTAGCATACATTCTTTCAACATTTCCAGTTTTGCCTCATAAATAAAACCAAACATCTTCTTTTTCCATGACTACATTGCCTTGTTCTCATTTTCCTAAAAACCTGTTTCTACTGCAATCATTTTCATCTATATTCCTATCAATCATTTTGTACAAACTAGAGTTGACTGATGTGAGATTCCTTAAGGCCCACCTTTTAACAAGTCTCGACCCATCGACCTCTGCACCTTATCTGGGATAGATACTTGAGTCCTCATTAGTAACTTGAGGCTTATATGCCCTAATGACAAGTTCTTTCACCGACATTCATGGGAATACATCAATGTTCCTTGATCGTTGGATCTTGCAAGTGGCTCGACATCAGATCATTTATTCGCACTTCACAAGATGTACTTGGGTACCTTGGCACTCATTGACATCAATGGTGATTTTGCATCACATTGGTTAATGACATCCATTAATGATCGGTAATCCAATGAATTTTATTCATGCTCGAAACCGACACATTCATTCACATGACTAGAATTGTACCATCAATTTTTGTAGCGGAAGAAGACTATATATTTATCATGACTCCGTCAGCAGTTGCAACAACACTCCTTTAGCCATAAGAGAGTACTATAGTTCCACTTTCAGAAATCATCTTCTGATTCATACAACCAAGCAATAGTTAAGATTCTTTCACTTTATCCAACAACATGACATTTTCTCTCATCCAACAAAATCAACGTGACATTTCCCTGATCAAAAGCATCAACAACTACATATATATTTCATAGTTCATCAATTGTTTGGGTAAGTGAAGGTATGTTATTTTTCTAATTTTTAATCAAACAATTTTTTACATGTTGAAAATAAATGAACTTCGAAAATTCCCTCACCATATTATATCATATTTCACCTTTTCGTAAACATAACACATCTTCAATTTGTGGAGGGGGACGGGGGGGTTGGCGGGGATATTCATTACCATTTGATTCCATATATTGTCGACCAACATGACTCTAACAAACTACACTTCGTTGTAGTTGATTTAAATACATTAATATCTATTTTGGCATGATTCAAAAATATGAGAAAAGGTTTTATGCATATTAATGACTTACCATTTCTAGTACATGTATTATAAAAGAAAAAAAAGGAAATGAATTTTGTTAACACAAGAACAAAGATTTTTTATATTCATGGTTGTTAACACAAGAACCAACCATAGAAAATATCAGTTGTAGTTGGGTCTCGTAATTGTCGCATTTTTATCATATTTATCCTAGCCATTCCTCACATTATATCACCTCATTTAACCATTTAAAATACTATTTTCATGGGTTCACCTCATTATTTTCCAATTTATTTATTTTTAATATTATAAGATAATTTATGATTAATTATTGGAAAAATTAACATATTTCATTAATATCTCAAATGTGGGTGAACTTTGTATTGTGTAGGATTATTTGGAATGATTATTCAAAAATATTCTTGAATATTTCCTCCACCATTTCAATAATTCAAAGGATAATTGTTCAAGCTTATTCAAAGGAGAATATCATGGAGATTTGGATTTAAAGAATTCAAAGGATAATTATTCAAGGGTATTCAAAGGAGAAGATCATGGAGATTTGGATAACATATCTTATCCAATATTTGTGAGAGATGAGTGAGGATTTGATAGGGATATTGGTTGAGAGAAAAATGGATTTGTAATTATGAGTTTCTTATCTTATTTTCAAAGCACTCATGTATAAAAGAGAGTGCTCTCCCTTCATTTTGATATGGAATATATATGATGATAGAGATAGGAGAGATATGGAGGAAACTTAGATAGGAAAATTAGAGAAGAAAAAGAGTTTTGGTTTTGTAATATTTCATGATATAATAAGATCATGTTTTTCTTCATTGTTAACGTTAGATTACATATGTTGGCACACATATTACTCTTCACATGTTGTTTTTCTCTTATAAAATTACACAGTTCCAATTTATGATATGATGCGGTGGTAATGTTGTTGGAGTAGAATTGTTGAGGAAGGACGATTAGACCTCCTAAGTCAAGAGCCTCTTCTCTCGCTTTCTACACAACACAAATTGTTGCTCTTTAGTCTCTCTTCTTGAGGACAATACTTTAGGGAAGGTCTATAAGGTCCTCCTAAGTTAGGAGCCTCTTCCTTCGTTTACTGCATCTTGAATCAGAGACAAAAGCATTAGACTAGGATAATTTAACTTCAATCCTAGATATACAGTGCATGTGCTTCATAAGTCTACAATTCCTCGGATTGATAATTTATGTTAGGGAAATCCACGATAATTTTTCCCAACAAGGATCTAGATACCCTTCCCAAGGAGCAATAAGGTGAAGACAAACTCATTAAAGGTTAGGGTTTTTGTTAGTGTTTTTAATATATATGTGCTCATAATTTTAGTTTTTATTGTAAAATATAAATTGAATATTTGAGAGGATTTTCCTCAAAATTCAAATTCATGTTGAGTTTGACGGTTTAAAGGGATTGTTCTCATCCCTAAGATTTTGGGGATAAGGCCCTTGAAAGTAGATATTGAGAAATTTCCTCCACAGAAATATCATTAGCATATTTTAAGGGATATGAGAATTAATTTTCTCCTTCGAATAAGGGATAAGGAGATATTCCCTCCTTAATTTTGGGCTCTTAAGAGCTATATAATGCCAATTTATGTACTTGTTAAAGGGGAGATTAACGAGAGATTTTGAGTGTTTGAAAGAGTCATTTTCGAGCAGATCTTGGATAGCTCATAACTCTTTCAGATTTTTTGATTTATAGTTGACAGCTCTCGGTTGGCCACCTTGATGTAAAAATTGATGTACATCTATCTCTTTTCAAAAAGACAATAGATCGACTCATCTTGTTGGAGGAGAATCCAGAGAGGTGTCCCAGTGGAGGGGGTGAACTCCATAATCAAACTTGTGTGTGCATATTTTTATTCTTTATGGTTTAATTGAGAATTTTATTTCAGTCATTTTATTTGTTTCAATTAAGTGATGAAAAGAACATATACATATGCATGTATTGTAACATAATCCCTTAAGCTCAAATTGAGATTAAAACAAGTTTTATATTATACATGTTTGAGTGGCTCTCAAGGGATTATGGATCAACTCACAACACCCTGGCTATCCAGGAAATGGAAAGGCTATGAAAATCCACTATCAATCTAGGCAATCCCCCATGCCAATGACAGATCATAACCAAGAAACCACATGCATATGCCATACATGCATAAAGTAGTGAGGAAAACATACATGCAACTCGGTACCTATAAACAAAACTCATTGTAGTATTTGATCCCGATGTCCTATAATACTTTCCCGCTCTTAATTTTCCTTCTTACTCCAAAACTCCAAGTATGCCATGCTCTTCCTTTTATTAATGACACCTTTATTTTCTTCATTTTCCATTATTTTCCTTCATTTTCCTCCTCACATGCAAAATGTGACCTTTCACCTCCCTTTTCTCCTATTTTCCATTATTTTCATAAATAAATGCCAACAAATGCCACTTTGCCTTTTCAAATTCTTAGCCATTGCCTTTTCCAATTTCCATATCCATAATAAACCATATGAAAACCCACACTAGGATTTTTTTCCCAAAAAATAGCTTGGAATACGTGTCCCATGACCTTGGTTATTATTTTACCTTTATTAACTTTTATTACATGGAATTTTCCCCATGTATGTTACAGAACACTCGCCCTTGGGGGAACACTGTCCTCGGTGTTCAATGACATGTACAACCAACAATATTGTTGTAAGAAAAACATGCTTATATTTTAGAAGCTTGGGAGGTACTCCAAGCCTTAAGGTTTAGGGATTGGAGGGAAAAGTGCCACAAGAGTTACTTGTGGGTTTGGAACCCAAGCTTGGGTTTTACAACAATCGAGATTTGGGAAAACACCATGATGAATTTGAGCATAAAAAAAATTGAGGTGATATATCTTGGCATGGCGATTCCAACGCTTTGAAAGTCACCCAAATCAGAGCTCGAGAACTTGAGATATTAATTTTTTAAGTTGACAATTAATTATGGATAGTCAAGTCATGTAGGTTTGGTCTAAGACACACGTCTCTTCAACAAATTCATGGAGACCTTGGGTTTGGTATAAATACAAGGTGACGGAGCATTAATTTTACATCTAATGTGCAACTTCTCATAGTAGATCAACATCTGAGGCAGCGAAGTCATAGAAGAACTTGGAGCAAGTTTATGTGAAGGGTATGTTTTGGGTGATCTACATCTGCAGCTAGGCCAAGGAAGCTAAAAATAAGAGACATAGTACTTAGGGACTATTTTGGGCTTAAATGTGTGGGCTAGTTTTCTTGTAATAGGTCTGAATTGATGAATAAAGGCATCCACATAATCTGAGTGAGTTTTGGTGTGGTTTAAGGGTGGAATGACGATTGTAATTCAGGCTGCAGCCCAGGCAAGATTATGAAGTATGTCACAGAAATGATAACCATAGAACAGGGTGTTGTAAGGGATATTTAGGGTTGTAAATTGGCTCCAGATAGAAGAAATAAGGTACAGGTGTATTTAGACCTATGACGCAACTGTTAGGAGGCAGAGAAGAGGTGTTGAAGAGGGCTAACATGTACTAAATTCAAGCCATGACTAGGCATCCTAACCTACAACAGTATTGGATCGAATTTGAGGTATGTTTGTGTTGATCTTGTGTTGAATAGGGTGTTAATGGATCAATCCTTTTGTGTGTAAATTTGCATCCTATGGGTGCCACATGTTGGGGTTAACATGGAGTGTTGAATACCCCAACTAGGAGAGGAATGTTGGTGAATTCTATTAGCAGCCGATAGGAGGGTTTCCTAGGTGTTGGATTCCCTGACTAGGAGCAGATTATACAGTGAGGATTGGTCACTCGTGGAATGTTGGAGGGCAGTGTGAGAGTGGACCAAGTGTGGATGTGATTGAGAATTTATGGTTTGTTGGAGCACAATGTGATAGCGTCCAAGTTGGAGCCTGATGTGCAACACCTTGATGGATACAGGTAGTTGCTAGAGTGGCAGTTGTTGGAGCTCAAGGATCTGATAATATAGGAGCATTTTTTGGAGCCTGAGACTTGTATGTGGAGAAGGACTTCTATAACAGATGATGGGTAGTCCTCCTATCATGTGTTCATTATGGGATATGGATATATTGTAGTGATAGGTGGCATCCCTCTGTGCCCTGTGTAGCTCTTCATTGGTGTAGAGTAGGAAGACCATAGTGGCTAAAGTCCCTGAGTAGCAGAGGATCATCAGTGGGAAGATTGAGATTTGTTCACAAGTGGAGTTGTGAACAACTCGACGGGAGTCTCGATGTGTTGGTGGATGAATGATAAAATAGTGAGCAGATTGACAGCTAAGGTTCAGTGGCCATATGCACTTGGAGCATTTATAGAGGCATGAGTTTCTGATTTGGATCCAAAGGATTGTGCAAGTGCAAGGAACAATCGAGAGGGTCTGAGAGATCATGATACATCCAGATGGTCAGAGTATCTTGTTTTGTATTAGTGGATAAAAGAGGGCCATTGCCCTTGGTATGGGAACCCTAGACTGTTTTATTATATCATTTAGATTAATATAACGAATTTGGGTTAAATTTTTTTAAAAATTGTCTATATTCCATGCATGTGTGACTCTCTGTTATTTATATTCCAATGTGCAAAGTAGTTTTGGTTGAGATTCTTGGTTTGGTAGTGTCAGTTATTTTAATACTTTAACCTAGACCCAAGGTCATGGAAATTCAACATGGTATCAGAGTGTATCTGAGCTACTTTAAGGGACAGTGAATCAGAGTGTGCACAATAAAGAAACTTAAAGGGATTTGTGGTTTTCTAGATCATGGAGCAGAGGGTTCAGCTGGAGACATGAAGATGTGGTCTTGACTGGCCCGACAGCGAGATTTCCTAGGAGTTATAGTGGATTGGTGATGATCATAGTGAACAACAGTTGGTTGTAGGGAATATTGTTGATCATGGACTTCCATTGATTTTTCATGGATGGTTGGGACAACTTGAGGATTTATTTGGCATGGATGAGATCAGATTGATCGAGATGGATTCATGTGATGGACTGAATATTGGTAGGCTAGAGTATTTAGTTGATCGTGATGTTTCATATCCAAGATTGGAGGGTTTTTCACGAGTGGAATTTTATCTAGGAGGATGAGTTCTTGCAGGACTGAGCCAGTGGAGATCATGTAGGCTCAAAGGGAGTCTATCCTTAAGGGGAGCATCCCTATGGAGGTTTGAGATCTTCAGGTTCATATAGGATGAGGCAGAGGCACTAACGAGATTATCGAGTTCATTCTACATGGGATGCTGCAGTGATGGATACCATATGGGCTAGTTTTGTCGACAGAGATGATGATGGTTACTTCATAGTCTTGGAAGCACCTCCCTCTCTAAGATGTAGTGTTGATTTTGAGTAGCTTGGGAGGTACTCCAAGCCCTAGGGTTTTGGGATTGGAAGGAAAATCACCACAAGAGTTACTTGTGGGATTGGAACCCAAGCATGGGGTTTTCAACCCATCAAGATTTGGGGCAAAACCATTATTAATTTGAGCATGAGAAAATTTGAGGCAATAGAGCTTGGCGTGGAAATTCCAATGCTTTAAAAATTGCCCAAATCAAAGCTATAGAACTTGAGATATGAATTTTGGAACTTGACAATTAATTATGGATAGTCAAGTAATGTAGGCGTGGTCCAAGGGACATGTCTCTTCAAAAAAATCGTGGAGCCCTTGGATTTGGTATAAATACAAGGTGAGGGAGAATTCATTTGACATCCAATGTGCATATTTTCACAGTAGATCAACATCTAATGCATCCAAGTTATAGAATAAGGATGACATTGATGTGAAGGGTTTGTTTTGGGTGAGCTACATCTACAGCTAGGTCAAGGATGCTATAGGATGAGATCCGCAAAACTTAGGGAGTATTTTGGGCTTAAAATTGTGGGCTAGTTTTATTGTAACAGGTCTGAATTGATGACTGAAATTAGCCGCATATTCTGAGTGATTTTTGGTGTGGTTTAAGGGTGGAATGACCGCTATAATTCAAGCTACAACCCAGGAACTATTCTGAAGTATGTCGCAGTAATAATAACCCTATAATAGGGTGTCGTAAGGGATACTTAGGGTTGTAAATTGGCCCTAGACAACAATGATAAGACAAAAATGATAAGGTATAGGGGTATTTGGACCTAAGAGTTGTTAGGAGGCAGAGAAGAGGTGTTGAAGAGGGTATAAGTGGACTGAAGTCGAACACTAATCATGCAGCCTAACCTACAACAATATTGGATCATATTTGAGGTATTTTTATGTTGATCTTGTGTTGAATTGGGTGTTAATGGACCAGTCATTTTGTGTGGAAACTTGTAGCATGTGGGTGCCATGTGTGGTGGTTAACATGGAGTGTTGAATACGCCAACTAGGAGCATATCTCACAATGGATAAGTTTCCTAGGAGAGGATTGTTGGTGAATTTTGTTAGCATCCAAGATGAGGGTTTCCTAGGTGTTGGATTCCCTAGTTAGGAGCAGATGTTATAGCAAGGATTAGTCACTCGTGGACTGTTGGAGGGTAGTGTGAGAGTGGACCAAGTGTGGATGTGATTGCAAATTTATGGTCTATTGGAGGAAAACATGATAGTGTCCAAGTTGGAGCCTGGTGTGCAACACCTTGATGGACAAAGGTAGTTGTTAGAGTGGCAGTTATTGGAGCTCAAGGGTCTGATCAGCCAGGAGCATTTTTTGGAGCCCGATAATTGTGTGTGGAGAAGGACTTCTAAAACATATGATGGGCAATCATCCTAGCCCATGTTCATTGTGGTAGATTGATACATTGCAGTGATAGGTGGCATCCCTTTGTGCCCTATTTTGGTCTTCATTGGTGCAACAAAGGAAGACCATAGTGGGCAGAAGTCTCTGAGTAGATGTGGAGCAGTAGTGGGCAGATTGAGAGTTGTTCACAAGTGTATTTGTGAACAAATTTACAGGAGTCTCGATGTTTTGATGTGTTGGTGGGCGAATGATCAACTAGTGAGCATATTGATAGCCAAGTTTCAGTGGCCAGATGGACTTGGAGCATTGATAGAGGCACGAGTTGCATATCAAGAGTCGAAGGACCGGTCAGGTACAAGGTACGACCTAGAGGAGTTGAGAGAGCATGCTACAGCCAGATGGTCAAAGTATCTTGTTTTTTATCTTGTACTAGTGGGTGTATGAGGGCCATTATCCCTGGTATCAGAGCCCTAGACTATTTCATTATATCAACTGGATTAATATAACGAAGTTGGGTTGAAAAATTAAAAAGTTTTTCTATATTATGTGCATGTCTTACTCATTGATATTTATATTCTATTGCGCAAAGTGGTTATGGTTGAGATTATTGGTTTGGTAGCGTCAGTTATTTTATGACTCTAACCTAGACCCAAGGTCATGGAAATTCAACAAAACATATTTCCCATGGAGCTTTATAGCTCGTTACAACATTTACAATGATCAACCTGTTGAGAAAAAAACCAACATGACAACATAACAACATAGTAACATCATAATGACATGATACCCATACCAACATATACCAAAACACATGCAAAAACGTTCCCTCAACCAATGAATAATGAAGGATACATAGCCCGCATCTGATCCACCATCTCCCATGTAGTTTCATCGAGCCAAAAGTGATTCCATTGCACTTTAATCTTCGTGATTGCTCAGTTTTGGAGCATGAGCATATTTCTCTGCAAAATGCATTGAGGTTCTGGTTGGAATTCTCCTTTTGGATCCACCTACAATACAGACCATTCAATCACATGATCAACATCTTTAACATACTTCTTAAGTAATGACACATGGAAAACATCATGTACTTTAACTCTCAGAGGTAGTGCAAGTCGATAGACTATTGGCCCAATCCTCTCAAGATTCTTGAAAGGTCCACAAAACTGAGGTTCCGACTTGGCACATGATCCTATGATGCTTTCAGATTCTTCTTGATTAACTGCATTTCCTATTCCATTTCTGCCAACATGTCTGGTCCAATCAACACCCTGTTAACTAGATCACTCCAACTGATGGGATTATTTCAACTCTGCCCATACAATGCCTCAAAGGAACTCATCCTCAAAAATTCCTGGTACCCACTGTTGTAAGAAAACTCTACCAATGGAAGATACTCTTACCACTTTCATTGTTGATGCATCACATACATCCTCAACATATCCTCCAATATCTTGTTGACCTTCTCTGTATGTCCTTATTTCTATGGATGATAAGTTGTACTGAAGGCCAACTCTGTGCCTAAACCTGCAAACAACTCCTTCCAAAACTTGGAAGTGAACTTCGCATCCTTGTCTAACACAATATTTTGAGGAACACCATGCAATATGATTACATCCCTTATGAATACTTGTGCTACATAATTTTTTGAGTATTTAGACTTCACTGGAATGAAGTGTGCTACGTCGTCAACCTTTCCACCACAACCATGATGGAATCATGTTGTCTAGATGCCTTTGGTAAAATTGTGATAAATTCCATGGAAATGACCTCCCATTTCCACTATGGAATCGGAATAATTTGTAGTATTCCACCTGGATTCTGATACTCTGCATTGACCTATTGAAAATACAAGCACCCAGCCACAAACTATGCTACGTCCCTCTTCAAATTTGGCCAATAATAAAAATTCTTCACTGTTGTCAACGTCTTCTGATAGCCTGGGTGACCTGAATACGGTTTCACATGGAACTCCCTCAAGATCACCTTCTTGAGTTCACTATTTCCTAGCACATATATCTTGTCTCCAAACATGATTAAGCCATCAGTTGTGAGATGATAGTCCACATCCTATGCTCTTGTACATGTACCACTACATGTACCTATACCTGTACCACTACCTATACCTGTTCCTGTACTACTCCCTGTACTTGTACCTATACATGTACCTATACCTGTACTCTGCTACAATTTTTGCCTAAGCTCCATGTACTTGAAATCCTTCTAACCTACCTGCAAGATCCTATCTTGTATATTTTTCCCATAAGAGATCATTTTTGCTATATTATTCACTTGTATTCGTCGGCTAAGAGCATCTGCAACCCTATTCTCTTCACCCTTGTGCACATGATCTCGAAGTATAACTCAATGATTGTGGCCAACCATCTAGCTTTTCTGAATTTCATATTCAGTTAATCAAATAGATACAACAATCCATTGTGATCACTTATCAATACAAATTGTCTTCCCAGAATATAGTGTCTATGCATCTTCAATGCATGAATGATCGTTCCAACTCTAGATCATGCGTTGGATAGTTTTGCTCGTGCTCATTTAGTTCATGTGACTCATAACATACCACCTATCCTTCCTACATAAGGACTCCACCAAGTCCTCTCTTGCAAGCATCTATACAGACCACAAACTCTTTGTCTGGATTTGCGATCTTTAACACTAGAGCATGTGTTAACAACTGCTTTAACTTCTCAAAATTGGTTGCACATTCCTTTGTCAATTCAAACTTATTTCCTTTCCGTTGCAATGATGTGATAGGATAAAAAATCTATGATAATTTCTTGATGAAACTCCTGTAGTAACCTGCCAACTCCATGAATGATATTACCTCATCCACATTCCTAGGAGCTACCCATTCCGTGATAGCCCTTATCTTCTTTGGGTCCATTGTTATGCCTTCCTTGGAAACAACATGTATGAAGTAATGTACCTCTTTCCAAAATAAATGCACTTGCTAAGCTTAGCATACAACTGATTCCCTTTAAAAAATATCAATGGTGTTGCTAAGTGTTTGAAATTCTCTTCTTAATTTTTAGAATATACCAGTATATCATCAATGAATACAATAAAAAACTTGTCCATATAAGGATGCAACACACTATTCATATGGCACATAAAGGTATTTGGAACATTATTCAAACCAAATGGAGCTAAAAAGATCTCATAATGTCCGTACCTAGTCCGGAAAGTTGTCTTGTAGATGTCATCTTCTTTAATGTGTAATTGATGATATCCTGATCTCAGATCAATATTTGAGAACAATGTTACTCCCTTCAACTGATTGAACAAGTCATCGATCCTAAAAAACTAATACCTATTCTTGATGGTCACTTTGTTCAAATGTTTGTAATCAATGCATAACCTAAGGGTACCATATTTCTTCTTCACAAACGATACTGGTGTGCCACATGGTGATACACTTACTGTATCCTTTCTCCAACATTTCCTTCAACTGTGGCTTCAACTCTACCAACTCCGATGTGATGATCCTGTAAGGTGCTTTAGATGTTGGCATTTCCCTTGGTACCAACTCAATAGAAAATTCTACTTCCCTGTGAGGTGGAAAATCCGAAATATTTGTAGGAAATACATCCTAAGATTGTTGTAGAATTGGGTACCTGCTCAAAACATCTGCATTCTCAACTTCCTTACCTTTGTCACTAGAAATGTGCACTGTAAATAACAAACACCCTTTCCTTAAACTATGCTTGGCCTACATATTTGTAACCATTCTCACTAATGTTGCTTTCTTATTACCCCGCAAGACTCTTTTTTCCCCATTATCATCCAAGCACTCAATAGCCTTGTCATAAAAATCCACCTTGGTCCTATGAAGGTGCAACCAGCCCATACCCAAAATCATGTTTTAAAATCCTAACGGAAATACATTCAGATGTGTTGAGGTAGGCATGCCATTCAATTGAAATGCACAAGCTCTTACCTAATGATGAACTCTCTTCTTAGTACCTGTAGCCAACTGCACTAACCAATAATCTGCATACACTTATTTATTCAAACCACACTTATCCATCGGGTCAATATTAACATAATTAGAATTAGATCCAGTGTCAATAAAAAAAATAAACAACTTGATCACAAAGCTTACTGTCCCTATCGATAATAGACGCTTGGTGATTTTCTTTCCTGTTATCCAACATTGCATATATCTTGGGAATACTTTGTCCAACAAATCCCACTGTTTGTGCCTCTTGTTCATTGTATATATGCAGGCTACCACCCTGATTTTTTGGACAATCCCTTTTATGATGATATCCTCCACAAGTCCAACATCACATGGGATCCATTTTTTCACTCTTATTCTGCTCCTTAGATCGAAGTCATTGTCCTCTGCCAGATGTATTGAAATTCTTAGGTGGTGCAACATTCTCTTTGTTACCTATATCCTAAGGTATTTCTCGCTTTTTGTCCCATTTTCATTTATTCTTATCATTACCTTTCCAGTTTGGTTTTGTCTCATATTTTCACTTTGATTGCTCATAACAATTCTTTAGTTTCCAGATGGCCTCCTCCAATGATCTAGGCTCAGAAAAATCAATCATATATGTAAGTGTTATTGGAAACCCACTAATGAATCGTTGAATCTTTTCCTTCTCCTACTTGAGGAAAGGCACATATCTCAACAACTCCTCAAATCTGCTAGTATACTCCTCATTGGTCATAGATCCCATCTTTAGCTCATAAAATTCCTTTTCCATGTCATCATAATATCTCTCTGATAGATACGTTTTCTAGAATAGTATCTCGAATTCGCTCTAAGTCAATTCCTCCTCATAAATGTCCCTAACATTCTTCACATATTCCCACCAAATATTTACTTTACCTTTGAGGTTGAATGTAGTTATTTTGACTTTCATGTTTTTTGAGTAATCGTGCAACTTGAAGAACTTCCTCATACCAAGCAACCATGTTTCTGCATCTTGTGATTTCTTTGTTTCCCCATCTAATGTAAGTGTTTTTGCTTTCTTAAACTCATCCAAAAAATATTCCTTGTCACTCCTCCTATACGGATGATAATGATGATGATTACAGTGCTTTCAAAACCAGAACTAGAATAGCACCTATGTTTGTCACCTCTCCTATCTGGAGTGTCCAAGAACCTAACATCTCTAATCGTTTCATCTCTATCCAACCTATGACCATCATGAGACCTAATTCCATATGCCCCATTAGTCCCATCCTCCTATCCATAGTTGATCTGGAGTGGTCCTTGTTTCTGCAACTTTGAAAAACTCTGAAGGATTATTTCATTGACTTCTACTTGTTTTTCCTCTGCCTCTATGATTATGTCATTATTTGCTTTACAACTCATTATTTCTTCCTTCAAACTTCTCAATGTGTTCGCTAAGTCATAAGAGTGTCCAACACCATGTTTCTCATCTAATTCATAGGGAGAATTTTTTTAGTCTACCATCTTTCTAGTCATCTTTGATTTCCTCCTGCAAGGCATCTCATGTTAGCTAAAACAAATCAAAATAAACCAATGTACCTTAGCATAATTCAGGGAGGATATTTCATATGCAATATCAACCAATCAGTGCAATACATGTATAGACATAATAATAACAACAAATAGACATATAACACATGTATATCAACACATAAACATCATTCTAGCTAGATTCCAGTCATCAATGCATGACCATATCAACCACATACCATGACCTCACGCATGAAAAAAACAACCATATCAATGTACCTTGGCAATATGTTAGAACTTGAAATGTATAAAAAACACATAACCAATCATACACTCATGTCAACACATTACACAACAACACCATCAGCTTTCACATAGCGACATCACTGTAACCATGTCCAACACCATGCGGATGCAATAAGCACATAGACCACAAGTATAAGGAATAAATACACAACCGACATGAATGCATTACCAACACACTTCCCATCCAGTATGATGGGTGAAACATGCTCTGGTACCACTCGGTAACACCCTCCTCCCACATCTACCCAAGTAACTGACCAACCGGGGTAAACATGTAATGAAGAGTTACTATGATCTGATTCAACCTCCTAGATCACCTTAAGGAAGTGGAACTGATACCACACAACAACACACCTTTTACATATGCTACAGGACACCCAGGAGCGATCCCAACCTTTCAGGGAGCTATCCCCTGATCCAACCTAAGATTTTCATGCATCAATACCCAATTCGCTACCTGCGACCTTGATTTTTGTGCCACTTTTTCAAGCCTAGATCTCAGGTCACTGCCCAGAACTCCATGACACTTTCAAAACTAAAATATAGCAGTGAAATAAAAATGTAAATGCAAACACTTGAACAAGGACTTGATTGGACCCCTACTAGCCATGACATGAGTTTCGTCAAACATGTCACAAATATTAACATATTTAAGCATAAGGGTCTCATACTTATCTAAGAATCACTAAGAAGAATTTTTGCCTCATCATATTAACTGCATTATCATCTATTTGGTCATAGATAAATTGTTCATTCATTTACAAATCAAAACATGATGAGAGGCATACATGATTATTGACATCTAACACGTTCATAACCAGCATATAAACAACATAAATGATAAGAATAGAACAACCATATAAGTCACATAATAACAATAATATTTACCCATCAATACAAGAGGAAAAGAGCTCTTGTTTCCATAAGCAAAATGAAACCAAGCCTGGGACTTTCATGTTCTGCCTGACCATAGACCTAGTTGAGCCAAATCTCTCTTCATCCAGTCATCCCCATGCCATATTCCAAGCATGGATGTAAGATTTCATGAAACTCATTAATAAAAACCAAATCATGGCTTCCATAGGTCAAACCACCTCATCCCTCGATCAGTGATTCCACCTCACGGTCATACATCACTAACCATCACCAAATTTCTCTCCACACAAGTTGTACAAGGATCCAGAGCATTTCTTCCAACCAAGTATCCAAGACTAGTAACTCAACCCACAGTTGTTTCTAGGCTCTAGAGCATTTTTCCAACCAAGACTCCAGGACTAGTAACTCAACCCACCAAGGGATCCAAAGCATTTGTCCAACCAAGGCTCTAGGAATAGTAACTCAACCCAAGTTGTTACAGGGCTCTAGAGCGTTGTCCAACCAAGGCTTGAGGAACAAGTAGCTCAAACCATAGCTAAAGGAACATGAGATCCAACCATAAAAACAAACAATGAAATGAACCCACAACACCATGGTTATCCAAGAAATGGTAAGGATAGGAAAATCCAATTTCAATCCTGGAAATCCTCCATGCCAATGACAGATCATAACCAAGAAACCACATGAATATTCCATGCATGCAAAAAATAGTGAGGAAAATATACATGCAACTCGGTACCTACAAAAAAAACCCGTTGTAGTTGTTGATCCCAATGTCCTCTTGTGCTTTCCTTCTCTTTCTTTTCCTTCTTGCTCCAAAACTCCAAGTATGCCATGCTCTCCAAGAGTGCTCCAAGAAAATCTAAGTGTCCAAGAGTATGAGAGAGAGAGAATAGAATGAGAGTTCCAAAATTGAACTGACAAAAGGTTATCAATTGATCCTCATAATCATTTTTACCAATGAGGCCTCTATTTTCTTCATTTCCATTATTTTCCTTCATTTTCCTCCTCACATAATACATGTAACCTTTCACCTCCCTTTTCTCATATTTTCCATTATTTTCATAAATAAATGTCACTTTTCCTTTTCAAAGCCTTAGCCATTTCCTTTTCCAATTTCCATAGCCATAATAAACCATATGAAGACCCACACTATGATGTTTTTCCCAACATGTATCTTGGAATACATGTCTAGTGACATTGGTTATTATTTTTCCTTTATTAACTTTATTACATGGGATTTACACTAGGGTTGTTATAATATTGAAGAAGGCTCGAGCTGAGATTTTATTTATGAACCCTTAGAAGCATTAGGAAGTCATGGGGATTGATTCACGGTGTTTGTTGAAATTTTTTTTACTTTTGATGTTTCATGATTTTTTTGTGCTTGATTTACATTTTTTACCATGAATGGTGGTCATTGGGGAAAATTTTAAGGATGGAAAATTATCATGAAGTTTAAAAAAAAGTGAATCTCACTAGTCCCTAATATGCAAACTATAAAATGTTTATTGATATATTTGTAAAATTATTCAAATTTATAATGATTTTATCTATAGTATCTATATAAGGTTGGTGATTTTTAAAGTCATATAATTTTACATTGTAAAATTTGGGCGAATTAGTTTTACAAAAAATGGAAATTGACGAATATTTTTTTTGGGAAAATCATGGAAAATTAGCCCACCTGCAAATATTAGCCCCTAAAATTTTACATGGTGATCATGCCACTTTGTTTGTGGTGTTGTATGGTTGTCTGGATATTTATGTTTTTTCATCTTTTCTTCTTGTTCTTTCTTTGTATGTTTTGAGGGTCTTAGGAATTGGTTGGGGGAACAGGAAATCTAATGGAGCTTGGGTAGAGATGAGTGGAACCCAATAGGTAGAGTAAATACCTGGATGAAGCCTGATGTATGAATAAAGGGTAGTTGAGGCAATAATATGATAGATAGTTAGGTTGGTTGGGTCCATATGGATAAATGGATAGTGGTCGGCCCATTCATGAGAAAGGTAATCAGGAAAGGTAAAGTAAATGGGAATTGATGTAATAGATGCCTTAGCTAAGTTGGGAATTTTTGTTCTCATTGTTGTGTGTGCCTTGCATGGACAAAGGAATTTCTCTTAATCTTGACCTTATGAACACTTGTAATTGTGTTGTGCTCGTGATTATGTTAATGCTTATATATATATATATATATATATGACATTGTCTAATGTAGTCATCAAGGATCATTCATGTGGAAGAATGATTGTTTTTGTGTAGGTGAATGCCATGAAAATATTTCATTTTATGAGGAATCGATGTGAAGAATATCCCTGAAGACCTATGATTTTAGTTTCCATGTGGATATGATTTGGACTATGTATTTATAAATGGAATTGATGTCTAAGATGCTCTGTTAAGTTGGGAATTTTTATTCTCATTGTTGTGTGTGCTCTTTGCATGGCTGATTTAATTTCCTCTTAATCTTGGCCTTATGAACACTTGTAATTGTGTTGGGGCCTTGATTATGTTAATGCTTATATATATATATGACATTGTCTAATGGGGTCATCAAGGATCATTCATGTGGAAGAATGATTGTTTTGTGCAGGTGAATGCCATGAAAATATTCTTGGTTTTATGAGGAATCAAGTGGGAATAATATCCCTGGAAGACCTATGATTTTAGTTTCATGTGGATATGATTTTGAATTATGTATTTATAACTATGCCTATTTTTATGCTAGTGAGCAGGAAATGTTGAAGGATACATTAGTAGAAGGAAACCAGTGTGATATGCAGCATGTTGGGACAAGCATGGATAATTTAAAACGCCATAGATTCTAGATTTGGATTGCAGATGCACACAGTAAGGAGTGGTTAAGACACTAGAGGCAAGAATTCAAGGTAGATACAATGTGGTCTCTAGACGTGCAGTATTGCTATTGTGTACATGTTGTGTTGTGTATATGTTGTACATGTTGTGTTGTGTACATGTTGTATTGTGTCATGTGTATTGTGTACGTGTGGTGTTTTATCATGTGTATATACGAAAGTGTTGTGGTACACCATGTGTAGGCGTATGTGTTATATAATGTGTTGGAACAGGCAAGTATGGAATTGTTTGGATTTGTAATGTTCCTTTTTCAGGAATGTCACAATCAATAATCTATTCCAGAGATTGACTGAAGGGGAATTTACTGGATGTGTCACCTTCTCAATGAAGTGTGAGATCCGGAGGCTATCTGGCCCTTTTCAAACTTTGTCTATAGAGATTCTTGTAATAATCCTCCAACAGGAATTTCCCAAAGAATGGGGCTACAACAATGTATGAACATACAATAGATCAACGGCATTATTTCATGAGCTGTAAGACAAGAATATATGTATATCCAATGAATAATGTATAGCAGAAAATATAATACAAGTTCTTGAGGAAACAACCTCTCAAGAGAGGCAATGCAAGCCTCAACGATACATGTACATGGAAATGAAGAACACTGCTATTTCTGCATAAACCCAGGCTATGAGGACGCAATCTATGATATAATACTGCTGCAAAATGACGTTAATACATGAATATGACAATATCTGGCTAAAATACAATAGGGTAGCAAATCTCTAACCCTTAGAAACAATAATACATCAATCCTCTAAAGGATTGGCTGAAATATACAAAATGGAAAAAAATGTCGGAGTTGTTGAGCAGCTGCTGCAACTCAAATCTAGAACTCAATGAAGAAGTTTGAAGAATATGAGCAATCTAAAGTAAACCCTCTCCAATGGATCTCCAAAGTGGAAGGCTAATCCTTACACTTGAGATCTCACCCTCCAATCAATCTACAAACCCTCACTGCAGATACTCCATGAAAATAACGTAGTCACTAAGAGGAACTGTGAAATGAGTGGAATAGAACACTATGGCCAAGTGCCAAGATCTGCAAATCAGCTCCAATTCTTCCAAACTAATCCTCCAAATTCAAGAAAGACTCTCCCTCTGAAAAACAAGCAATGGAAGAGGTGTTGTGAAGTCTCCACTGCAACACCCTACAACAGAGTATTATGCTGCTGCAACAATAACGTTGTCCTGGAGGAGGATATTTTTGCCTTGAACCAAGATATGTGGAAAATTAAGAACCAACCTTCAAGAGGCCTCTCAAGAATGTGAGGAAATCCTAAACAGGAATCTCCAGGCAATTCTTGCTAAACAACAAAGAATGCACAAGGTCTGAATAGACATGAAATCATAAACATATGCATGAATAACAATGGCTTTCCTCCTCTCCATATATAGCAAGTGAAGGCTCTCTCTCCATGGGCCCCATCCATTAGGGTTTCCTCCATAAAATAATATTCCCTCCTCTATCTCTGCACTGTCCCATGTAGTTCTTTCCACCTCATACCCTGCGCTGGTTGACTTGGTCAAACCTCTTTGCAAATGTCCCTTTTCACACATGGGGGTGTGAAATCTAGTTCCATGGCTGATCCCTTTTCATAATAGAGGGATTTTATTTATGTTTTTATTTTCATTGGGCCTCCTTATCCAATTATTCATCTCCTAAATGAATTTAGACAAAAATTAATGTTCCAATTTATTGAAGAAAAATTTGGAACATTACAGTCCTCCCCTCCCAAATGTTGCTTGTCCCCAAGAAACTGCAAGGATAGAACTGAAGAATCTCCAATCAAGGCATGGAGTCTAAAATATAATGAGGAACATCTCCCCCATGTGTATCCTCCATTCCCAAGCAATCATGCAAACAAAATGAGCCACCTCCCAACAAGGCAACTCCTGAAAATCTCCTTCCACCTCAAGCTCCGGAAATGAAGGTGGGCTGAAAATATGAACTTGGAAAGCATCATATCTTACCCCATGTTGTCCTTCTCTCCACTCATGACAATTTTTGAGTGTATTTTGATCCTCGGCTGCAAAAATATTTCCCTCAAATGGAAAAATGAAGAAAAATCCTCCAAAGAATGCTCCTCCAACAATGAAGACAAGCTGGCCTAAAGCAATCCATCATGATGAATAGGACATGGTCATCATAGAACATTCTAATGAGATTTTTTTTGAAGGTTTTACATAATGATACATGATGCAAACAATGCCTCACAAGGATACAACACAGTTTCATCCACTGCAACTTCAGAAAATCACATGGCAAGCAATGTACAAGATTCATCACATCTACTAAAGGATATTAAATGGCTAAATGTAACAACAATACATGATCAAACACTTGCTCGTGGCTGTAAAATGGATTAATATAAATCTCATGGCCCACCTCAAAAGAGAACAAACATTCGACTGTGGTGGCCATATCTCCTCCCATGCTCCCATTAGAACATGTAGTGCAGAAATTGTGAGAATTTTTCCCACTTAAAGACACATCCAACTCATGTGCCTCCATCATAATCATGCTTCTCATATAAATATGATCTATATCAGCAAATGAATTCATGATCAGCAATAAAATGAAGAGAATTTTGAAGGTTTCATGTGGTGCAAGAAGGTACCAACAACTTCCCAAACAAGTACAACGCAGTTTTACAAGCTGCTTGAGGAAAGTACAAGGGAAAATGTTTCTTTCTACATGGTTAATCATGCATGTATTCATATGATACATGTTATAGTGCAGAAAATAAACATACATGTGATGATAAAACATTTTCCCAAGGCCACAAAAGAGATGGCTTCCTCCATCATGTAGATTGGCCCAATAAAACTCATGGAGAAATGTGACAAGCTTGCCCTCTTGTGAAGCAATGCATTGCATAAGAATGGTAGGAGTGTGAAAATCAATGAATGTATATACAAACCTCTCACCATATGCTGGAAGTAAGATGGTACATGGATCCATGAATGAGTCCTCCATAGTGTGTTGGCATGCTATGAAGAAGAATGAACCATATGCTGCAAGAACATAATCTTCCTCATGCTTGGGAATCCAAGTCAAGAAGAATGTAGCATAGTAATAGATGACTCCATCCATCTCACCTCATCTTTTTTCATCAAGTGCAACAAATATGAAATGATCCTGGGACCTGTGGGTTATGGATCCACCATACTTCCACTGGGCACACTTCATCCATAGGTTACTGCTCCAAAGTGACAGCGCTATGAGCTCATGCAAATAAGCCCCTATCAATACAAAACTCTATTCTTTGACATGCTCCTTGTCAAATATTCTTCTAATAATGCTGCAAAAAATGTGGAACACCTCCCAAGTTGGAAGTGCTTCCAAGACATCATCAAAGATCAAGGAGATAATTCCATCTCCTCCTCCTGCAACATCATACAAAGTGTGAGAGCAAATCTGCCCTTGCTCTCCTAAGAAAATCAACAAAGTATTTTGTTGCCTCGCCATACCTCCATCATACCAATCATGTGATGAAGACATAATGAATGATATGAGTATAATATCAACAACATGCATCCATACTCTATGCTGCTCAATGATGCAAGTATCCATCCTCCTACTCTTAGGAAGAGTGTTTAACAAGTAATGGCCAAACTCTTTCAAGAGAAACCAGCGCAGCCAAGCCTCCAGCTGCCCGATATCATAGATCTGCAAGTAGCCTCCTAGCTCCTTGCTCATCAACCACATCCACTCAATCACTTGTGGATGCCTCCTTCTTCTCCTCATCTTGGTACTCCCCCCATGAGGGCTACCATCCTCCCAAATCAAATTCCTGTCTTTGCACTTCATGGGATTTTGAAATGCAAGCTTCTCAAGGATCAATGAGACCCTATCAAGACCCAAATAGGTGGTAGGAAAAAACCTCCCATCATGATGTGTATGGCTCAAGGAATGTCCAACACAAGCATGAGAGATTTTATCCATCCTAAGATGTCCTCCATCTTCTATCTGCTCTTGTGAGAAAGGAAGAGAATCATTGCACTCCATGGTGTGTTGAAGTGCACCTCTAATGAGATCTCTCCTTTAGACCTCCCTCTCAACAATAGTCTTCCAAAACCAATGAGGTCTTGGATTTTCTGAAGGTATAAGTTCCTCTTTGAGCTAAGAGGAGCTCATTAAGAAAGTGTCATCTTGAAGGGAGAAAGGGTTTCTTACTGCAAGATGTCTACTATCATCCTTCAAGGCTTCAAACCCCAATGTCCAATGTGATGTAAAATCCAACAATGGCTCATGAAGAGGATGGTTTTTCTCATCCCTGAAATTTTTCATGTTGCACAGCGCAGCGCAACCAAGCTTCTCTATGGTAGCAATGGGATTTGACCCTTGGTCATTCAAAAGAAAATCTCCACAATTTTCAAAAGTAGTTGTTTCAACAATGGATTTTGGAAATTATTTCATACCTTGATGTGCATTTGGAACTCCTTGTAGGGTTGCAAGAGTTCCTTCCTCCAAAGTGTTGGCTGCTCCATCTGCTGATGCATGTGGCTGCTCCTCTATGAGTGTGACAACATTATCACAAGCCTCCCTAAGATGTGGTGTGATATTTTCTTTCTTTGCCCCTTCATCATCAAATGTTTTGATCAACCCTTGGATGAAATTTGCAAAATTTCTCACCCTTTCATGGCTCAAGTGGTTGCTCCACCAAACATAGGCTTCACCCTCCAAGTGCAGTGCTGAGATTCAACAACTTCTCTCTCTACTACAGGATGTAGAAAGAAAAATGCTACCAACTCTTTCACCCAATTTTTTGCATTAGATGACCCATCAAAGGTAGACAACAAAAATCTATTGCCTTTGATTTCTTTTCTGCTACATGGTCTCTTCTCTTCCTTTAGCTAGATGAAATGAGGAAAATCTAGAGTCTCTTTGAAGGCTCTAGGTTGAGATCTATACTCAACAATGTAATCACTCAGAATTTGGTGATCCAAGTGTCTTCCATGCTCAATGTCTTCTTCTTGATGAGAATAGGAAGTGCATGGTACTTCCTCTTCTTCTTCTTCAATCTTCTTGACCTCCTTGGAGAGGTTTCCTCTGGATCTGAACATAGATGAGAATAAACTCATCTTCTTCAACATTTTAATCTTCTTGGGATTAGACTCACAGGCTGAGCCAA
The DNA here is from genome assembly GCA_034641835.2 of Pinus albicaulis. NCBI lineage: Eukaryota > Viridiplantae > Streptophyta > Pinopsida > Pinales > Pinaceae > Pinus > Pinus albicaulis. The sequence continues at coordinate 11,157,270 of CM076570.1, read as the reverse complement.
GAAAGTTTCTCTGATACCACTGTAATGTTCCTTTTTAAGGAATGTCACAATCAGCAATCTATTCCAGAGATTGACTGAAGAGGCATTTACCGGATGTGTCACCTTCTCAAGGAATTGTGAGATCCGGAGGCTATCCAGCCCTTTTCAGACACTGTCTATAGAGCTTCTTGTAATAATCCTCCAACAAGAATTGCCCAAAGAATGGGGCTACAACAATGTATGAACATACAAGAGATCAACAACATTATTTCATGAGATGTAAGACAAGAATATATGTATAGCCAATGAATAATGTATAGCAGCAATGTTAATACAATTTCTTGAGGAAACAACCTCTCAAGAAAGGCAATGAAAGCCTTAAAAATACATGTACATGGAAATGAAGAACACTGTTATTTCTGCATAAACCCATGCTATGAGGACGCAGTCTATGATAGAATACTGCTACAAAATGATGTCAATAAATGAATATGACAATATATGGCTCAAATACAATAGTGTAGCAAAGCTCTAACCCTTAGAAACAATAATACATCAATCCTCTAAAGGATTGGCTGAAAGATACAAAATGGAAAAAATGCCGGAGTTGCTGGCCAGCTGCTGCAACTCAAATCTAGAACTCAATGAAGAAGGCTGAAGAAGATGATCAATATGAAGTAAACCCTCTCCAATGGATCTCCAAAGTGGAAGGCTGATCCTTACACTTGAGATCTCACCCTCCAATCAATTTGCAAACCCTCACTGCAGATACTCCATGCAAATAATGCAGTCACTAAGAGGGATTGCGCAATGAGTGGAATAGAACACTATGGCCAAGTGCTAAGGTCTGAAAATAAGCTCCAATGCTTCCAAATTTATCCTCCAAAGGCAAGAAAGACTCTCCCTCTGAAAAACAAGCAATGGAAGAGGTGTTGTGAAGTCTCCACTGCAACACCCTACAACACAGTATTATGCTGCTGCAGCAATGTCCTGGAGGAGGATGCTTTGGCCTTGAGCCAAGATATGTGGAAAATGAAGAACCAACCTTCAAGAGGCCTCTCAAGAAGGTGAGGAAATCCTAAACAGGAGTTTCCCGGCAATTCTTGCTAAACAACAAAGAATGCACAATGTCTGAATAGACATGAAATCATAAACATATGCATGAATAACAATGGCTCTCATCCTCTCCATATATAGCAAGTGAAGGTTCTCTCTCTATGGGCCCCATCCATTAGGGTTTCCTCCATAAAATAATATTCCCTCATCTATCTCTGCGCTGTCCCATGTAGTGCTTTCCACCTCATACCCTGCACTGGTTGACTTGGTCAAACCTCTTTGCAAATGTCTCTTTTCACACATGGGGGTGTGAAATCTAGTTCCATGGCTGATCCCTTTTCATACTAGAGGGTTTTTATTTATGTTTTTATTGTCATTTGGCCTCCTTACCCAATTATTCATCTCCTAAATGAATTTAGACAAAAATTAATGTTCCAATTTATTGAAGAAAAATTTGGAACATTACAGGATTCCCAACTTGTTGATATTGAGGGAAGAGGCAGTATAATATTTGGATGCCCTTGATGTTGATATTAAGGGTAGAGGAAGTATAGTCTCCAAATTCCCTTGTTTTTGATATTAAAGGTAGAGGCAGTATATTTTTTGGATTCCCTTGTTGGTGATATTGAGGGTAGAGGTGGTATAGTATCTAGATGTCCTTGTTGATGATGTTGAGGGAGGAGATGGTGTAGTCTTAAAATTCCCTTGTTGTTGATATTGAGGGTGGAGATTGTATAGTATCTAGATTCCCATGTTGCTTTGGAAGAGAAGATAAGAAAAGGTATTGGTTTCTTGTCGGGTTCGAAAACCAATCCAGTGTGTGTGTGTGGTCAAGAGAAGGGAAGGTACTATGTTCTTGTCGAGTTTGAAAATAGATCTAGTGTGTGTATGGAAAGGACAAAGAACAAAGGCATAAGCAAAGAAAAATTTAAAAGATAAGTATTAGTATTTTATTTTAGTTTTTAATTTCAAAATTATGAAAATAATCTATGATTCTAATTTATGGTGGCTGAGTTTTGAGTTAACCAGAAGTGATATTTTATACATGATGAATTGATTAAGGAACTAATTTGACTTGTTGTGATAGGAATTAGACATAAATTGAAAATGACACCACATTAATGAGATACTAATGAGGTATGATTTGAATTTATTACAATCCCTTTTGAGTCTAATGTAAATTATGTGCTTGGTATAGTAAAGCATGGAAAATGCCTGGTTTGGGTTGTTGGAACTCGCTACATTATAACATGCAACAATATGTTGGTTAAGGACTTCAAGAGCAAGGCCATTGTGGGACACTAGTACGCAATAGTGTTCATTGATTTCCATAAGCATGCTATGACTAGTATGATGGTTTTGAGGCAAGGGTATGCCTTGGATTTTTATACCTTCTGATGCGAGGAAAATTTGCCAAAAAAATGGCTCACTCGAGGGACTAGGAAGCAGAGAAGGGAAGGTCATGGAATGAATTTTTTTTGGTCAATAGCATTTCTAGTTGGAATCATAAGCACATTGGGAGTGTGCCTGGAAACAATGATCTAGTAACTATTCATTGAGAGAAAAAGGAGTGCAACGATTGTATCTTTGGAAATTGAGGCAAGATTAGATTTTAGCAGTGGATTCTGGACTTCCTGGGAAGGAGGTGAACCCCTGGTACTAATTTTGAGGTAAGGGTGTGAGCCTTTGGACTCCCTTGTTGTTGACGTGGGTAGTGTATCCTTTTATTTGTTGGTTGAAACAAATGTGCATATGTATATATGTGTATATCATTGTAAATACGATATCAATTTATGTTTATAAATCTCCATAAATAATATATTTATTTCCTAGGTGAATCAAATGTGCATATGTTTATATGATTGTAAATACTGCATTGAGTTAGGTTTATAAAGCTCCATAAACATTATGTTGTCATGTTTTTCAACAGTTTTCTCTAGTTGTAAGTGTCATAGAACACCGAGGATGGTGTTCCCCAAAGGGAAAGGGGTTTGTAATAGCCCCAGGTTAAATTTATATGTAAAAATGGGCATTATAAAAGGAAAAAATCAAACCAAGGTCATGGGACACGTGTTCCAAGATCGACAGAAGGGAGAAAAAATTATATTGGGATCACCTGTGTTTTATTATTAGCTGTGGAAATTGGAATTTGTATCGAAAAAGGAAAAGGAAAAGGAAAAAGGAAATAAATGAAGTTAATACAAGAAATAAAGGAAAATAGGAGAAAAGGAAGATCACGGGACATGAATATGCATGCAAGGTAAAATTAAGAAAAAGGAAAGGAAAAATAAAGAAAAATGGGAGAGAACATTCACACACACTCTTGGAAATTCTAGAATTCACTTAGAGGATAAAATAGAAATAGAGAGAACAAGCACTTGGAAAAAGGAAGGGAACAAACAAGCAAGGAAAGCAAGGGAGCGCAAGAGTAAGTTTGGACAGTAGCAAGTAAGGGAAGAAAATAGTTGTGGTTTTGCAGGTAACAGTGTCATGCATATTTGATTTAGCATGTGGGGATTTGATTCATGGTCTATGCATTATTTTATTGGTCATGTTTGTTGTCATTGGCATGGGATTTTTCTGGATTGACAGTAATGTAAAACCTTTCCTTTGCCATTTCCTGGATATCCATGATGTAGTGGGTTCCCTATTTTGGTTAGCCTTTGGATTGCCAGTAGATTTTGGATCTTGGTTGAGGTGCTCTCAAGAAAATTCCAAAGGGTTGAGGGTGGAGATGGTTTTCTCCTTGAACTCTTAACAGGTGGGTGGAGACATGAAAATTCCTCTAGATATGGTGAAGAAATCCTCATGCATCCAAGCTTGTATTGGTTTTTTTTATTTGTGGACCGGTTTAGGTGAAATCATTGTGATTGAGGGTATAGGTGGTTTATCCTTTAGATTCCATGTTTGGTTTGTTTTAGTTTATCCCATGTTATCCCACCTTCATACTTGGAACATGGAAAAGGAGTGATTAGCTGAAAGTAAGATTTGGTTCAGCCCAATCTATGATTGGGTGGTACATTGATCTGAATTGAAAAATTAGTGTTTGTTGTGCTAAATTCAAATTCATAATATAAACAAAGTGATTGAGCATTATGAGGTAAATTGCAAGTTAACCATGAGTTTTTATGTGTTTTTATGTGAATTTATTGAGAAAATTAACATAAACAAAACATTGAACAACAATATCTAACATGAACATCACCATAAACAATAACACAACAACACATGATGAAGGAGTTCACCCCGCCTGGGCTACGTCACCTCGGTCCAGATTCTAATGGCTTGGCCCTCTTATATTATGCTCAAAAGTGTGACTATATATGTTTACAATGCTCAAACAGCTTTAAAACGCATTCCAATGGCTCCAGAATTCCAAAAAATACCTGTGTAGCTTCTTTCTACTTCGGATTTGGTAAAAATTTGAGTAAGTTATGACTTTCCCAAGTTTTTGCACTAACCACTCCATAGTTTCCACTGAATCTTGCACCGAACCTACAAATTCGCCCCCCCAATTCTGCTAACCGAGTGCCAAATTTCCCAAATTCCGAGAAAATTTATCATTGCATTAATTTTTCCTCTATGGCCTTAATGTCGAATTCCAAACTATATTGTATATGGTTAAACACATTTTTTTTTAAATAAAAAATTTTGTGCTATTTGGCTAACCGTCGGCATGGTGGAAATATGGCACTGCCAGCAGATTTAATGTAACCTTTATGGTTAATGGGGGGCGGGGGCGTGGGGCTAGCCTCCCAACCATTTTTCTGCCCCCAAGCGGTGACCAGGGTTGGGGCTAGACCTCGGCCCCCACCCCCATTATGCAAACAATATTACAATAAAATAATATGGAAACCAATACATGTTAATAAATATTACGATGGCACAGTGGCAAAGGCTTTATGTTGGATGCTTAGAGGTTGCAGGTTCGACCCCTGCCCACTTTGCTCAGACCTTGACCCAATTTTGGTGGCCCTTGGGTTTCCACATGGCATCCCCTAGCTGGGCCATGTGGAAGCCTATGATTTGCCTCCATAACACCCAATCAAAATTTTCCATTTCAAACCATTGAAATCATGCCACTTGGCACAATATGATTCGCTAGAGGAAAACAGTCATATGCACAGTCACCCTACCATGTAGGCATGCTCAGTCAACTGTACAGACTGATGACTGGGTTAGCCTACATTTTTTTAAAAGTTTGTCTATTTTACAAGAAGACATAACACGTTTCTAGGAGCATACGGTGTTGTCTTTCCATGAATTGAGTTGTGTCGGATTCAAAACACACGGTTGTTTAGGTTCCACACCATTCTGATAACTTTAATTTTTGAAAACCTGATCAATCCTCCCCACTGGAAGCTTTTGGACCCCAAAAGATCATTTTCAGTTATTCAGTAGATGAGGGTATAGTTCCCTCACCTTTCCAATCTCAATCCATTTTGCCTTGCTTGGATTTGTGCCTTTGAGCCCCACACGAAGGCAGTCTACACTCCCTCATTTTGTTGTCCTTGTTCTTATTTCAAGAATGGTGTCTTGCTTAATCTTATCAAGGTATTCTAGAGAAAAATCCTCAATGGAAGGAATATAAACTTGTTCTCCTTGATCTTCAATCAATGGAGCCTCATACAACCTTAATTTCTCAACATTAACAACAGAGTAAATTTGCATATATGAAGGAAAATATAACTTGAAGGCATTGTCACCAATCTTTTCCAAAATTATAAAAGGACCATAACAGATTGGTTTCATTTATTTACCTTCCCCTTGAATCCTCTCTTCGCTAATGTGAATCCAAACTTCGTCACGAACTTGGAACTTGTGATCTACACAACGCTTTATGTTCCTTGCTTTGTACTTGCCTTGGCTCTTTCAAGCCGATCTTGAACTGTTTGATGTATCAATTGGATTTTTTCTATAAAATTCTTGGCTTTTTCTATGTCTTTATGACCAACAATAGCAAAATCCATCCAAAAAATGAAATCCAATGGCGATATAGCTAAGTATCCAATACTTGCCTCAAATGGAAATGTTTGTGTAGAGGATTGTTTTGCATGGTTGTAAGCATGTATTTTGAATGTAGTTCAAGTTTTCATCCTACAACTTAGGATTCTTGTTGCAATATCCTTGAAGAAGATGTACGACTATTCGATTGACCACTTCGGTTTGACCATATGTTTTTGGATGAAATGTTGTACTCTTTTTCAACTCTGTATCCATCAAGTACCACAAGCTTGACCAAAAATTCCTAACAAATCAAGAATCTCGATCACTAATAATGGATGTGGGAAACCCAAAATGAACCCAAACATGCTGAAATAATAAGTGAGTTCTTTTTTCAGCTGTGAATTTCGTTTTACATGGCATTGATATACACATCTTGCTGAACATATCCACAAATACATACAAATAATCATGACCTATTTTTGACAATTGAAGACCTCCTAAAAAATCCTAGAAACACTCTCCCATGGACATGAAGGTATGGTAAGTGGTGTGTACAATCCTAACTTCCTATTGCTAGGCTTACTGATTGCACACAATGAACAACCTTTAATGAAATGTGACACACTTTCAAGCATACGAGGCCAATAACAATACCTCTGAAGATGTGACACCATTTTTCTCACTGAAATGTTCAGCAATAAGATAAGTGTGTGCTTCCCTTATGACCTTCACTCTCTCCCCCTGTGGAATAAAAATATTTCCCTAATGATACAACAAGTTATTATGTACATGGTAATCCAATTCCTCTACTTGATTTCCTTGACTCAAGTTTTCATAAACATCTTGAAAGTCATTATCCAATTCATATTGCTCAACATAACTTTCATGCAAAACAGAATTATGCTTGAGTAAAGTAGTTGCACAAATAATAGGCCTAGAAAGCATATCAGAAACCTTGTTGTATATACCTTTCTTATACCTAATGACCAAGTGAAATTGATGTAGGAAACCCATCCATCGAAATTGCCTTGATTATTGCAACTTATTTTCTGATTGCAAGTATTGCAATGGTTGGTGGTCGGTTTGTATGATGATTTCCTTTCCATCAAGTAGTGTTTCCACTTTTTCACACTTTGAGCCTGCTAGTGTCTAAATGTTCAGTGATCAAATACTCTCTTTTAGGTTTATTTGGTAGTTGTCCTTGGTCAAAATTTTATGTTTTCAAATACATTCTCAAATAAATTTTTTTCACTAAATATTGTCTAGGTCTGATGTTTCTCCCTTCAACCCATTCATGGTCATCATAAATTTCAAGGTCACGTCATTCATCACCAATCTAGGGTCATAGATAAGTCAACACACCCCCATCTAGGTCATGTTCTAGGCTTCTTCTTTTTTACCATCATAATGCAAATCATGTCATGTGAAGAAGGCAAATAAGATTCATTTTCACCATTCAAATCACCTTCATTGGGAGTTAGCAAAGATATGAAAATAAAGCAAAGGTAAATTGTCTTTTCTCAAGAAGTATGCTACATGGTCAAAGTTTTTCAAAAAGAAATTTTTCTCAAAAGTGCTTATGATTTCACTAAAGATAAAAAGAAAAGTTTGTGAGTTATAAATGAAAACTAATATTTTTGAATTCATTTCATCCTTTGGTTTTCAAAAGAGCTCCTCTCTCATGCTCACAACTCTCCACAACCATCAAAGATTGAATACAGCCACCAAAAATTGATCTAAACTGCTCTATGCTACGTTTCTGGCAGTGTGCTATGCTTTTGGCATCTAAGCTCCAAAAGCCATCAGAAGGGTTATTTCAACATTTATAAAGCTTCATAGGCTTCTGGAAAACAAGTAAGTGAATGTTCCTCACCTCTCATTCAAGTCAATTTCTTCAGAAAAGAGTGGATTCCCTCTTCTAGGGTTTTCAACTATGTTTTTGGATTTCTTTCATGTTTGATATGCTTCAGTTGGAAAACCCCTGGTTTCATCACCTAAAAACCTTCAAAAATCACTCATATACCTTACGAAGTCACTACATAACTTTTATACCTCTCATAAATCCCATTTTCACTCAAACCCTAATTTTCACTATGCTTTTGCAGAGAAACTAGGAAAACTTGGTGTTTTAATATTTTTGCCACAATCCCCATACCCATTTCCAAAAATTTCACTTGCATTGTGTTGCTAACTCACCACCCTATCTCCCAATTTTTTAATGGATTTTTCCCTAACTCCTTTCCATCTCATTTATGTCCCTAAACCCACAGCATCATTATCCCCTGTTTTCCTAATTTTTTCACCTTCCCTTTCCATCACATCAAGCTAGGGTTTTCCTTACTGACAAACGTCATGGAAGGTGAGAAGAGAACGCCCAATAAGGGATGTCATCACTCTAGGTTTGTGCCATATAATTTGTAGGAGATCAATGTTTCTCCCTATATCAATATATTTTTTGAAGGCAATGGTTGTTTAATATTTTGTGAAAGAGTTCAAGAGGTAGGTTGTCATGCTCAATTGACAAGCCTTTCTTCCACCAAATTTAGGAGAGATAAGGGTAACATAGCAGGCATTGAATTCACTATATCAGCAGATGTTATAGCCTGAGCAAAAAGTATCCTGAACCATGGATAAATCTAATCCAGAGGGATGGACTTGGACATTGAGAACTATAAAATGTTCTTAAGACCACATTGCAAATATGCTCTTGAACACATATTTCCTTTCAAGAATTTACTTGACAGGTATGCCCCTTTGCTCAAGCTAATCATGCGGTATTTTACATGTGAAGGGAGGTTCTCAATATTGTACCAGTACCACATAAGGATATTGATGCATTTAACTACTACCAAGCCACTCAATTTGCCTCATTATCTATTCAGGAGTTTGGTCAAAATGACTGAAAAGGTACAAACTAAAGGAATGGATCACCACACTAGTTTGTTCCACCATGGTTTGGTCAAGTTATATTTCTTGGGAAACATTCATGAATTCAGTTGCTTCTATGCCTACTACTAGTCCACCCATCATTCAAAGCATACCATCAGCATCAGCAAAGCCACAAGAGGTTGGCTCTTCAAGTAGACAAGAAAAGGTTCCAAAGACGCCAAGGGAAGAAGTCACTCAAAATTATGGGAAGGGTAAAAGGATGGTTTTTTATCCTATGATTATCAAAGGTGTGCTTTCACCTGAAACTACAACTGAGAAAATAGAAACCATGGAGCAGCCACCTATGCATGAGAGTGAGTCACCCTTGCAACAACATGAGGAGCAAGCTATGGAGGTTGACATGGCAGAGCAGGTGGAAAACAAGTCAGATGAGGAGATAATTAGAGAAAATGATGAATATATAACAGAGCTCAAGGACATCCTCTCAAGGGAAAAATTTATGATAACATTCCTACAACAAGAAAATATGCAATTGAAGGTGAAACAGTTGCTCCAAAGAAAATAAAAGGAAAATCTGGAGGTAGAAAAAGGTAAGAGCAAAGAAGTGGTAGGTATTGATCAGTTGGAAGACAAGGAGGATGAAATAAATTCAAGGAGGCCAATAACAAGAGGATTAACTAGGCAAAAAGAGCAAGAAGCAGAGTTATCTCCTCCATTAGGTCAACAAAGTTTTAATGATTTGATTGTTGCTGAAATAGAGCAAGACAAAGAGTTATGGCTTGACAGGGTGAATTAGAATTTAGAGAAGCTTTTGAAGAAGGCATAAAGGAACAACAACCTCCAGAGGCACAAGGCGAGACACTATTTCACCAGGAACCAAATCGCTAAAGTCAGGGTTAAGAATTTGAATAAAAAGTTTAAAGAAACCCTAATTAAGCTAAAGGAGAAAGACAAGTTGGATTTGCTAGCTGAGGCAGATCTAGATGTCTAGATCATCATTCAAGGATGCTATGGACCAAAATTTAGCAAGTTTTGAGCATTTTTTGCATTTTTCAAAAATTTTCACAAATTCTGTAAATTTCACCCTTACAAAAGCGTCGCGTAACCGCGTGACACTTTTCCTAAAAGGGTCCAATGAAGGCTTTATCTTCATGGATGGATTGTTCTTGGAGTTTAAATTCTATATAGGGTCTTGGTTTTGCATGACACCTCCTATTTTTGAATAAAAACTCAAAATACACCTTATTTTTCACGTTTCTGCCATTGATTTTCACTGCACGCGGCACTTCTGGAGTAAGCTTGGAAAATGAAGTTTGGAAGGCCTTGCAGGAGGTATTTTTTCAGTTTTAATATTGGGTTAGATAGAGGACATCCAAGGCTACCTTTCCCAATATTCATATCAATAAGAAGATGCCTTAAAGCCACCGAAAATTTCCCTCCAAGCCACGTGACGTTGCTATTAAAAACGTGACGCTTATGTGTGACATGTGATGCTTCTATCTTGGATGATTTATGGAAAGGTGTCAGTGAAAAATGATCAAATATCGAGGTTACAGTTGTCCCAAGAGATTTTTTATGGATAAGAAGTACTTTTTGTGCTCCTCATTGTTGAGGAATCTTGTAATTACTCTAGATACAAAGACTCCTAATTATTAGCTAAATTTAGGGGGATTGTTTCTAACTCCCCTAAATTCTAGGCAATGACTCATTAAGTGCATTTATGATGTATTTTGGATCAGATTTCAACCCAATGAGGTGGAATATTCTCTATTTTCTATATTTACTCCAACTTAAGTCTTTTTAGAGGTTGGATAGTTGATATTGCAATGTGGAGCTTATGTACAATCTTTTTCAGTGAAATCAAAGATATGTTGCAACTATAATTTTGGGACTCCGGTGGTATGATTATTAGCATTTTTTTCTTAGTAACACCATAAAATTAATTGTTTATGCTTCCATGAAATCACATCTATGCTTCTATATGATAAATCTTATGAGTCTATAAACATAATTCTTGCTTTTGGTGCTCTGTTTTAGAATATTTTCATAAATTTATTCTATTTCCTCTGATGAATGAACTCATGTAATATGATCATTCTTACTCTCAATTTTCAAACCCTATACCACAATGACAATTTAATTATTTTTGTAAGTATACCTACCTGGCCTCATCTTCATCTCTGCAACTCCTTGTGTGAAATCAAACCTAAAACCTAGACCTAGTTCATAGGCTGACACTTATGTAGAAATTATACAAACAATATGTATATCAATGGATTCAATCCGATAATGTAATATACTAAAACAATCACACCAAGTAAGAGAAAGAATCAAATCCACAACACATGAAATTTTCTAGGGAAAGCAATCTACTCAAAACCCCTCTATCTATATTGTATAAAACCAAGGAATAATCAAACAATTAGAGTGCACTCTTCTCACAAGAGTCTGTTGCACTCTACCAACTGTCTCACATTGATTCGGACAAAATCGACCAACACTTAGCCAATTTCCCGCCTCTGCTCAACCTTCCTTGCTTGCACAATTCTAAGAACAATTGATCCCTATTAATTAGTAAATTTAACCTTCCAAAATTGCACAATACATTATGGGAAATCCTATGGTTGCCTAATTACACGCTGAAAATTTACTAATAATACAACTTATAGATAACATCCCTTTAACCTTTGTCTCAATTGGGTCTTCATCAGCACTGACATGCATGCAGCTATTAATAGTAAATCATCAGTCACTTGACAGATCATTGCATGTGAATTAAATATGATTTAATTCACTTGACCTCTCACTAGTACAACAATCAGTTACAACTAGTTAGACTAAATTTAACTAACTTAATTGAGTTAACTGATTTTTCATGCATTAAACTAATACACTAACTACAAATTGGACTCTAAAACAAATAGAATCACTCTACATGCCTCACCAACCACCCTCAACTCGAATTCATGAGCTAACTGCGTTTGTCGCACTTCGTTAACTATTACAAGTGATTATGAGATAAGATTACAATTTATTGTCCAATTTAATTAAGGGAAAATAAAATTAGACACATTTCCAATTTATTAATAAATTGTTTTGCACACTAATGTATTGCTAGTACTCATCACTATGTGACTCGTGATCCCACACTAGTGTGTGTGCTGTTATGTTGTTTCTGGATGCCAATTTCACTGTTTCTTGTTGCGAATTTCAACACTAAGGACATTTGCTGCGTTTATGGGAAAGTTGTTGCGTTTTTGTGTTTGGAGATTTTTCACTACAAGTGGAGGTCAAAAGGAAAACTTGGTTGATGTAAATAGTTGACTCACGAGCTCTCCATGTGGAACTTCCTTAGAATATCTTTGGCATACTTACCTTGAGAAACAAATAGCTCCCCATCCCGTAGCCATATCTCCAAACCAAGGAAATAATGAAGGAGTCCCATGTCCTTCATCTCAAACTATCTTGCAATATCTTATTTGTAATAAGTTATGAGATGCTCATCACCTGTCATAATAATATCATCAACATAAATTATGATAATTAAAAGCTTACCATCAACCACAATCTGGTGCAGGTTCCCAGCCGCTTCACTCTTTGTGAAGCCCAACCCGGTGAAATAGCTATCAATCCTGGTGTACTAAACACGAGGTTCTTGCTTAAGCCCATACATTGATCTCTTGAGTCTGCACACATGCGACTCCATGTTAAAGGTCTCAAAACCTTCTGGTTTCTCAATGTACACTTCTTCCTCAATAACTCCATTGAGAAATGCAGTCTTCACATCCATCTGATGTATCTACCAACCCATCTGCACTGAGAGTGCAAGGATTGATCTAATCAATGAGTATCGTGCAACTGGTTCAAAAATCTCCTCATATTTAATCCCCTCAACCTATGAGAATCCTCGGGCTACAAATCTTGCCTTGTACTTCTCCACACTCCCATCTACTGCCTACTTCACCTTATAGATCCATCTAGATACAACCACTGACTTCCTGACTAGTCTTGGGACAACATCCCATGCATTGTTCCTGATGATGGAGTCATACTCGTCAACCATGGCATCAACCCAAGTTGATTGCTACAATTCTTCCTCAAACGAGGATGGTTCTATCACAATACACCATCTCATAAGATCCATGTATCCAGTATACATGTTTGGTGACTGTCTCTGTCTGTGTTGTGATGTAGGTGCTCCTACATGTTTTTCCACATCAAGTCTCAATATGTCAGCCTCTGTGGTGCACCTCCTACCATGTCTGGTGGATGGATCTGCATGAGTGGTTTCTGCCACTCCATGATCCTCCTCATGTGGTTGCTCCACATCTTGAGGTTCATCCTTTAGAACCAAGAGTTCCTCATCTGCATGCAAATCAAGCTCCCTCTTAAGGAATAATCGCATGGCTTTCTCCTCATCAAATTTTACATCCCGTCTGACAATTTTTATCCTGTTGTTCAATAATACACCCGATGGTTGTGGGGAGTATCAGTGTACCCCACAAATATCTCAATCTTTGTTGTTGGTTCTAGCTTCTTTCTAGAATATTTGGTCACGTGGAAATACAAAAATGAGCCAAAAATTTTAAAATATGAAACATCAGGTTTCTTACTAGAAAAATACTCCTCTGGTGTACTCATTCCAAGTATGCAATGAGGACTACGATTTTGCACAAATACCATTTTGTTGCATGCAACTGCCCACAGATGCAACGGTAGGCCCTGATCATGTAACATATCTTGTGTTGCACCCACAATTTTTCTGTTCTTTCTTCCTGCAACCCCATTCTATTGTGGGTTATGAGGCACAATCAACTCTCTCTGAATCCCTTCTTTGGCACAGAAGTCCTTGAATTAATTGGAGATGTACTCACCACCATTGTCGCTCCTTAGAACCTTCGCACCCTTCCTTGTATCTTTCTCAACCAGTGCTTTGAACTCACAAAATTTTGAGAATGTCTGATCTTTCTTCTGCATGAAGTAGATCCACACTTTCTAGAAAAATCATCAACAAAAATCACATAATACCTGTGCTTTGTTGTAGAAGTTGTAGATAATGTTCCACACACATCTGAGTGAACTCTCTCAAGGATTTCCATTGCTCGGTTCTCCTTCTCGTGAAAATTTTCCTTTGTATGCTCCCCCATGGTACATCCATTGCAAGTGTCTATCTGCGTAAGAGTACCCTTTGGAAGCCCCGTAGAAATATGTTGCATGACCTTCAAAGCACTGTGGTGTTGATGGCCCAATCTCCTCTGCCATAACTCACCCTCATCCCGACTCACCACTATGTCTGCTTTACTCATCAATGATACACAACCATCTACATAAATTTTTTAGAGGTTCTTCATACGAACCCCAATATTCTTAACCTGTCATGTGGCTTTGTGACGAAGGAATGATTTCCCTTCACTGAAAACCACATCATATCCTCTATCCTCCAACATAGCAACTGAAACTAAATTCTTTTTCAAGCCTCGTACATGGATGGCATATTTTAATAATAAAGGTTTACCTTACTCTCTCTGGAAAGTAACTGTACCAATCCCAGTAGCGTTATACCTCCCGTCATCACCCATATCGATGTGCATCTGAAGATCCTTCTCCTCCAAGCTACTAAATATTTCTTTCTCTCCCTTCATGTGGAAATATGCACCAGTATCCAAGTACCACACTAATCCCATCACACTAGACACCATGCATGCGATTACTGAGAAGTCCAACTCAAACTATGAAGCCAAAGCATCACCTGTTGCAAATCTTGAAGCCTTCTTGTTGTTCTTCTTTTGTGGACAATTAGTGGCATAATGTCCATGCTCATGACAGTGAAAACATTTCACTCTGGAGATGTCATGCTTCTTGCCTTCTTTGCCAGTCTCATATTTGGAATATGATTTCTTTCCCTTTTCCTTATTTTCCTTACCAACCAAGGTGCAATTTTCATGATCATATGTCTTGGATGAGGGTGCATCCCTGATATTCGGCCTGAATTATTCTTATACTGAATCCGACCAAAGTCGCTCCCAATATAGTAGCTTCTCCCTCCCATTGACAGAGTCTTGATAACTATGCCAGCTCTTGGGAAGGCCTAGAAGTGATAGGCTCACCAACTCATCATCCGCTACAGTAATCCTGACACTTCCAAGCTCATCTTGACATTGGATGAACTTGGTCAAGTATTTTGGAATAGTGTCGCCTTTCTCCATTTTGATTTTCCTGAGATTGTCCTTCAATGCTAATTTTCTGTGGTCATTTTTGTTCTGAAATAGATCTTTGAAGGCCTTCCACATTGAATATGGAGTCGCCTTTCCATGAATACTCAAGACATTTTGATCTTGAACTCCCTATAATAAGATCCTCCTCACCTTTGAAACCTTCTTTTGCCAAGCATCAAGAAGAGCGACGTCTGCTGCTGCGGGCCTTGGAATATCAGTGTCGATAAATTATTTTAATCCGTTGTCCTCCATAACTACCTCCATTTTTTATTTCCATGCAATATAATTAGAACTACCCTCGAGTGCATATTCCAATCTTAATCCATCGAAATCCATCTTGATCCGCTTGTCGCACCAAAGAATATTTTTGCAAATTCGAATGTTGTTCAACACAAACTCAATTTCTTCTCCACTATAGTGATTTCTTGCGCTCTGATACCATGTAGAAATTATAAAAAAACATGTATACCAATGGATTCAATATGATCATGTAATATACTAAAACAAGATATTGAATCCTTCTACAATATTTGCAGAAAATAAATACGATCACACAATCACACCAAGTAAGAGAAAGAATAAAATCCACAACACATGAAATTTTCTTGGGAAATAAATCTGATCAAAACCCCTCTATCTGTATTGTATAAAACCAAGGAATCATGAAACAATTACAATGTACTCTTCTCACAATATTCTGTTACACTCTACCAACTGTCTCACACTGATCCGGACAAAATTGGCCAACACTTAGCCAATTTCTTGCCTTTGCTCAGCCTGCCTTGTTTATGCAATTCTAAGAACAATTGATCCCTATTAATTAGGAAACTCAACCTTCCAAAATTGCACAATACATCATGGTAAATCCTATGGTTGTCTTATTGCACATCGGAAATTTGCTAATAATACAACTTATAGTTAACATTCCTTTAACCTTTGTCTCAATTGGGTCTTCATCAAAACTGACATGCATGCAGCTATTAATATTAAATCACCAGTCACTTGATAGATCACTGCATGTGAATTAAATCTGATTTAATTCACTTGACCTCTCACTAGTACAACAATCAGTTACAACTAGTTAGACTGACTTTAACTCACTTAATTGAGTTAACTGATTTTTCATCCATTAAAATAATACACTAACTGCAACTTGGGCTCTAAAAAAAATAAATAACTATACAGGCCTCACCAACCACCCTCAACTCAAATTTCATGAGCTAATTGAGTTTATCACACTCATTTAACTATTACAAGTGATTATGAGATAAGATTACAATTTATTGTCCAATTTAATTAAGGGAAAATTAAAATAGACACACATTTCTTGTTGACTTTTCAACAACTTCCTATCCATAAAAATTCAAGACAAAACCCTAATTCAATGAGCTTATATCTAGCCTAAAATAGTTTTCTTTCCAGTCATCTCATTGACTATGAAATTGACATTGAGAGAGCCCTCTCTAGTTTGGTAGGGCTAGCTATCGAATCTAAAGATTGGTTTGAGGTTACCTCCTTCAGTATCCTTTCTCAACCTTGGTAAATGGAGGGAGTGATAACAATTTTGGTGTTGTTCTCGAGGAGTGAATGTAAAACTTTCCTTGGGGATACTTCTTTAGTTCAATGAAGGTTAGAATTTTGAGTGACAAGTTCTGACATTCAAAGAAGGTTGATTTAGTAAATTTGAGCCAAAGTGTATATTCTCGAGAAAACGGGCTCCCAGAAGACACTCCAGGTCAAATCCAGACTCGAATCCCTCACCAATTTTTAATGACCCTGAGAGTATTTTAAGAAAGAAGAAAACAAATTCTCGAAAATTTAGAAAGGTTTTACCTCCACTTGTGAAATCTACATCCCTGCCTACGAGGTTAATTTCTCCAGAAGATTTTTCCTCCAATTTCAAAATCGAGACATATTTTTTCAGATCTAAGTCTGAATCCTTCCTTTCATAAACACTCTTTGACCCCATTGATTTTGAGACATACTTTCCATGTTTTTAGTCCTCTTATTTCGAACTTCATATTAAGGTCTGGTCTAATTTTCATAAACTTCAGGGTTTGGTCGATTAGTTTCAAGTAACTTCTGAGAAAGCTTATTTCCAATACCAACAACAAGATTTTTCTTCACCATCTACTATCACACCTTCTCACACATCTACACCATCATCCCTCACTTTCACTCCATCACCACCTCTGCAGTTATACACTCGATCAATACCTCCACAACCTCCTCCATTAGTCATTGCCAGATTTTCTCTATTGATACTACCGCCACAAGTCACTACACTACCTCAGAATTATGGTCAAATATTTCCTCAGTTTGATGGAACATCAGAGGTTACGGCTCACAAACACATTGTCAAAGTAGTTGATTTCATCGATCTTGAAGAGATTGATAACAATGATGCCAAGATGCACATTTTACCACAGAGTTTCTCAGAAGAGGTTAAAAAATGGTTATGCTCCCTAACATCTAGATTTGTAGCTAATTCACAACATTTTATTGATTTATTTATGGAAAAATGGGAGGCGAAGAAGAACCCTTTACAGATTCTAGCTGAATATGACGTCTTGAAAAGAAATCCTAATGATTATGTGCAAGACTTCACAACTAGATTCAATAGAATTTATGATTTCATTCCTGAAAACATCAAGCCTCCTCCAGGACTCGCACTACTTCATTATCCATATGGTTTCGATCCCGATATGGCTGACCAGCTAAGGGAAAGAAATCCATCTACCCTTGAAGAAATGTAGAGAAATGCAGTGAGCATTGAAGCGAATCTGATTATCAAGAAATCAAAAATCACAATAGAAAAGCGGGTAACATCAAGAAAGAAACATCTACTTCATCAGAGGGAAACCTCAATACCTTGATCAAAACAATGGAGAAGATGATGGAAAAAATGACCATCGCAGATAGACAAGTTGAAACCTAAATAAAAAATCCCAATTTTAGAGGTCAACAATAGTAGCCTCAATATAGGATAAAGCAAAGGGATCAGAGGGGTCAAGATCAACAAGGTCAGCAACAAATTCAAACTCCATTTAATCAGAACTATACATAAGGTCATGACGAAGAAGAAGAGATTTCAAGAAAAAATAATCTCTTTGAAGAAAATCAACAGCCTATTTTCCTGACTGAAGAATATTAGTTTTCTGAAGATTTTATTGTACTAAGTGATCAACAATATGTTTTTTCTAACAATGATATGTTATCAGTATGGAAAAAATATTACCAAAGAGGATATCATAACAATCTTACTCATGTGCAAAGGAAGTATGGTTTGAGGAATAGGAAAGTGACTATAACCTCGAGTCAGAAAAAATAGAGTTCTCAAACAGATGCACACCATAAAGAGATGCCTACTTCAAATCAAAGAAAAGATAAAGGATCTGATGTTCCTAATCATGGCAAAGGAAATGAAACTTCTACCAACAATCAGAATAAAGATAAAGAATTTAAGATGGGGGACATAAAAAGAGATTCCACACAAAGATCAACCTGAAAATATAGACACACCATCCAAAGAAGTAGAAACACATTCTTCCTTATTTAGACTTGAAAATTAAATCTCAAAACTGAAAGTCTCCATTTCATTAACTGAAATAATAAAAAATGAAATAATTTAAGTTTAAGGTAGCCAAGTTGCTTAGGGTAGATCAAATTCCTGATATAGTGAATGTGAGTGATGATCACCCTGAAATTTTATTTGGCCTTGTTGTAGATGGTGACGTAGAAGATAGTGAGGTCCCTCCTTTTTATCTTAGCCTCAAAATACATGATTTTATCCTCCATAATGCCAAGTTAGACTCCAGAGCATCTCATAATCTTATGCCTAAATCCATCATGGAAGAACTAGGATTAGATATCACCAGACCCTGCCATGACCTTTACTCTTTTGATTCAGGAAGGGTTAAATGTCTTGGTATCATCAAAGATCTAGTAGTGTCTTTAGAGAAAATTCCAGCCAAGAATGTCTTCATGGAAGTTTTTGTACCTAATATCCCTCCCAAATATGGAATGATACTCTCCAATACATGTTGTTCATATAGATTTAGATTCTTTTATCTTATTCAATGATGATTGTTCAACATCGTCAGAAGTTTTGATGGAAGAAAAAGCAGAAAATTCAGAATTTTCAAATTCTGTTTTAAAAATTTTAAGTGTAGAAAAACAAGAAAAGATGCCAAGTAGCTTGCAGTCAAGTGCATCAGCCAAAAATGTAGCTGAAACAGTGAAAGAAACAAAACATATTGGTACAATAGACCTTTCTCAAGAAATTAGTAAAGATTAGTCATCCAAATTGCAGCTTCTCGATGAAGAAAGTGGTTTGTGGACCATGGATTTTGATGGAGCCTTAGCGAAGGAAGGAGCTGGAATTGGAGTGTGGATTCATGGCCCTATGAATTAGTCATCTAACCTTCCTCCTAATTTTCTAATTTCTTCTTACAAATTGACATTTGATTGTTCAAACAATGAGGAAGAATATGAGGCTTTGATAGTCGGTCTGAAAATTCTTAAGAAATTAGGTGCCACGAAAATTTCTGTGTATGGCGACTCCAAATTGGTAATAAAGCAAGTCAAAGGGGAATACCAAGCCAAGCATCCTAGAATGTGAGCTTACCGCAATGCAATGTTAGACATCCTCAATAATTTCATTGAATATACTTTGTCATTGATTCCAAGGAACAACAATGTCATTGCTGATTCTCTTGCTACTTCATCGAGCATGTTTAATATTCCAATGTATCCTAAGAATAAGTATGAAATTAACGTCAACGATCACCCTGTTATTCCAGATAACGTTCGGCATTGGAAAGCCTTTCAATATGACAAATAAATCAAAAACTTCTTGCAGACAGAAGAGGAGTTTGTAAGTTCACAAATGGATGACCAGTTTTATGAAGATGATCAAGAAATGAATGCAACAAAAGTGAAGGTACTGTAGTTGAAAGACAACTCTATTCCATGAGATCTTGAACCTTTGGGGGAGTTTTTTGACCAAGATGATGTTGCGCAGAAGCCAACAATGCTACCAGCAGAAGTAGGAGTGCAAGACCTCCATCTTGGCACTCCTGAGAAGCCCAAAATGGTCAAGATATCAAAATCCTTGAGCCCAAACATGAAAGGTAAATATGCAGCACTCATGGCTCAATTTGCTGATGTTTTTTCATGGAATATTCTGATCTGAAGTGTATGATAAGACTATAATTCAGCAAAAAATTCCTCAAATCTTGATTAGAAGCCTTTCCACCAGAAACTAAGGAGAATGAATCCAAAGTTGCTACCCTCTATTCAAAAAGAAGTGAACAGGTTGTATACTGTTGATATTGTAGTTCCTCTTCATTTTTCAAATTGGATTTCAAACTTAGTGCCAGTAATAAAGAAGATGGGTGAGATTTGCTTATGCATATATTTCAATAATCTGAATAAAGTTTCACTAAAAGAAAATTACCCACTTCCAAATATGGATCATATTCTGCAAAGGGTGGCTGGTTCTTCCAGACTTTCATTGTTGGATGGATATTCTAGGTATAATCAGATTTTAGTTCATCTGCATGATCAAGAGAAGTCAGCCTTTACAACACCTTGGGGTACTTTTATGTATGCTAAAATTCCTTTGGATTGAAGAATAAAGGAGAAAATTTTCAGTGAGTGATGGATACTGCCTTTGCCAATGAAATGGATGTATTTTTGGTCATTTATCTTGATGAAATCACAGTTTTTTCCAAGACGGATGAAGAGAAGTTACAACATTTGAAGACATTTTTTCAAAAGTGCAAAAAAATTTGCATATCACTAAATCCAAAGAAGAGTTTGTTTGCTATGGAAGAAGGGAAATTTCTTTGTCATATCATATATAAAGATGACATCCGAATAGATCCTTCAAGGATTGAGGTGATTCAGAATTTGGACTATCCTAGAAGCAAGAAGGAAATCCAGTCATTCAATGGTAAAATCAATTTCTTGAGAAGGTACATTCCTAACCTTGTTGAACTTTTAAGAGAAATTATTGATATGTTGAAGAAAGGCACTGAGGTGAAATGGTCCGATGAGGCAAAGAAAACATTCAATCAAGTTAATTTTTCATTGTCTCATGCTCCTATTCTTATTAGTCCAGATTATACACTTGATTTCATCATTTTCTCCTTTGCTTATGAACATACTCTAGTTCTTGTCCTTATGCAAAAGAAAGATCAGAAAATATAACATCCTATTGCCTTCTTCAATAGAACCATAAGAGACGCAACCTTGAAGTACAATATCATTGAATAATAGGCCTTGGCGCTAGTTAAATAATTTAAATACTTCCGAGTCTATATTCTTCACTCTCATGTTCTTGCATATGTCCCAAACGTTGTTGTTAAAGATCTGTTAACACAGAATGATCCTGAAGGTCGGCATGGAAACTGGATAGCTGCTATGCTGGAATATGGATTATAAATCAAACCTACAAAATTGATCAAAGGACAAGGCTTGGCTAAGCTTATGGCAAACTCAAATTTACATTCCTTGGAAATCAATTTCATTGTTGCATTATCTAAGGAGCAAGAAGTTGATTCATTACCTTAGGTATCTGAAATTTTCACTTCATCACCATAGTATGCTAATATTATTCATGTGCTACAACATTTGAATCCTCCTCCCAGTTTGCGCAACAATAAAGGTAGATCTATGAAGTTGAAGGCTCTTAAATATTGCATCCTTAACAATGTTTTATATTGGAAATATCTGGGCGGAGTTTTATTGAACTATTTGGTTAAAGGTGAAGTTGAAAAACTAAAGAATGATTTTCATAGAGGTGATTGTGGTAGTCATATTTTATGGAAGACTACAGAAAACAAGATATTGAGGGATGGCTTTTGTTGGCCAAGTTTGTTTTTCAATGTCTATAAAACTTTCATGAGTTGTCATGAGTGTCAAATTTTTTAGGGAAAGATAAATCTCTTACCGCTTCCCTTGAAACCAATTGCAGTTCAAGCACCCTTCTAACAGTGAGGGCTTGATTTCATTGGCGAGATTCACCCTCCATCGTCAGCTCAACATAATTGGATACTCACTGCCACCGATTAGTTCAAAAATTGGATTGACGCCATCCCCACGAGGCAAGCTACAGACACCGTCATTATTCAGTTTTTGGAGAGCAGTATTTTGTCTCGTTTTGGATGCCCACAGAAAATTATCATTGAAAATGATATCGCCTTTAAGTCCAAAAATATGATAGAATTTTGTTATAAATATCACATAAGAGTTGGGCATTCTACAACATATTATCCTCAAGGCAACGGGTGGGGTGAATGATCAAATAAATCACTGGTGAACATAATCATGAAATAGTTGCAAGAGAACAAGAGAAATTGGCACAAAAATTTAATAAATGCGCTATGGGCAGATAGCATTAGCACAAAGAGATCAATCAGCATGTCACCCTTCCAACTAGTTTATGGTGTATACATAGTGTTTCCCACTTCCTTAGCAGTGTCGATGATAAAAATTATGCAAGAGATCGAAAGTGAGCCAAATGATATCCAACAAAGATTCAGTCAAATGATTCATTTATAGCAGTCAAGGGAAGAAGTTTTCAATCACACTTCAAAGCTTCAAGAGAAAATTAAGAATATCTATGACAAGAAAACCAAAGCTGATCATTTCAAATTGGGATATGTTGTTCTTCGATGGGATGCCAGAAATGAAGACTAAGGAAATCATGGTAAGTTTGATAACCTATAGAAAGGTCCGTACAAGATTACAACATTCAAGGGTAATAAGTAATTTTTGTTAGAAGATCTTGATGGGTAGGAAATTCTAGGAGGAACGATGAATGGTAGGTTCCTCAAACATTACCTCACCTGATATTGAAGAAAAAGGTTCAATTTCATTGTAAATATCATTTTATTTTCTACCAAAGCCTATAAGTAAGTTCTCAAATAATTTTGAAGCCCAAGGAGAAGGCCATGAGGCTTCTATGATCAGCTCATGTTTTCCTTTAAAAAGTTCAAAAATTCAAGTTAGTTTTCGAGTCAAAGTCATTTTCTGTTTTAGTTAGTCATTTCAGTGTGTCATAGTTTTTTCAACTTCCAGTTTTGACTCCATTACCCAATGGATGAGGCCACCTGACCTACGGTGTTCTTGACACCTCCTGAAGGAGCTTCCATCCCCAGCTGGAGCCAATGTTAGTATCTAAATGTTCAGTGATCAAATACTCTCTTTCATGTTTATTTGGTAGTGGTCCTTGGTCAAAATTTTATGTTTTGAAATACATTCTCAAATAAATTTTTTTCACTGAATGTTGTCTAGGTATAATACTTCTCCCTTCACCCCATTCACGGTCATCATAAATTTCAAGGTCATGTCATTCATCACTAATCTAGGGTCATAAATAAGTCAACACACCCCCATGTAGGTCATGGTCTAGGCTTCTTTTGTTTCGCCATCACAATGTCAATCATGTCATGTGAAGAAGGAAAATAAGAGTCATTTTCACCATTCAAATCACCTTCATTGGGATATAGAAAATATAGGAAAATAAAGCAAAGGTAACTTGTCATTTCTCAAGAAGTATGCTACATGGTCAAAGTTTTTCACTAATGAAAAAAAGCAAAGTTTGTGAGTTATAAAGGGAAAATAAAAAATTTTGAGTTCATTTCATCCTTTGGTTTTCAAAAGAGCTTCTCTCTCATGCTCAGAACTCTCCACAACCATCAGACATTGAAGATAACCACTAAAAATTGATCCAAACTGCTCTACACTACGCTTTTGGAAACTACGCTATGCTTCTGGTAGTGTGCTATGCTTTTTGCATCCAAGCTCCAAAATCCATCAAAAGGGTTAGTTAATCATTTCTCAAGCTTCATAGGCTTCCAAACCAGTAAGCGAATGTTCCTCACCTCTCATTCAAATCAATTTCTTCAGCAAAGAGTGGATTCCCTTTTCTAGGGTTTCCAACTACGTTTTTGGATTTCTTTCATGTTTGATTTACTTCAGTTGGAAAACCCCTAGTTTCATCACCTAAAAACCTTCACACATCACTTATATACCTTACCAAGTCACTACATAGCATTCATACCTCTCATAACTCCCATTTTCACTCAAACCCTATTTTTCACTATGATTTTGCAAAGAAACTTGGAAAACTCTGTGTTTTAACCTTTTTGCCACCTTTCCCATACCCATTTCCAAAAATTTCACTTGCATTGTGTTGTTAACTCACCACCCTATCTCTCTAAATTTTTAGTGATTTTTCCCTAACTCCTTTCCATCTCATTTTTTTCACTAAACCCACTGCATTATTATCCCCTATTTTCCTAATTTTTTCACCTTCCCTTTCGATCACATCAAGCTAGGGTTTTCCTTGCAGACAAACATCATGGAAGGTGAGAAAATAAATCCCAATAAGGGAGTTCATCACACCAGGTTTGTGCCATCCCATTTTCAGGAGTTATTTTTTCTCCCTATGTCAATAAATTTTTTGAAGACAGTGGTTGTTTAATATTTTATGAAAGAGTTCAAGAGTTAGGTTTTCATGCTCAATTGACAAGCCTTTTTGCCACCAACTTTAGGAGAGATAAGGATAACATAGCAGGAATTGAATTCGCTATATCAACAGATTTTATAGCCTCAGCAACAGGTATCCTGAACCATGGAGAAATCTGGTTCAAAGGGATGGACCTGGACATTGAGAACTATAAAATGTTCTTAAAACCACATTGCAAAGATGCTCCTGAACAGATATTTCCTTTCAGGAATTTATTTCACAGGTATGCCCCTTTGATGAAGTTAATCATGAATTATTTTACATGTGAAGGGAGGTTCTCAAGATTGTACCCGTACCACATAAGGTTATTGATGCATTTCACTGCCACGAAGCCACTCAATTTTCCTCATTATCTATTCAGGAGTCTGGTAAAAATGGCTAAAAAGGTACAAAGTAAAGGCAAGGATCACCACACTAATTTGTTCCATAATGGTTTGGTCAAGTTTATAGTCTTACATAAGCTCTCAGAAATCAATATGTCTTGGGAAAAATTCATGAAGTCAATTGCTTTTATGCATACCACTAGTCCACCCATCATTCATAGCATACCAACAGCATCAACAAAGCCAGAAGAGGTTGGCTCTTCAAGTAGACAAGTAGAGGTTCCAAAGGTTCTAAGGGAAGAAGTCACTAAAATTATGGGAAGCATAAAACGATGGTTTTTTCTCCTATGTTTACCAAAGGTGTGCTTTCACCTGAAACTATAGCTGAGTAAAGAGAAACCATGGAGCAGCCACCTATGCATGAGAGTGAGTCACCCTTGCAGCAACATGAGGAGAAAGCACCTATGGAGGTTGACATGGCAGAGCAGGTGGAAAAAAAATTAGCTGAGGAGATCATCAGAGAAAAGGATGCAGAGATAGCAAAGCTCAAGGACAACCTCTCAAGGGAAAATTTCATGATAACTTTCCTACAACAAGAAAATATGCAATTGAAGGGGAAACAACTGCTTCAAAGAAAATCAAAGGCAGATCTTGGGGCAGAAAAAGGTAAGGGAAAATCAATGGTAGATATTGATCATTTGGAAGACAAGGAGGCTGAAATAAAGCCAAGTAGGCCAACAACAAGAAGATTAACCAGGAAAAAAGAGCAAGAAGTAGAGTTATCTCCTCCATTAGGTCATCAAATTTTTGATGATTTGATTATTGTTGAAATAGATCAAGACAAATATTTATGCCTTGAAAGGTTGAATGAGCATTTAGAGAAGATTTTTAGGAAGTAATAAATTAACAACAACCTCTAGAGGCACATGGTGAGACACTATTTCACCTTGAACCAAATCGCCAAAGTCAGGGTAAGAATTTGAAGAAAAAACTTAAAGAAACCCTAATTAAGCTAAAGGAGAAAGACAAATTGGATTTTCTAGTTGAGGCATCCCTAGCTATCTATATCATCATTCCAGGATTATATGGACCAAAATTCAACAAGTTTTGAGCATTTTTGGCATTTTTTGAGATTTTTGGAAAATTGTGTAAATTTCACCCTTGCAAAGGTGTCGCATAGCCACGCGACGCTTTTCCTCAGAGGGTCCAATGAAGGTTTTATCTACTTGTATGGATTGCTCTTGGAGTTTAAATTTCATATATGGTCTTTTTTTTGCATGACACCTCCTATTTTTGAAGAAAAAATCAAAATACACCCTATTTATATTGTTTCTGCCACTGCTTTTCACTGCACGTGGCACTTCTGGAGTAAGTTTGGTAAAATGAAGTTTTGAAGGCCTTGTAGGAGGTATTTTGGCAGTTTTGAGATTGGTTTGGATATATGACGTACAAGGTTACCTTTCCCAATATTCATATCAACAGGAAGATGCCTTAAATCCACCTAAAAATGCCCTCCAAGCCACGCGATGCTTCTTCTAAAAAATGTGGCACTTCTGTCTTGGATGCTTTCTGGATAAGTGTTAGTGAAAATTTATCAAAATATCGAGGTTACATTTGTCCCAAGAGTTTTTTTATGGATAAGAAATATTTTGTATTCTCCTCATTGTTGAGGAATCTTCTAATTGCTCATGGATACAAAGACTCCTAGTTATTAGCTAAATTTGGGGAGATTGTTTCTAACTCCCCTAAATTCTAGGTAATGACTCATTAGGTGCATTTATGATGTATTTTGGATCATGTTTCGACCCAATGAGGTGGAATCTTCTCTATTTTCTATATGTACTCCAACTCAAGTCTTTTTTATAGGTTGGATAGTTGATATTGCAATGTGGAGCTTATGTACAATCTTTTTCAGTGAAATCAAAGACATGTTGCAGCTATAATTTTGGGACTCCAGTGGTATGCTTATCAGCATTGTTTTTTCTCAGTAACACCATAAAATTAAATGTTTATGCTTCCACGAAATCACATGTATGCTTCTATATGATAAATTTGATGAGTTTATAAACAAAATTCTTTCTTTTTGTGCTATGTTTTATAAGATTTTCATAAATTTTTATATTTCCTCTGATGAATCAACTCATGTAATATGCTCATTCTGACTCTCACTTTTCAAACTCTATACCACAATGAAAATTTAAGTATGTTTGTAAGTATACTTACCTGGCCTCATCTTCATCTCTGCAGCTTCTCATTTGAAATCAAACCTAAAACCCAGAACTAGTTCTTAGGTTGACACTTCCTATCCAGCAAAATAAAATAAAATAAAATTAAAAAAAAAAAAAAAAACCCTAATTCACTGAGCTTATATCTAGCGTATAACATTTTTCTTTCAGGTCACCTCATTGATTTTGAAATTGACATTGAGAGAGCCCTCTCTAGTTTGGTATGGCTAGCTACCAAATCTAAAGATTGGTTTGAGGTTACCTCCTTCAGTCTCCTTTCTTAGCCTTGGGAAACAGAGGGAGTGATAACAGAACCAACGCATAAAGCTCCTTGTCATAAGTAGGATAGTTAATCACTGCATCATTGAAAGTTTCTAAATGAAATGAAATGGGCTTACCATGTTGCATATGGATTTCGCCCATGGCATAGTCACTTGCGTCAGTTTGAATCTCAAAACGTTGTCTCAAGTTTGGTAGTGCAAGTACTGGGGCTGAAGTGATCTTCTCTTTCAAAGCATCAAATGATTTTTTCTCCTTGTCTCCCTACTGGAAGACCTTTTTCACACTATTCAATGCATGCAATGGAGTTGCGATAGAAGAGAAGTTAGCAATAAACTTCCTCCAATATTGGGCTTCTCCCTAAAAACTTCTTACCTTAGTTATTTTCTTGGGTGTTGGCCAATTCAAAATGACTTCAACCTTAGAGGGTTCTATCTTATAATCACCTCCTCCAAAAATATGCCCCAAGTACACCAAAGAAGTTTTACCAAACTCACATGTTTACATATCCAAAAACCATTGTTCTTTCCTTAAGACATCAAGTACTTTTCTTACATGCATGACATGTTCATCATGTGATTTACTGAAAATCAAGATATAATCTATGTAGAATATGAAAAAATCATCAAGAAATGGCCTCAACACATCATTCATCACACGCATGAAGGTAGCAGGAGCATTACATCAACCAAAATGCATAACTAGCCATTCAAACAAACCTTGTTTTGATTTGAATGTTTTCTTCCAAATGTCACCTTCATCAATTCTAATTTGATGGTAACCACTCCTTAAGTCCAACTTAGAAAAATAATTTTCATATTTCAATTGATAGAGTAAATCATCTGTTCTAGGAAGTGGATAATGGTCATTTACCGTAATTTGGTTCAATGCACGGAAATACACACACATGCACCATGTTCCATCCTTCTTTGGCACCAACACAATAGGTGACCCGCATGGCAAAGTACTTGGTCAGATGATCCTTTTGTCCAAAAACTCTTGAATTTGATTTTTTATTTCAACATTCTCCATCACCAACACTCTATACATGCCAATGTTGGGAAGAGGACAGTCTTTTTGCAACTATATTTCATGTTGGATTCCCCTTTTGGGAGGTAATCGCTTTGGATCCTGAAACGTCTCATTATTTTGATTAACGACTTAAATCAAATTAGATTTAAACTTTGGATCACAACCTTGGAATGCTTCATAGTCAACATCATTCTTTGGTTTAATCATAAGAAGCACAAAATTATTGTGTGAATTCGCTAGTCTTTTCATTTGTCCTACATTAACTAATGAAAGATTTAGTTTCTTGTGATGAGATCTCACAATATACTCCAAAACATCTTTGAAGTGGTACTTATTTTCATGGTGATAGAAGATGCCTTTTCTATCATAGAGGTAAACACTACCCAAAACAAAACCTGAAATTTCAAGTGGTACAACATCTAATTCAACTTCATCAATGAAGTTTGTTGTGATTGCAAACCGAAGAATACACTTTCTTGTAACCTGTAAATTTGTGTTCTTGCATATCCAACCCAATGGATATGGTTTTGTATGTGGAATGGTTTCAAGATTAATTTTCTTGACTAAGTCTTCAGATATCAAATTGTCTTGAGACCCACTATCAAAAAATGTGTCAATTTTTGTATATTTTGAAATAACCCTCACATGAAATAATTCAATCCTTGTTTCTTAATTTGGAGTACTAGTGTGACAATTTGATTAACTAGTGCTAGAAATGGACTCTTTTCCTTTCATACCCATGGATGTAATTTTAGTTTCATCACCCAAATTGGATCCCAAATCTCATTGAGTGGTTGCAGTTGTTTTTTATTTCCCCTTGTTGTTGAATTTCTTGGGCCTCATCTCTAGATGAAGCTTCCAACAATGGTCTTCATTGTGACCCTCTTTGGAACAATTTTTGCATGTAATTTTCTCTCCTTCCTTTTTAACGGGTGCATTTTTCTTTCCTTTTCCTTTGAAACCATTTCCTTTCTCTCCACCCTTAAATGGCTTCTTTTTTCCCTCTTATGGAATATTTTTCCCTCTTGCTTCAAGGTCAGTGGCTTGCACACAAACCTCATCTATACTAGTGGGATTGAACATGAAGACAGTATGCCTTATGTAGTTATGTAAACCCCCTATATACTTCAGCAATGTGTCTTGTGAATGAAAATCAACACCTAACATAAAAGATCTTCTTCCAAATTCTTGGGTGTAATCTTGCACACTTTGAAATTTAATTTGTCTAAAGTTATGCCAATTCATGATGGATTTCTGCATATATTCTAGAGGATAAAATTTCCTTTTAATTTAAGCAATGAATTTATACCAAGAGAATGAGATCTTACCATGTTTTTTTATCTCATCTTGTGTCTTGGCTTCCCACCATACTAGTGTTGCACCCTGCAATCTCAAGGAAGCTAGATAAATATTTCTATAATCATCTTGAAGGTTTTGAATCCTGCAGTAGACCTCCAACTTACGAACCCAATTTTCAAGATTATTTGCATTCACTTCACCATTATACA
Source organism: Pinus albicaulis (assembly GCA_034641835.2). Lineage (NCBI taxonomy): Eukaryota > Viridiplantae > Streptophyta > Pinopsida > Pinales > Pinaceae > Pinus > Pinus albicaulis. The sequence continues at coordinate 11,127,279 of CM076570.1, read as the reverse complement.
TAGGCAGCTCAAATTTAATATCAATTTTTAACAAGGGTTGTTTACCAATTCCTTTTGAGGTATGTTGATGAGTATGAGTAAGGGTTGTAGTAATGGAAGAGGATGAAGATGAAGGTGAGTATGGAGGTGAGGATGATGGTGGAGTACATGGTGGTTTATCACCATTTCCATTACCTCCTCCTCTTAGAGAACCCTCTCCTCTTAGAGGCCTGGAACTTTCACCCTGCAACCTTGTATTCCTCTCTTCATAGAGGACTTTCGCCATCTTTTTCATGTCAAAGAAAGCCTTCCTAAAATCATTCTCATCCTCTTTCATGTTATCATTTCCTCCTTCATGGTACATGCTTACTGAAGCCTCAGGTACAACAAGAGGTGAATCTGGAGACTATGGCAACTATGCCATCCTTCTCCCTCCTCCAACTTCAGAACCTACACCCAAAAGCTTGCCTTCTCCTCTCTTGAGCTTCAAACTTGTAAGCATTTAAACACTTGTAAAGCAATTAAATCCTCCTTTCACAAGTAATCCTAGTGCTCTAATACCAACTTGATCTGAATGGGAAAATTAGTGTTTGTTGTGCTAAATTCATATTCAGAATATAAACAAAATTCTTGAGGATTATTAGGTAAATTGAAATTAACCATGATTTTTTATGTGAATTTCTTGAGAAAATTAACATAAAAAAACATTGAACAATAGTATCTAACAAACATGAACATCACCATAAATGGTAACACAACATCACATAATGAAGGATTTCACCCCGCCTAGGCTACGTCTCCTTGGTCCAGCTTCCAATGGCTTGGCCCTCTTATATTATTCTCAAAAGTGTGATTACATGTGTTTACAATGCTCAAATAGATTTGAAACCTATTCCATTGGCTCCATAATGCCCAAAAATTCTTGTGTAGCCTCTTTCTGCTTCGAATTTGATCAAAAACTAAGTTATGACTTCCCTAAGTTTTTGCACTAACTGCTCCACAATACCAAATGTAGCATCGAACCTACAAATCCACCCTCCAATTCCGCTACCCGAGTGAAAATTTTCCCAAATTCTAGGTGAATTTTTCGACGCGTTAATTTTGTCTCTAAGGCCTTAAGGTCGAATTCTGAACCATATTGTATATGGTTAAATACATTTTTTTTAAATAAAAAATTCTATGCATTTTGGCTAACCATCGGCATGGTGGAAATATGGCACCATCGATGGATTTAATGTAACATTTAAGGTTAGTGGGGGTGGGGGCACAGGGCTAGCCTCCCACCCAAGGTGGTGACTAGGGTTGGGGCTAGACCCCGACCCCCACCCCCATTGAGCAAACCATATTAGAATAAAACAATATGGAACCCAATACATGTTAAGAAATACTACAATGGAGTGGTGGCAAAGGATTTGTGCTAGATGCTTGGAGGTTGCGAGTTCGACCCCCACTCGCTCCACTCAAAAATTGACCCAATTTTGCTAGCCCTCGGGCTGCCACGTGGTGGCCCCTGGCTGGGCCATGCGGTAGCCTATGATTGGCCTCCATAACACCCAATCAAAATTTTCCATTTCAAACCATTGAAATCATGCCACTGGGCAAAATATGATTCTCCAGAAGAAAAAATTCATATGCACAATCACCCTACCACGTAGGCATGCCGAGTCAACTGTACAAACTGTTGACTAGGATGTCCTGCATTTTTTTTAAAGTTTTCCTGTTTGAAAAAGTGGACAGAACGTGTTTCTGGGAGCATACGATGTTGGCTTTCCACAAAACGAGTTGTGTCAGATTTAGAACGACGAGATCTATGCGGCCGTTTAGGTTCCACACCATTCCAACAACTTTAATTTTTAAGCATAATTTTGAGCACCTGATTATACATGGAAGTCCCTCACTAGGTTGGCTCTATGCATATTTCATTATGTTTTATTTCATATTGAGATCAATGAGCACATGTATAGGCTAATGTGTTGATTGTATGATTGGTTTGTAATTGATTCATTCTGGTTAAATGCTCGTTATAGGTGTGGTACATTATTATTATATGATGTTCTCTTGTTATGGATCTTGTTCATGATTCTATAAGTTATTGAATTGTTATATGAATGCATAAGCTAACAAATGTTTGATGCAGCTAGCTTGAGAGGGTAGTGAGCCTTCTTGTTGATTCTCATATGAAACTAAGGAAACAGTGAATAAATATGCATTCATGACCTATAGGTGATATGTTTACAAAGTGTTTGTATAAATTATTTTCATGTATTGACAAAATTGAGCAAGAAAAAATCCAAGGATAGTGCATAATACTTGTATAGGTTAATGACAAAGTTATGGAAGGATCTAGGTAGTTGGATGATTTTTGGCCTAAGTTTCTGGATCCCAATCTTAAAACTAGAAATCCTATGCCTCAGTCGCACTGAATCTGGGTCATCCATGCAACATCAGTCGCAGGGAGGATGGGTCATATGTGTGGCTGGAAGCCTGTAGCCACACTGACTAGCCTTTGTGCGTGATTTGAGCAGTGAGATAGGTTAAGGAGTGGCTCCAAATCAGGAAGAAGGTCTCCAGTGGAATCAACATGTTAATGGTGTGATCAGGTGTTCTTGAGTGTTTCAGAAGGTGTTAAACAAGTTGGTAAGTTAGGGTCCATTCTCATAACGAAATCTTGGAGATTTGATCATGTATAGTTACTCTCAACTCATGCTTACCCTAGTGAGCTTGTAAATTGTGTAATGTTTTTGAAATGGAACCAAGAAATGGCACCAAAAGGGGGCTTCTAATTTAATTTTCCCTTAATTAAATTGGAAGCGAAATTATAATTTCATTTCAGGATAGCTTGTATTAGTTAACTAAGTCTGAAACACTGAGTTAGCTTAGGAAATTCGAGTTGGGTGTCTAAGATTAGGCATGTAGAGGATTTTCCTATTTTTAGGGGGTTCAGTTATAGTTATTTGTGATTTGTAATTAGTTAACTCAATTAATTGAGTTAAAATCAGTTTAACTAGTTCTAACTAATAGATGAGCTAGTGATAGGTCTAGTGAATTAAAACGGATTAATTCACAAGTAGTGATCAATAAGTTAACTAATAATTTTTTATAAATATTTATTTCATGTCAATTCTAAGGAAGGCCCAATTGATTTTGAGGTGAAAGGGAATATAATTATCAATTGTATAATTAGAAAATTGTGCAGGTCATGCATGAGGTCACTAGCAAGCCTTAGATGAATTGTGCAATCAATTCCAAGGAATTTCCTAATTAATAGGACCACAATTCCTCTAGTAACTTGTAAGAAAGGTTGGGTAGACAGGGGCTAAGAATTGGGTAACTATTGGACCGATTTTTCCTAGATTAGAGTGAGACAATCAGTAGAGTGTAGAGGTTTCTTAGTGAGAGAAAAGAATTGTATTGTTTCATGGTATTAACTTTATGCAACATACATATAGTGGTGTTTTGAGCAGTCAATCGATTGATTTATTTCTCTTGCTTGTTTGTGATTATGCTATTGAATTTGGTTTCCACAAATTTGTAGAAGTGATTCATTTTTTTTAGTACATTACAAAATCAGATTGAATCCATAGGTATAATTTCTACATGTTATGAGAGAAGAAATCACTATAGAAGAGAAGAATCTAATTTTGTTTTGAACAAGTATATAAAATTTGAAAATTTTTCCTTTAGGACCCAAAAATAGATCAATATGTATTTCAATGGCTTAAGATTCGAATATGCACTCGAGGGTAATTCAAATTTCATAGCATGGAAGGACAAGATGGAGGAAGAGATAGAGGAAAATAGACTGAATGAATTCATTGACAGTGATATTCCTCAGCATGCAGCAATTGATGCTCAACAACTTAATGCATGGAAGAAGAATGTAGAAAAGGCAAGAAGGATCTTGTTAGAAGGAGTTCGAGTTCATATTGTCTCAAATCTCCATGGGAAGGAGACTCCATATTCGATGTGGAAAGCCTTGATAGATTTGTTTCAGAATATCAGCAACCACAGGAAGTTGGCGTTGAAAGAAAATCTCAGAAAGAATTAGATGGAGAAAGGTGACACGATCCAAAAATACTTGGAAAAGTTCACTCAGTGTCGAGATGATATTGGAAGTGTTGAGGTGATAGTTTCTTATGATTATTTGGTGAGCCTAGCACTTATAGGCCTTCCCAAGAGCTAGCACAACTACTAGGACTCTATGAATGGGAGGGAGAAACTACCAAAGTGGGAGAGATTGTTGTTCGACTTGGTACAAGAAAAGTTTCAGTGGAGCACCAGAGATGGATCCTCATCAAAGATTGATGATGAGGAGAATTGTGCCTTGGATGGAAAGGTGAAGAAAGTAAAAGCGAAGGCATCCCATTCCAAATTGGAGTTTGGAAAGGCAAGAAATAAGTGAGACTTTTCAAAGGTGAAATGTCTTCACTGTCATGAGCATGGATACTATGCCACAAATTGTCCACAAAAAAAGACTAACAAGAAGGCCTTAGGAGGAGCAGTAGGTGAAGCATTGGCTTCAAAGTTCGAGTTGGACTTCACTCTCATCGGATGCATGGTTTCATCAATGATGAGTTCAGTGAGCTACTTGGATATTGGAGCTTCGTTCCATATGACAAGCAACAAATAATTCTTCATTAAATTCGTGGAGAAGGATATCCATATGAACATCGAGATGGGTGATAACGGGAGGTATAGTGCTACCGGTGTCAGTACAATTACCTTTTAGAGAGATTCAGGTAAACCACTCACATTAAAAGATGTCATGTATGTTCATGGTTTAAAGAAGAATTTGGTTTCTGTTGCTATGTTGGAAGATCGTGGCTATGATGCGATCTTCAATGAAGAAAAGGTGTTCCTTCGTCACAAAACAACAAGACAGGTGAAAAATATTGGGGTTAGAGTAAAGAGTCTCTACAAACTGAATGTATAAAATTATGCTACATTGATAATGCAAACAGCAAAGGTGGAGATCTAATACATCAGTGAGTTATGGCATAGAATATTGGGCCATCTACACCATGGCACTTTGAAGATCATGCAACAGATTTCTACAGGACTTCCCAAAGGTGCACTTGCATATAGAGATACATGCAAAGGGTGTACATTAGGTAAGTATACCAAGGCCACCTTTCACGATAAGGAAATTCAAGAAAAGGCGATCCTTGAGAGAGTTCACTCAAACATGTGTGGACCGTTCTCAACAACTTCCATATAAAAGCACACATATCATGTGATTTTTGTTGATGATTTTTCAAGAAATTTTTCGATTTTCTTCATGTAGAATAAAGATCAGACGTTCTCCTAGTTTTGTGACTTCAAGGAACTTGTCGAGAAGGATATAGGGAAGAAGGTGAAGGCTCTGAGGAGCGACAATGATGGAGAATATATCTCTAATGAATTAAAGAACTTATGTGCCTCAGAAGGAATTAGAAGAGAATTGATAACACCCCATAACCCACAACAGAATTGGGTTGCATAAAGAAAGAACAAAATGTTGTGGGATCAACACGAGCTATGTTGCATGATCAGGGCCTACCGTTTCAGCAATGTGCGGAAGCATGCAATACAACAGTATTTGTGTAGAACCATAGTCCTCATTGGATACTTAGCATGAGTACACCAGAGGATGTTTTTTTAGGTAAGATATTGGATGTTTCTTATTTTAAAAAATTGTGTTCATCTGTTTATTTCCATGTAACCAAAGATGTCAGGAAGACGCTAGATCCAACAACGGAGTTGGGGATATTTTTTGCGTACACTGATACACCCCACAACTATCAAGTGTATTTTCCAACACACAGGATGACAGTGGTCAGAAGAGATGTGAAATTCGATGAAGAGAAATCCATGTGATTGTCCCTTGAGAGGTAGCTTGAATTTCATGCAATTGAGGAGCTATTTGCTCCTAAAGAAGAACCTCAGGATGTGGGGCAGCCACAAGCATAGGAACAGAGAGTGGTAGAAACCACTCATGCAAAGCCATATACCAGAGATGGAAGGAAACGCACCAAAGAGGCTGACAGATTATTGCTAGATGCGAGAGATAATGTGGGAGCACCCACATCACAACATAAGTAGAGAATGTCCCCAAAGAGGTACACTAGATACATGGATCTTATGAGCGGAGGTATTGAAATAGAACCATCCTCTTTTAAGGAAGCAGTGCAATAGCTAGTGTGGTTTTATGCCATGGTTGAGGAGTATGACTCCATTATCAGAAACAGTGCATAGGAAGTTGTCCCAAGACCAGTGGGGAAGTCAGTTGTAGGATCCAGGTGGCTATACAAGGTAAAGCAAGTAGTATATGGGAGTGTGGAGAAGCACAAGGCTAGATTTGTGTCCAAAGGGTTCTCTCAGGTGGAGGGGATTGACTATGATGAGATTTTGTCAACCATTTGCAAGGTACTTATCTATTAGATACATCCTTGCACTCTTAGTGCATATGGGATGGAAAATACATCAGATGGATGTAAAGACAACCTTTCTCAATAGATTTATTGAGGAAGAGGTGTACATTGAGCATCCAGAATTTTTTGAGACCTTAGACAGGGATTCGTCTGTGTGCAGACTCAAGAGAGCACTATATGGGATGAATCAAGCACCTCGTGCTTTGTACACCAGGATTGACAGTTATTTCACTGATTCAGGCTTCACCAAGAGTAAAGCAGATGTGAACCTATATCATATTGTGTTTGATGGTAATATTTTGATTATTGTACTTTATGTCGATGATTTGATACTGATAGGTGATGAGCAGCTCATAAAGTCTTACAAAGAGGATCTTGCAAGAAAATTTGAGATGAAGGACATGGGGCTCTTGCACTATTTCTTGGGATTGTAAATATGGTAAAGATATGGGGAGCTATTTGTATCTCAAGGAAAGTATGCCAACAATATTATGAGAAAGTTCCACATGGAGGGAAGCAAACCCATGGAGACTTATCTAGTAGGAAACTGGAGGAAGGAGGATGTTGCTTCAAGCGAAGTAGTGGATCTTATTGTTTACAAGAAACTTTTGGGTTCACTCATGTATTTGGTGAAAACACAACCCGACATATGATATGCGGTTAACCAACATATTCAAGCTATGGTTAATCCTACCAAGCTCTTTTGGAAGGCACGCAAGCATGTTTTGAGATACCTCAAAGGCACTACATAGTATGTATTATGGTATATACGGACAGAGGGAGTGAAGCTTCAAGGCTTCACCGATGCAAATTGGGAAGGGAGTCCACCCGATAGGAAGAGCACACCAACAGGAATCTTCAACATCAGATCAACGGTAGTTTTCTGGTACAGCAGGAAACAGATATCAGTTGCACTAAATTCAGCAGAGGTAGAATACATTGCGGCCAGTCGGGCAGCATGTGAGTTCATTTGGATGAGGAAGATACTTTTTGGTTTGTTTGGTCGACAGATGGATCCGATGGTGATACATTGTGATAACTAGAGTTTCATAAAACTCCTGATTAACCCAGTTTTTCATGGCAGGTCCAAGCATATTGATATCTCGTATCACCAATTAAGAGATTTTGTGCAGAGGCGGATTATGTCATTAGAGTACATTCCCACAGAGGAGCAGGATGCATACATATTGATGAAGGTGCTGGAAAAAGGAAAATTTGAATTCCACAGAGACAGGATCGGGGTAGCAGATAATCCCTTTCTTGTTGAGAGGGAGTGTTGAAATGGCACCAAGAAATGGCACCCAAAGGGGGCTTCTGATTTAATTTTCCCTTAATTAAATTGGAAGAGAAATTGGAATTTCATCTCATGACAACTTGTATTAGTTAACTAAGTCAGAAAGACTGAATTAGCTTAGGAAATTCGAGTTGGGGGTCTAAGAGGAGTCATGTAGAGGATATTCCTATTTTTATGGGTTCTAGTTATAGTTATTTGTGAGTTGTAATTAGTTAACTCAATTAATTGAGTGAAAATCAATTTAACTAGTTCTAACTGAGAGATGGGCTAGTGATAGGTCCAGTGAATTAAATATGATTTAATTCAAAAGTAGTGATCAATAATTTAACTGATAATTCTCTTTAAATAGTTGTTGCATGTCATTTCTAAGGAAGGCCCAGTTGAGTTTGAGGTTAAATGGAAGATAACTATCAGTTGTATAATTAGAAAATTGTACAGGTCATGCATGAGGTCACCAACAAGCCTTAAATTAATTGTGCAATCAATTCCAAGGAATTTCCTAATTAATAAGGCCACAATTCCTCTAGGAATGTGTAAGCGTGGTTGGGCAGATAGAGGTTGAGAATTGGTTAAGTATTGGACCAATTTTGCCTAGATCAAAGTGAGACAATCAGCAGAGTGCAAAGGTTTCTCAGTGAGAGAAAATAATTATATTGTTTCATGGTCTTGACTTTATGCAATATACATATAGCGGGGTGTTGAGGAGTTTCTTTCCCCATATACATATTGTGTTTTGTGATCGATTTATTTATTTCTCTTTCTTGTTTGTGATTATGTGATTGAATTTGGTTTTCGTAAATTTGTAGAAGTGATTAGGTATTTTTTTTTAGTAAATTACAAGATCAGATTGAATCCAGTGGTATAATTTATGCAAATGAGGGGGTGGGACGTTATAATATTTTACTCAACCAGAGCATTAAAATACTTTCTTTATAATCCCCATTGTTTACATTAAAACATTTTTTTTGTTAATACTATATTCTAAATACACACATCCATTATAAAGAAAGTAGCTCTCTTTCTCTCTCCATAATCGATATTACTCTATCTACCTTTCTATATAGTTGATATTGAAATATTTTACTTAAAATGCATATTTAAATATCTTATTTATGGTCCACATTGAAATACTTTTTTAATTTCATATATTAGCTTCATATCGAAATTTGATTTAATTACACATCTCTCTTATTAAAAATTAATTGAAATTGTTTACTTTCAATTTATTTTCCTCTCCATATATATTAAGGTGATATAAAATTATTATTTTTTAAAGTGAATATTGAAATATTTTAATGTAGGGGTGTCGGGAGGGGGAGAGGTGCCCTATGATCTCGAGAAAGTTAAATTGTTAGAGTATTCATGGGGTTTATGACATTTGATGAATAATAAATCATAAGCCTATGGTCTCTATCAAGGTATTCAAATGGCTAAAGAAAATCAAAGTCAAGTCATTTACTTTATTTGGAGGTTCTCTCCTAATTCTTCAGCATATTTTCAAGGGCTCCTCCCCGAAGGATAAATTTACGAAGAACACACTAAAAATAATTAGAGGATCACAAAGAATTCTCCTCAATAGCATACTTTCATATCATAATAGACTTAAATAAATAAATGTATCATTATGTAAATGATGGGTGCAAATTGCAAATGGGTGATATGAAAGTAATGGTCATATCATGTCATATAAGCAGACCTTTGTGCAAATGATGGGGGAAAATTGCAAATTGGTGATATGAAATTTAATGGTCATATTATGCCATCACTAATTCCTTAGAAGTAGATGGAGTTAATTATTAAAAATATAAATATAAAAGTTCAAAAATACCAATTATTAAATTAAAAAATAGGGGGTCATGAAACAAAATGGTTGCCCCATTGAAACGATGTAATCCAAGATATTCTAGCATATATTCTCATATAATTTCACTATTTGTGAAGCTCCAGAAGGTCGTCCTTTTTAGGCATCAAAGTATATAGTACTTGTCATCCTAGATCATGCTTCTATGGGCTGATATTATCTAGCATGGTGGGATAATACCGAAATGTGATGGAATTGGGTTAATATGTGAGTGTGGGAATCATGAAGGGATGGCTTGTTGAAAAGTGTAACTAGGTTCAGTATTCATAATGACATGTGTAAATGTGATTTTATATAATTTATGTAAAGAAAAATAAAATTATTTTTGTAATGATTGTATCATGGGTTTCATGAGCAAGGAATTTTATTTTTAGTGGTGGTTCCCATTGTGAGCTTTTAGGATTGGTCATAAAGTCAAAGATATTCAATGTCATGTATGAAGGACCATTCTTGGGCATATTACATTTTGTATGAGTCATTAGATAAGTATAAATAGCCCTCCAAGACCAAGCAAAATATCCTACTACAATTCGGCTTAAAAGGATAATAATATCTTCATAAAAGGACACGTTGGTTCACCACATCTCATGTCAGCTAATTAGCATGGGAAAAAACTATAAATATGGTAGTTCGACACTATTTCAGACACAGAATCTCAGAGAGAATTCCAGTCACTATACATATGAAGTAATATGTTTGAAGTGTAGTGAGGAAGTTTATTATTAAGTGAAGGAGGAAGAGTACAATCCGAGATTATTTTTTATCTGTTTTGGGTGGATACTCCTCACACAGGAAAGATATAGGGACTATAGAAGAAGAATAGTTATTACAGGTCATCCATAGAGAAATTTAATGTGATGCTCTAGCTTTATTACAATAATAGAAGCCTCCATATAGAGCGAAGGAATTCAAAACATCTAATGGAGTTAAGAGATGAAGCTAGGTCTAAAATATTACAAGCTTGATTCAAGAAGCCGACAAAGGAATCTGAGATCTGAAGGGAAGTTGAGAAGGAGGAAGAAGAAAATATTTTGACAATCGTTGACTCGAATAAGAAGAGAAAGTTTTGTTTCTTGGTCTTGGAGTGGTGAATAGGTCAAGGGTATTGGTGTTTTTATTCATCAATTGAAGTCTCTGTAGGAAGAAGATTTTTTTTGGGTTTTCCTCACAAATAGGAGAGGTTTTGGCCCTGGTCGATCGCCTACATTTTGTGTCTCTTATCTCTTTGTGGATTTTGAATTGGAAGTTGTTTGATGAAGAAGAACTCTATAATAATCTGAGTAAAATAATATCCTAACCTAAGTAAAAACAACATTCACAAGTAGTTATCATTTCACAATAAATCACCTAATTTTTATGCCTGATATTTCTCAACATGGTATCAAAGCTAAGGTGACTAAGTCAATGAAGGGAATCTTATCAAGGGACACTCAAGGATCAAATATCAAGGAAGGCATCAAATCAAAGATCATCTTGAAGTCAAAGGAAACATCATAACCCTAGATCAAAGAAGTCTACAAAGAAGTATTTGGATCATCATTAAGAAAAGAAGGCCAAAACCCTACATCTACTCAAGTTGAAGAAAATATATGAATCAAGTTAAAGTGTTTTGAAGACAATTCATCCAAAGGAAGCTAGATCAAAAGGCGGTGTCATCTCACTCTTTTTGGGATCAAGGATCATTCTTGAAGAAAAATATCTTCATCAAGGAGAAGCTTTCTATCATCTTTATCATCATCAACATCAAGGAAGCAACAAGGAGAAGGAGCATCCTATAAATTAAGTATATTTATGTCCACATATGAATCTGTAAAAATGTCTTTTTGCATGGAAAGAAACAAATTGGTTGGGGCTTCAAACTATCTTGCATGGAAGAAAATGATAGATCTGAATCTCATTGAAAATGAGGTTATGGAACATGTCAAAGGTTCTATCACTAAGCCAAGAAAGGAAGTTTCTCAAGGTCTTTCCAAGTATATGAAAGGGGAAGTTAGGTCTCAAACGATTCTCATAGAATACATCACGGATCCCCTCATCCCATATGTATCTAAACTCAAAAATTCTAAAGAAATATATGATAGACTGGTAGAATTGTATTTTTTAAGAATTGCAAGGGAAGTTATCTCACTAAGACAAGAACTCTACAAACTGAATATGTCAAAAGAAGAAGGAATAGCCTCATATTTTATGAGGATATCTAAGATTAGGGATCAACTTCAAGATCTAGGAGAAGTAATGTTTGACACGGAAATGACTATAGTTGTAATAAATGCATTGTCGAAGGAGTGGGGTAACTTTACTTCAAGTATTTATGGGAAGAAATAAGCCACTCAATTCCATGAATATTGGTCACTATGCAAGATTGAAGAATCTAGGCTAAAGGAAAAATTTAATGTAAGATCAAGTGAAAAAAATCATGCATATGTTGCAGTGACAAAAAGAAAAGGGAAATTTCGAAATATTGGTCCTCGGAAAAAGAAGAAGAACATGGATAAAGTACAATTCTATGGGTATCAATAATATGGGCACTATAGGAGATATTTTCCTAAGCTCAAGAAGGACAATAAAAAAAGAGGAAGAGAAGAAGCCTATATCATTGAGTAAGTGGAGGAAGTTGAAAAGAAGAAGTCCAAGAAGGAGGAAGTAATAGATCTCCACTATTGAGATAGTCTTCCTCACATAAGTTATTTTCAAGTTCCTAAGTCTTCTGTTGTAATAAATGGCTATCATGAGTCACTAGGTAAAATAATGAGATGCATCAAGGCATCTTAGAAGCATTGAAAACAAGAGCTCGGGACATCATCATAGAGATGCATGAAATATGGTTACAATATATGGAAGTCAAGGACATAGCTCTTGGGAATATCATCAAAAACATAAGTGGAAAGGTAATCTAGTACAATATTTATCATACATCTGTCAAAAGGAAACATCTGTTGATAGGGATACTTTAGATCCTCAAGATTCTCTAATGGAATATTCATTGAAAGGTTCACCGATCATGAGGACGAGCAAGTGTTTCATCAAGTATTCCAAACTTGTGGAATTCATGGGAAGATGATATGAAGATATAAAAGGTAAATTAGGTCAAGGGATTGAAGCTATTTCAATTAAGGAAGTTGTTGTAGAAATTATGGATGACCGAAAGGAAAATTATGAATGTATGTTTCTTTTGATAAAATTTGGAGTCATGTCACATGGTTTCAGGTAATATGGATCAATTTTCTATCATGAGAGAATGATAAAAATAAAAAGGATCCCCTCCTCTGAAAGAATGCAACAAGGCTTGGGTCACACATTGTCTAGAAGAAATCAACATAATATATCCTCATCTGAAGAATGAAATGGTTGAAAAAATTGAAGGAACTATGAGAAAAAGTTCCTGAAATAAAATGTGTGAAGAAAGAAAGGAAGAGATCATGCAATGTGCATTATGAAGGCAATCAACATCTGAGAACTAAAATATTTGACTATGATATCTCCCGGAAAGATATGAAGACTCTGATGGAAGCTTGAAAAATATGGAGACCATTGACAATGGATATCTTTAGGAGATTTGTCAATATGTATGTAGGATGTTGATGAAAACTGGAAGATGTCATGATGAAATACCATCACAAAGGTAGTTTTGATTTAATTTCCTATTTTTGAATGATATTTGGATGGGCTTATGCAGGGTTTCCAAGGGAAGAGCTATGAATGTCTTCTAGCAATGATAACCATGTAGTAGCATGGAATATCCTGAAGGAGATATGGCATGAAGAAGGCAATATGGCTTGAATTAAGCCCAGATATGGCCTAATGGATCACTTTCCAATGAAAGGAATGATGACATGGCTCAAATATGAAAGTGATGTATGGTCTATGCCCTATCAAGAAGTCCCAAAGATGAAGACTTCTAGAAAATGTAAAATAAGTTAATGATATCATGAGAAGGATTTCTTCAAGGAGTTGGTTGTAACATCATCTCCACCTAAGGAGTTATTGTAGGCCCATAATCAAGAGGGACCCTAGAAACATGTTTCGTACTTGGTAGAAAGTTGGAAGCTAAATTCCCAAGCCAAGAGGGAGCTTAGATACGTTCATTTCATAGGAATGAGTACATTCCTTTATTGGAATAGATATGTCCTCCCTAATTAAGAGGGAGAGATAGACACATCATTCTTGTCTTCACTTGGGAAGAAAAAATGGAGGATTGGGGAAACATATGGCATCCGATGCTCTTTGAGGACGTATTATGGCATCCAAGACAAGATTATTTGTTGAGGACCGATATTATTTGAGGACTAGGAATCCAAGATAATAATAGTCCTAATGGAACATACCTTGAGAACTTGGGTGGGGTATGTTATGAGAGAGACAATGATGATGGTGGCTATACATCATTAGTCTCACTAGCATTGTGCTCATATCTCATGGAGATATAGGGTTTTTAGTCAATGCCTTGCTATGTGAAAATGTTGGTTGATATGACGTTATACAGATGGGTAACCAATCCGACTCTTCTTATGAGAAATTCTTCAAATTGAGAGTGACCAAGTACCACTATGAATACCTCCCTAGTTAAAAGGGAGCATTGAAAAGTGTAACTAGGTTTGGTCTTCGTAATGACATATGTAAATGTGATTTTATGTAATTTATGTAAGGAAAAATAAAATTATTTTTGTAATGCTTGTCGTTTCATGGGAAAGGTATTTTATTTTGACTGATGGATCTCAATATGAGCTTTTAGGATTGGTCATAAATTCAAAGAGAGTCAATTTCATGTATGAAGGACCCTTATTGGGCATGTTACATTTTGTATGATTCATTAGATAAGTATAAATAGCCCTCCAAGACCAAGAAAAGTATCCTCCTACAAGTTGGTTTAAAAGGATAATAATATCTTCATAAAAGGACATGTTGGTTCACCATATGTCATGTCAACTAATTAGCATGGGAAACAACTATAAATAGGGCAGCTTGGCCCTATTTCAGACACACAATTTCAGATATAATTTTTGCCATTGTAAGTCTGAAGTAAGAGGTATGAAGTGCAGCAAGGAAGTTTATTATCAAGAGAATGAGGAAGAGTTTAATCCGAGATTATTTTTTATTTGTTTTGGGTGGATAATCTTCACACGTGCAAGGTATAGGGACTGTAGAACAAGATGAGTTATTACAGGTCAGCCACAGAGAAGGTTAGGGTGATACTCTAGTTTTATTAACATAATAGAAGCCTCCATCTAGAGAAAAGGAATTCAGAACATATAACCAAGTTAAGAGTTGAAGCTAGGACTAAATTATTACAGGCCTGATACAATAAGCCGAGAAAGGAATCTGAGATCTGAAGGGAAGCTGAGAAAGAGGAAGAAGAAAATAGTTTGACAATCATTGACTCAAGTAAGAAGAGGAATCTTTGTGTCTTGGTCTTGGAGTGGAAAATAGGTAAAGGGTATTGGTCTTGGTATTCATCAATTGAAGTCTCTACAAGAAGAAGAATTTGTTTGGGCTTTCCTCTCAAATAGGACAGGTATCAGCCCTGGTCGATCGCCTACATTCTGTGTCTCTTATCTCTTTATGGTTTCTGCATTGGTAGTTGTTCGATGAAGAAGAAAACTATAATAATCTGACTAAAATAAGATCCTAATATAAGTAAAAAACACATTCAAAGTAGTTATCATTTCATGAGAAATCACCTAATTTTTATGCCCTAGATTTCTCAACATGGCTTGGGTCAATTCCGCTACCACCCTTCTTTGTGTATGATGATCATGAGAAGACTAATTCCAAAGTAAGGAGAATGTGAATTCATTGTGCATAGCTCAGTAAAGTTTCCATTGTGAGTAATGAGTTTGGGGAGAAGGGGTTGTTGTTTCCCTTCAATAGGGGACAAGTTATTGTGACAATCGATGGGAGCCATGTGTCTCTTCTTTGCTTAAAATATTGGTGCATATAGAGTTGGGTGTGTAATTAATTCAGGTTGGTCCTATGTGTGGTCCTGAGTTAGTTAATTGCAAATTTCAGTTTTCATTGTGGTGAGTTTCTCTCTGAGAATTTTCGAGAGTATATTATGTAGCATGTTTAGTGTTACACTAAAAATATGGTGTATGTCAAAGTATGAAGTTGGAAAGGTATTGTTGGTATTATATAAGAATTGTGGGTGGAATTGGTGTATTTTCTCTAGCACATATCCTTTGTTGGCATGGAAACAATTGAATAGTAAGGCTTTCATGGTGTGTAATCACAAGGCAGCAATTGCATAGCTTGCAAAGAGGCTCGAATCTCTGCAATTGGGTGTCCTTCAACTAAAATTTAAGCATAATGAGCATGTTTCTTCCACTTCTTGCATCATGGAAAATATCCAATAGGTGAAAGTAAAAACATATAAAAATGAATATGAAGTGGATGCACTTTGGATGTAGATTAAAGAGCTTCAAGCACGGGTCAATGGTTTACTCCCCAGCATGGATGATTCAACCATCTCATGTAATTTAAATGCAATAAATTGTCTATATTTAAATGAACATGCTCATGATTCAATAAGTTATACTACCTCAACTAACCACAACACAGTCAAATTCTCTAATGTAAATGAACATGCTCAAAACCTATGTAGGTTCATTGTTATGAGAAATTATATCATAAATTTGTAACTGATTGTTGTGTAAATTTTTCCTTTTGATGGGACAATTTTGAAAGGTGTACACCTACAAAAGCCCCCTTTTTGTTCCTAAAAACTAAAAAAAATTGAAATCATATTAGACAGGAGGGAGCAATCTAAACTTTTTCATTATAGATATGTAATTCCTAGTATTCTTGCTAAGATCCATGTGCAGACTTAAATATAATACAAAAATTCTCCCTCTAGTTATATATATATATATATATATATATATATATATGTATGTATATATACATACATATATATATATATATATATATGTAGATATATATATATATATATATATATATATATGTGTGTGTGTGTGTGTGTGTGTGTGTGTGTGTAGAGAGAGAGAGAGAGAGAGAGATATATATATATATATTTGAGAGAGAGAGAGAGAGAGAGATATATACATACATACATACATATATATATATACATATATATATATACATATATATATATATATATATATATATATATATATACATATATATATATATATATATATATATATATATATATATATATATATATATATATATATATATATATATATATATATATATATATATATATTTCCTTTCTCTATATAAATATGTATGAATTTGATATTAAATTATTTTATTTAGAGTTTGAATTGAAATAATTTTAGAAAATAAAGAACACTCAAAAGTTTATATATATATATGGTTGCTTTCAATTACATTATCCCTTTACATAAAGTTTATATTAAATTATGTTATTTAATATGGACATTAAATATCCAAATTTAATGTCCATATGCTCAAAAATGTGTCTTTCAGGAAAAATTTGAAATCCTCTTGGATAGGAGGAAATGAAATTCTCAATTTGTAAAAATGTGGCAGTTTTCTAGTTGGAATAAACCCTAAATTCACGCAACTGAATGGATTTTACAAGCATGTTAGTACAATCATTCCATGGAATCAAAACAATGCAAATGATAATCCATTATACGACATCAAACTACTCACATGGTCATGTAACTAACTAATGGAAAATTCACATCTACAAATTTACTTTGCCACAGACCTTTCGTCTACAACTCAAGTGACACCACCTCAAAGGGTTCTTAGACGTCACAAAATACAAGTTCACCATAGGTATTCCCTCCACCACTCAAATGACACCAACTCGAAGGATTCTCAGGCTTCACATAATAGAAGAGAAAAGGAAGAACATGGACATGAACATGCGATTAAATTAGTCATACAACAAAACTTGGCCCCTCCAAAGTCATGATATTCTCTTTGTTTAAGGATATTGAAGCCAGTTCACGCGGGTGACAGGTGAAAATACTTACCACTGTATTACAACACAATAATTGGTATTGTGCCTGAAAATTACCATTTAACACAATTAGGTAGCCTTGAGATGTTTTTTTGTTTTCCTTTGGGAGCATAAAAACCCTCAGCTTCACCACATCCTTGACTAAATGGAGCCAAGAAGAGGAGGGAGCACTTATAGCCTAGGCTTCCCTAGAAGGCTAAAAAAATATGCACAACAAATTCCTTATTGATACTATAGTTGGAGAGAAAAATATATCATGAAACTACCTTCCTAAAGAAAGCAACCATTGATGCCTTGATGCCTTGGAGGGATCATCTCCCTTTGTTGCATCTGATTTGTTAAAACATACACTGAATCAAAGGATTTACCTAAAGAAGGACCTCATGATATGTGAAAATCTATAACGGCTCTCCCTAACCTCTGGAGGTTTATGTCGAGCATTATCCATTTGATAATAATTGAAGTCCATCCTAGATATATGAGGCTTTCTTGAGAAAAATAAAATCACAACCCTCAAATGCCACTATAATGTCAATCTTCAATGTTATGCCCATGGGTGAAGAAAAAATCATGTTCTCTCATCGAAAACCTCTCAACATACAACCATGGCGTGCATCTAGATTGGATAGAGTTCCCTCTCATAGTCTTGATCTCGAATTTAGGTTTGTAGTTTCAAACATAATTAGAGAGTCCATTTTTCTTACCTAAGGTTCTTAAATGAAAATATCTCTTAAAATATTCCCCTTCATAATTTTTTATCATTTTTTTTGTAAGGTGAATTTGTATTACTGCAAGGAATAAATTTACATCATATGTACAGAAAAAATACCTTCCAATCTCTCCTCCGTGTGGCTATACCATACCCAAAATTGGACCCTCCAAAGGGTAAACAGAGAACTGCATATCATAACCTGGTTAAAAAAAACACATACATATACTACGGCTTACATCCATGCGCTCCCCAACATATGGTGTGACCAAAAGAAAGACATAGATAGAAGACATGAGAAACTCAGGGGATTGTTTTTGCTTCTGAACAAGACACTGGGATTGGGATTTCTTGATATCCAGGAGGTTTCCGTGATGCTGACAAGAGTCCCAAGTTTTTCTCAATGTGGCTCATTCGTTGGGTCATCTTGTCAAATTTGTATTCACTATGTTGCAAATACACAAGAAGATGGTTCAGTGTCTGGAACATATCTCCACACACTTTTTGGTTGTCAATAGTCACTCAGAACAAGAGAAATTTGAGTATCCAATATAGACTAACGAATTGCATATATAGACTTGTTCAACTTCGTGTTTGGCTACTATTTGGGGCCTAAGGTTCCAATTCTTCCCTGATTGTTGCTTCCAGGATTGTCGCATGTTGTGCTCTTGATCCCTGTTCCACATAGATTAGTTTTTCCTATACATGTTGAGGGATATAATCATGATGTCAGGATGTGACTACTCCCACCCTATCCTATAGGTTTGGGTTACCTCGTATACCCCGTGATGTTGAGGTTTTAGAACCCCTCCTCACATGGCCCCTTTATCGTGGCATGGTGTTGCTTCTTTCCAAAAAACGTGATGAGATTTGGGACCTCCTCTTCCCGATACGATTAAATAGTGCCAAACAAGAGAGGGTACTAGTATCACAACTTTCCATCCCAAGGTGCTCCACGTCGTGAGTGATGTGACAGTATGGTTCAATTTTTATCATTCCATGGGTGCTTCAATGGTAGAGAGCTAATATTGTGCCCTTATACCTGTTGGGTATGTGTTATATTCTTTCCACAACTAATCATGCGTAGGGGGGGTGGGGGGTCACAGGTGGGGAAATAGCCCCCCCTATACGTTGTGTTGGGCACAATGTTAGGGGGGTCACAGAGGGGGCGGTAGCCCCCCTTTCAGGGTCCGGGGCAGTGCCCCGGAAACATTTTTTGGTCCTTATTTTCCGGTGGGCAGATCCGCCCATGGTTTTGTGCATGGGTTTGCACATGGTTTTGAGGTACGATGGTTTTCGACCCCTGGTATTTTGTAGATCCGATCAAGGGAACTACGGTTATGTTCTAATCCATGGTTAATGGATTGGGGTTTATGTATGCTTCAGCATGTATATATGTGTGTTGTAACACTAAAAGGAATATAATGAAAAATCAAGCTGGTCATCTCGATTTGGGATCCAGGGAAAATATTTGGGTTTATCTGTTTTATGTTTTATGCTCTCGCTATTGTTTATTTTATGTTTTAAGATTCGTTTGCAGATAATTTTTGTACAGGTTTAAAACCTACATTTGGTATCAGAGATTTTTCGGCTTCAAGGGGACGCCTTTTCTGTTGAGGGGTTTTTTTCTCGGGCCTGAGGTAGACCCTGTTCAGTGGGAGATCTGCGGGATCAATTCTTGCGCTGAAAGAAGATGACGAGCGGCGGGAAGATAGAGATCGAGAAATGTAATGGTCAGATTTTTGAGTTGTGGAAGCTCAAGGTGGAGGATCTGCTAGTGGATAAATATCAGTGGATCACGGTAGATCCAGGTACTAAACCAACGACAATGTCAGATGAAGACTGGAAGAAGCTGGATCGGAAGGCAAAGAGCACAATACGGTTGTGCGTATCAGATTCAGTATTGTTGAATGTATCTGGGGAAGCTACGGTGAATACCTTGTGGGACAAGCTAGGGACTTTGTACCAATCTAAGTCTCTGGTGAATAAATTGTTCCTGCGAAAAATCCGTATAACTTGAGGATGAAGGATGGAGACTCGGTGATAGAGAATTTAAACACCTTCAATACTGTGGTAAGTTAGCTGTCATCTGTTGATATTAAAATCTCAGATGAAGATAAGTGCATCAGTTTGATGTGTTCTCTACCAGACTCGTGGGACAGTCTGGTTATTGCAATAGGTAGCAATACAACTACCTTGAATTTTGATGACATTCTCTCAGCCTTGTTGTCGGAGGAAATGAGGCAGGAAATATGGAGGGTCAGAATGGAGATATGCCTTATCTACATGCAGGAAGGTCCCGGAGAGCAGGAAACGAATAGTCCTCCGGTGGGAGATCTAAATCTCACTGGAAATTTACGTAAAAATGCGGAAAGGAAGGGAACTACAAAAAGGACTACGGATCTAAAGCTCCTGAGAAAGGAAAGGGATCTGATGATGCTCCTTCTGCAGAGGCAAAAACCACCTCGGATGAAGGTGGGGATGTGTATTTGGCTTCTTCTTCAAATACACATGTAGATCATGAGTCATGGTTGATTGACTAAGGTGCATCCTTTCACTTCACTCCCCATAGGGAGTGGTTCTGCGAGTATGAGAAATATGATGGCGGTGATGTCTTCTTAGGTGATGATAGGAAGGCTAGAATCGTTGGACGTGGAAAAGTCAAGCTGAAGCTGCAAGGTGGAAGGATTAGAACACTTCCTGGTGTTCTTCACATTCCTGCATTGGCCAAAAATCTTATTTTTGTAAGCAAAATGGATGATGCAGGTGTAAAAATAGTGTTCAAGAAAGATGCCTGTAAGATGGTTCGGGGAGCACTGGTATTAATGCGAGGAGTTTGGATTGGAACTTTGTACAAGCTTCAGGGAAGCACTGTTATTAATGGGTGCAATAGTTCTATGGCTCTTGAAAGTGGAGCGGAAAACCTAGCGGTCTCTGGAGAAAAGACCATGCTATGGCATCAAAGGCTTGGACATATTGGAGAGAAGGGCCTTCGGATACTACATGGAAATGGTATGATAGAAGGTATGTCTAATAGCTCTCTGGATTTTTATTTATGTGAACATTATGTATATGGGAAGAAGAATCGGGTGAGTTTTCCTTCTGGTGCTAAGAGGGCGAACAAGATATTAGAGCTTGTGCACGTGACGTCTTTGGACCTGTGTCGATTCCATCACTGGGTAAGTCTGTGTACTATGTTTCATTCATAGATGACTTCTCAAGGAATACATGGATATATTTCTTGAGGAATAAATCTGAAGTCTTTGACAGATTTAAATAATTTAAGGCTCTGGTGGAAAACCAGATAGAGAAGAATATAAAGCTGTTGAGGACATATAATGGTGGGGATTCTGCAAGAATAAATTTGAAGAGTTCTGTAAGAAGTGTGGTATAGCATGACAAAAGACTACTCCATACACACCTTAGAAAAATAGAGTTGTAGAAAGAATGAACAGAACGCTGATGGAAAAGGCAATTAGAAGCATGCTCAGTGGTACCATGTTAGGACAATAATTTTGTGCAAAGGCAGTGGAGAATACATGTTACTTGGTTAACATATCACCTTCATCAGCGTTGGAGGATAAGGCTCCACATGAGGTATGGACTGGTAAGAAACCCTCTCTTTCACATCTGAGGGTATTTGGATGTGATGCATATGTACATGTTCCAAAGGAGAAAAGGACAAAGTTGGATAATAAATCTTAAAGGTGCATCTTTATTGGGTATAAGGATGATTTAAAGGGTTACAAGATTTGGAACCTAGAAACAAGGAAGGTTGTGTACAACCAAGACGTGGTGTTTATAGAGGTGAAAGATGTCATTAAACATGAAGTCCTACCAAAGGAACCTGAGAAGATAGAGTTTGAGCTAAAGGAGGATGAATCAGACTCTACAACAGAAGAAGACTCATAAGAGGAAGAGCCACAAACTTCAGTTGTGAGAAGATCAACTCGGGAAAGAAGACAACCAGAAAGGTATAGTCCATTTGCTTTCTGTTCAAATTTTTCTTTAACTATAACCGTACATGATCCTCTAACTGTCAAGGAGGCAATAGATTCAGAGGATGGAAAACTCTGGAAGGAGGCCATGGTTGATGAAATGGCATCCTTGCACAAAAATGAGGCATGGGATCTGGTGGAGTTGTCGGCTGGAAGGAAGCCCATCGGGAGAAAATGGGTGTTTAAGAAGAAGATGAATGTAGAAGGCAAGGTGGAGAAATACAAAGCCTTGCCAGGCAAAGGTTATTCCCAGGTGCTAGAAATTGATTTTGGTGATATTTTTTCTCCTGTTGCCAAAGTTACTTCTATTAGATTACTTTTATCTATTGTTGCTGCATTTGATTTTGAGGTAGAACAGATGGATGTGAAGACAACATTTCTTCACGGGGATCTGGAAGAGGAGATCTACATGAAACAACCTGAAGGCTTTATGGTGAAGGGGAAGAAAGAACTAGTATGCAGGTTAAAGAAGTCTTTGTATGGGTTAAAACAGTCACCAAGGATGTGGTATCAGAAATTTGATACCTACATACGAGGACTTGGCTTCACCAGAAGCAAGGAGGATCACTATGTTTATTTTAAATTAATTGGTGATCGTATTATTTATTTGGTCTTGTATGTGGATGATATGTTGTTGGTTGGAAATGACAAAGAAATTATCCAAGATTTGAAGACCCAACTGTTCTCCAAATTCGACATGAAGGATCTTGGTGCTGCAAACTATATTTTTGGCACGTCAATTAAGAGAAATCGAGAAAAGAGGAAGCTCTAGTTAAACCAGAGGAAGTATGTCGAGTCTATATTGCAGAGGTTCAATATGCAATATGCAGGATAATAAACCGGTGAATGTTCGGATTCCTATAGGTACAAAGTTGTCTGTTGAACAGTGTCCCAGGACACAAGAAGAAGAGGAGGATATGTCTCGTGTTCCATATGCAAGTGCAGTGGGTAGCCTGATGTATGCAATGGTTTATACTAGACCAGACATTTCACATGCAGTGGGAGTATTGAGCAAGTTTATGTCAAACCCAGGGAAGGAGAATTGGATAGCAGTGAAGCAGGTTTTTATATATTTACTTGGAACTAGAGATTATAGTTGTGCTACCAGGGAAGACCAGGAGTGGAAAGAGTGTTGGACATTCGTGGTTTTGTTGATACAGACTGGGCTGGACATATGAACCAAATAATATCTACAAGTGGGTATGTTTTTAGCCTATTTGGAGGTGCAGTCAGTTGGATGAGTAAAATACAGTCTGTAGTGTCTCTTTCAACTATATAGATTGAATACATAGCAGCCACTCATGCAAGCAAGGAAGAATTTTGGTTGCAGAGATTGTGTTCAAGTATGGGGTTGGTGTAGCAAGCTATAAGGATAGATTGTGATAGCCAAAGTGCAATTTTCTTGGCTAAGAACCCTGCTTATCATTCAAAGACAAAACACATTGATGTTCAATATCACTTTGTGAGAGATATGGTTGAGGCTAAAAGGGTGTTGCTGGTAAAGGTGGAAACTTTGAAGAATGTTGTAGATGCATTGACGAAGTCTATAAGCACTCAGAAGTTCTCTTGGTGTAGAGAAACAATGGGTGTTGCAGAACTGGGTTAATGACTAAACTCTCCTGTGGCCCCCTGCAGAAAGAAAACAACAAGTGGGAGAATGTTTGGTATGTGTTATATTCTTTCCAAGACTAATCACGTGTGGGGGGGTCGTAGGGGGGGCGATAGCCCCCCCCTGTATGTTGCGTTGGGCGCAATGTCGGGGGGGTCATGGGGGGCAGTATCCCCCCCTGTCATGGTCCGGGGTAGCACCCCAGAATAATTTTTTGGTCCTTATTTTCCGGTGGGCGGATCCGCCCATGGTTTTGTGCATGGGTTTGCACATGGTTTTGGGGTACGATGGTTTTCGGCCCCTGGTATTTTGTAGATCCAGTCAAGGGAACTACGGTTATGTTATAATCCAGGGTTAATGGATTTGGGTTTATGTATGCTTCGACATGTATATATATGTGTTGTAACACTAAAAGGAATATAATGAAAAATCAAGCTGGTCGTCCCACTTTGGGATCCAGGGGAAAATCTATGTGTTTATCTGTTTTATGTTTTATGCTCTTGCTATTGTTTATTTTCTGTTCTAAGATTCATTTGCAGATAATTTCTGTACAGGGTTAAAACCTACAATACCACGTCCACTAGCTGAAAGAATAGGGAGTGATCGTAATTAGTGTCCAACTCCCACTTGTTGATGGATAAAAAGCTTCTCCACCAAATAGAATTTCCTGAAGCCACCTGCTATGAGTCTTAGGCCCTTAAACATAGACCATCCACCTTTCCTACCAAAAGTATAATTCAAACTCCTTCCCACACTCTAACTACCACCACCACTCAATTTGGATTTAAGGCTAATTGAGGAGGAGCCCTCTCTTCTTAGGCGTGAGGAGACAAGAGTGTGTTCAAAAATAATTCCAATTGTATTCCAATTTTCTCCAAGCAAGTATCTTTGGATAGTGCCCACTACAGAAAATGACCCACAATTCAGCGGTCAAGTTCTACTTTGCCCTGAGTATCCCTTCTATCACCAACAGTGGTTTGAACCCACAGAGAAAGTAACTATATTGGTTTTGCAGAGTTGAATTAAAAATTTGGCATAATGCATGTTACCTGGGGGGTATTTTTGAGAATATATTGTTGGCTGTAGAACCACCCATTCATCTGGGTCAATGCTTTTTTCTTTTCTTCCATGTGGGTTGAGTGAGCAAGCATGAGATTACTAGTACCCCCCACTCCCTAAAAACAATGATTTCAACGCTTGGAGATGTACCCCCTTGTAACGCTACCACACCAGAGTTGGAATTTGTCTCACCCTTCCACCACCCTCATGAATAAACCATTAATTGTACTTCTCATCGCCACATATTGAGGCCCTTCAGCGAGTTGCACTCATCTAGTAGCCTCTTTCTCTTGTCTCCACCTCATGATTCTACCAGCCATAGAAAAATGTTTTCCAACATTCCCCATCGATTGGCATATCTAGTTGTGTTGGATCACCTGATGATTTAATTTCAAAGGAAGATATAGTCTATTTTTAGTTACTATGTAGGAGATTGTCCTCTGTTTTTCCATTGATTAGCACCTGACCAACTTAACATTCATATTGTATGTACCCTCTATTACTTTCATCATATTCATTGCTTGACATGATTATTCATGCATCACGTGACCTTCCCTGCTGCAAACTTGTTCCATTTTTGGGGGTCGTGCTACCACGTCTCCCTTCTTAGTGGTTAGGTGAGGCAATGGCAGACCACCCCTCTCTTGCTCTTCTCTCATCATTCCATCCAGGGATCATAAATTTTTATCATTAAATAAATATGAAATCATAATTTTTTTAATGAAACTTTCATTTAGATAAAAGGATAAGAAGTCTCAGAGGAAATAAAGAGATGACAAGAATATCTTTGTGGTATTTTGAGGAGTGACTAGAGTTATGTGCCAAAGATAAGATTTAAAATTGATATTTCATTTTATTTTTATTTTAGGAAAGATAATTTCCCTTTCAACCTGGGGGCTAGAGGTTGTTGGTACTAGGCCAATCCACAAGTGTACTTACACGAAGCCATTACAGGAATTCCCAATAGGTCATTAGCGGGGATTTAAACTTGGGTGGGGAATATAACAACCATTCTACACAACCACCTGAGATAACCCCACTTAAAAATTGATATTTCATTTATTTAAGTGATAAGTTTGTTAGGTTAAATTTAATTTGGAAATTGCTATATTTCATTTTACTATACTATTTTTAATATTTATATTTATTAACTAAAAGGGTCTTATTCATTTATTATTATTATTATTATTATTTGTAAACTCCCTAAAGAAAAAGAAAATGAGAAACAAAACTTATATTTAAAAGAATGAAGAATTTATTAACTTGTGCTTATATTGTTTTTTCAATTTTTAAGAATCTAATATAATAGTAGAAACACATGCCCTCATACATAATACTTTCCACGTTTATATATATATATATATATATATATATATATATATATATATATATATATATATATATTTTCAATGTCTAGCAATTGAAAATAAAAAGTTACTTATGATTAAATTTTTTTTATTGAGACGGACGAATCTGCCATAATCTCCTTACTCCTTTCTATAAGCTACCATAGCATATATATATGTATGTATGTATGTATGTATATATATATATATATATATATATATATATATATATATATATATATATATATATATATATATATATATATATATATATATATATATATATATTCTATTATATATATATATAGAAGGAATTACACATATCCTTCTTCATTTTGAATAAGACACCAATAAAAAAAAATTTAATCATAAGTAACTTTTTATTTTCAATTGCTAGACATTGAAATAATTTGCTCAACAATAGCATTAAAATATTTTATTTATGGTCCCAATTGTTCACAATATTTATATTAAAATATTTGTTTTTGTTATTAATATATTTTAAATATACTTCTTCGTTATATAAAGAAAGTATATATCTCTCTCTCTTTCTCTCTCTCCATAATTCATATTCATCTATATACCTATTTTAAATATACTTCTTCATTATATAAAGAAAGTATATATCTCTCTCTCTTTCTCTCTCTCCATAATTCATATTCATCTATCTACCTATCTATATAGTCTATATTGAGATATTTTACTTAAAATGTGTATTGAAATATTTTATTATTGTCCACATTGAAATATTTTAATTTATTTTCCCAAGTAAAAGTCACAATTTTATTCATTTGAAATAAATCACATATTGTAGATGCTAGGTAGTGTTGTAACAATATTTGGTTTGGATAAGTTAGCATGTTAGTTGGAAAAATAAAAATAAAATGCTAAGTTAGGATATGGAAGAAAAAGAAAAATAAAAAAATCTTAGGAATAATTATGTTTTTATGCATCCATGTCAAAATAAAAATGTTAGAGTTAGTTGCCCTAAAGAAACAAGGCAAAAAGAAAAAATGTTAGGGATGCAAACAAAATAAAAATGTGAATGCTTTAGTCTTTAAAAATAAATCATGGTCGCCTGTTTAAATGCATCGAACTACCAAAAGATCAAAAATTAATTAATGACGATTAAATTCTTTAAAAGGGGGTTTATATTTCATTACTTAAGCAGACGGTATAGCGCTTATTTTAATTTTATCATAAAGTCACTAGAGGACAAAAGGTCAAATCGCAAGGAATAAAGCACTGGCAAGTTTTAACGGGTGATCTTTCACCCACTCAAGATTGACGGCAGAGGATCACTTTGCGAACCCCCCCCCCCCCTACCAACCATTTCTTGTTAATGCGGGGGGGGGGGGTCTGAAATGTGGTTTTAATGGCTGATTTTTTTTGCAATGTGTCAACACCACACGACTTCGCACCCCCTCTGCCAAAAACTGTAAACCAGGAGGTACCCCCCCCCCCCCAATGAAATCCACTAGTGATTTTTCTTCCAGCATTTGTTTCCTCCCGCGCCTCAAGCCAACAGATCCTCCTTCCACACCATAATCATCGGCCATCAAACCAATAACACCATGCCATGTCATCCAATCGTTACCCTCCTACGCATTTTCTCCCTAACCATTGTACTCTGTTGTTCACACGATCCTCCCCTAACCGTTTGGTGCATCGTTGCTCATTAAAAACCCGCTCCTGAACCGTTAAAATCCTACGATCACTATCCAGACCGTTAAACTTAGATTTCCACCTATAAAATAGTTGGCAGAGTGCCTTATACCACTTTACCTTCTCATTTATTTGTCATCAGCTCTGTATTTTGTTCCCTATCATCATTTCTGCTACCACTGTCACCCTTTCTGCAAACCACCTAATATTCAAGCTCTTTCTCCCAGTCTATATCCTTGTTAAAATGGCCCCAAAATCCAAGCCCAAAAATCCGGTGACCCCTAAAGGAAAATCAAAGAAATAGGTGGTTGAAGAAGTGCAGGTCACCAACTCGATTGTAGAAGAAATCCCCACTTATACACCACAACTTAACCTGGATCTGATACCCCTCGCAGACACCTTTTTTAAGGTCTCAGATGATCACTGTGAATTCAATTTTCATGAGCTATATATGTGGCTCAAATAGAAGCACAGTGATAATTAGGACCCTATCAGGTTCTGGGAATCAATGTTTCCTCTATTTTCCTTTCCACAGACCCATTCTTTCCCGGACCATATTTCCTGGTGTCAAACACAGTATGATCCCATAAAGAGATCAGTGGTGGCTCATAATGGAAAAATTCTGATCACCATCTCCCCAGAGACCATAAACCAAATGCTCCTCATCCCTTCATCTAATTCTCTATCCCATTTTTCACCTATTGCTCTTATGGACCTCTACCATAAGCTAACCTTCCCACAGAGAGCCTAGATATTTGAGATATTCCTACCTGAAGATGTAGAATTTCCCAAGAAAAATCCACCATACTCATCCTCAATATTTTCTGAAGCCTATAAACACTTCATTTCACTTATTTCATACCTGATAGGATACCCAAATGACCAAACAGTTGATGAACCCATCATGGGGTTCTTATCCATTTTCAGCAAAGACAAAGCGCCATTGTTCATGTAAAATTACAGCCAACTCTTGGCTGAAAATATACATGAGAAATTCATGAAATTTACAACACAGATTGTGTTTAATTACACTTCTATAATTATTCACATGTTTATTTTTCAACAGGCAGAGATGCTTCCTATCCACTTCAGTAAACATTATGCACAAGGAGTGAATCAATAATTAATTCACTGGACAGAGTTAGTTAGGGCTACATCAACAACAACTACTTTTTCAGAGTTCATAGACTCCTTCATACACTCAATAAAGCAGCTACTTACTCGTCAAACAGAACCCATAATTGGGGAAGAAATCAAAATTATCTTACACTTGAGTGACCAAGCCAAAACTGGGGATTGGTATTTATACCTTAGAGTATATTAGACAAATGATAAGCATGGATGATCTCCATTTTGTCTCGGGGAAAATGAAAGCTCAGTCCAAGCTCAAGGCAAGCATTGGATCCTTCATCTGTAATACCATATCAGCTGGTGTTGAAGCTGATGCAATGTTAAAGAAAATGGGTTTCCAACCAAGTTTCGCTTGGTCCTACTGTGACCCCCATGGCATTATTTATGCTCCGAAAGTTGAACTCAAAACAACTTCCTATACTCATACCTCCAAAACAGAAATAGAGAAATATACGAATCAAGATGAATGGGTTTAAGGCACTCTTCAGGAGACATATGAACAAGTTATTTCAACTTCTAATGTGTAGACCCTAATTCTTGAGAGTAAGCAGCAAAAAAGAGTCAGAGAAGAGCCTCCACATGCCAAAGAAATCATGAAGAAGTTTATCTTGTAGCATAAAAAGCCAAATCTTGGTTCAACTTTACTTTCAAAAGGAGAGCAACCAGAGATTATTGATTTGGGAGAGACTAAAGTTTCTACATCGACAAGTGTTCCTATGACTCCTACATCATCATCACTTGCTAGAGAACCTCTGGAGATTATCCAGCACTCAGATGTCATTTCTTTTAAAGAAGAGAACATTTTCTCTAGATTCTTATACATTAAGCATAAACATGAGGCATTAAAATATGATGTCTATAGTCAGTTATGGAAGAAAACATCAACTTCCCATCACAGGCTTCTCACTGCCTTTGACAGTGAGAAAGGAAGGATGCAAATGGCATTTTTGCAAGTAATAGTTCCATTTCCAAAGACTCATGTTGAATATAAAAAGACTGTGTTTTATTTTTATGCAAGTCAAATCCATCATATAGATCAGATGTACATGCACAAACAACCTGGGGAGATGATTTTTTCAACAATGACAACAACAGCCATGTCACTCTCAAAACTGAAGACTGCACTGTAAAATGTTCAATATCAGCTTAAGATTGAAAATATGTCTTCATTGGCCAAAGACAACAGATTAAAGTCTTTGGAGGACCTCGTAGTGAAATTTGGATATGATCCAAAAGACTACAAGGCAGTTGAGGAAATTATCAAAAAGAAGAATGCATACGTCTCTGCTCTATGCAAACAACTCAAATTACCTTCAACTGAAGATCCACAGACAAAGGAAATTGCAGAAAATGAATACAACAAAGAGGAGATGCTCAGATTGATCATTGATCAAAATATTCAAATTAGAAAGATGGAAGAAAAGATTGAAGAATTACTAAAGGAGAAATCAGCAACACAGGTGGCTACTGATCATAATTTAGCAGTTCAAACATATTTTGAAGGTACTTGGCTTTCATCATCCTTGACCACAACTTATACAGCAAATTTGACACAAGATTTGGCTATTCAGAAGCAGGAACATGAGAAATGGTAGCAAAGATTTCATATTCTAGAATCACAGAAGATCAGAAATGATACCTTATAAATGGAGGAAATGAAAAAGTCTCACAAGTTGGGACTTAAGGTGAAAGAATTAGAAAGTGAATCTTTAATGGCAGGAACATTGGCTGAAGCCAAGCAGAACATTTGGGAAGACATCAACAAGTCTATGACAAAGGTATGGCCATCCATACATATTATTTTCGAACAGCAAGAGCTCATCATCAAGTGTAAAGCAGCAATAGAAGAGCAGAAAGAGCATCTCAAGAAAAATCCAAGTGAAGCCACTGACATGATCAAGGTCTTGAACTCAAAGAACAAAGAAGAGTTGGAAGAAATCAACATATTGGACAGAACTGCAACAATATTAGAGATCAAAAAAGTTTTATAGAAGAGGAATTTAATCAACCAACTACAAACAAAATGTGAAGATTTGAATATTGTTGTTCAAATATTTCATACAAAGTTTAATGTCTTGAATCATAAAGGACTACCAGGATTGGTAGGATTAGATGATAAATTGATTAAATTAGAATATTACTATAAAAATCTATATACTATTGCAGTGGATAAGTCAAAATTTGCAAGTATTAAAGGACAGGTTACAGGGAAAGCATTTCTAGAAGCTTTCTAGTTTGATTTGATTATTCAACATCAAATCAAACATTTTTTCATTTAGAAGCCTACTTTCAACAGATATACGGAGGTAGATGAAATATTAAGAAAGGTGATGAGTGTAGAAATCCCAAGTCAAGACAAATAGGATAAATTTTTTGAGACCATCGAGTAAAAGTGTGATATTTACAACATGCCAGCACATCAGATTTTCAAGGTTCCATTCATCAACAACTTCCATCAAAAGGGGCCAAGTCATCAATAGCTTCCATGAAAAGAGAGACACATCATCTATTTGTTTTCTTCTTTTATTCTTCTCTATTCTCTTATTGTAATCAGTTTACGATATTTCTGAGTTTTAGAAATTGGTATAAATAACTCTCATTTCGAGTTAAGGGTTGCACCCTTGAATAAGAGAATTTTTGTAAGAAGAATTGTACAAGTTTTTTGATCATCAATAATAGAAGAAGGATTTTGAATTTGTCTCATACAGCTTTGTTCCTTCTGTGAGTTTTTCCTGTTTTCATTACATGTTTTCTCTTCATATGTTTAATGGTTATCAAGATAATCAAGTGAGATTAATTGTGTTTTAGTTATCTTATAATTCCTCCTAAATTTATTATCAATATACAGAATAATTTACTAAACAGTTTGTTGATGTAAGTCCCTTTCATTTATAAATTGTCAGCATCTTGATAATGTTAAATGTATTCTGTTGAACTTTTATACATTGTTTAAAGGTTTTCAAACTTATGATTAATTAAAGAATTCAATCTGAATATTTGGTTATCATATCTTCTTACATAAAACCAACTTAACCATTTACAAAACCTTAATCACTGTGTGATATTCATATTTTCTGATATTATCTGAAAGATTTAATCAATAACTGTTTGCAAAAGTTATCTTATAAATTGGTCATCCAAAATTTTCAAAACACAACAAAACATTATAGATGTTTTGGCATAATTATTAACCCCAATTATCTCAAAGGAAAACAGGTAGCATGTGCATCAATTCACAGATCTTGGTATACAAGATTAGAAAAAACAACTCATCATCGAGTTAACCTATTCTACCCTTTCCTACCATTCTTTTTTTCCACTTTCTTCCAACCATTAGAGTTGTACGGGGGAGATACAATAGACAATTGTGTCTCTTTTACATTTGGCTGGATTTCTTTGTTAGAATCTGAACTTTCGGAAATGTGTGTGTGTTCGTTTGGTGCCATTAGCTAGTTTTTCAGCCGAAGCCATCTCTAGTTGTTTTTTGTTGTTTGGATGGTATTGGAACCAATGCAGATTGATGCTTGACCTCATCCTTCAACAAAGTTTCATGGGTATTATGAGCATTGTTGTTGGTGGTATTATTTGTGGGATCTGCTACTTTTGTTTCTTCTTCCCGAGTTTCTAGAAATTGCCAACCTTTCGGCTTTTGTGATTGTCTTTTTTTCCTTTATTTTTTGGCTTATGGACAAGCATTTTGAAGATGGCCAGTATGAAGAAAAATACGACAACGAAAGGTTGTATTCTCATAGTCAAGGGATTGAGACCACTATTGGTTGTTGAAATATAGATGGATGCAGTCAGGTAACCCTTTACTAAGGTCTACCTCCACACGTATTCTGGAAAAGGTAAAGATGTCCATTGAGACTCATTCAGCATCTATCTTTAAGAATTTCCCCAGTGAATTCCCAATTCTTGCTAATACTTTGTGATGCAAAAAATATAGTGGTAGATTATGTAATCTTATCCACACAGGAATTTTGGATATCACCATGGTATTTTCATCAAATCCTCGAAACCATGGTGTCATAAATAGGCCCGCATTTCCCCAAAACCATGGTCCCTTGTTTAGTGCATAATCTCTATATTTTGTTGTATCAAATTTAACGATAAAAAACCTCTCGCACATAAATGGATATCATAGTTTATTAGCCATATAGAATAAATTCATTCACATAATGCCTCTGATTTGGGCTAGAATCCATTGAATATACATATAACTTCTTTATTATGGACTTCGTCATGAATCTCATTTACCTCAGGCAGATTTATTGTCAAAGATGGCACTTGGATCATCTACTCCACTATGTAAGGGCCAGGTTTAGTGGGAGCATGCGCTGCTTCCTCCTTCCCCTTGACTACATATTTGAACAATATTGGTCCTTTTGAACTAGTTCCAAAACATCCACCTAGAAGCCTCTTGTTAATAATGATAATTGAATCTGGTCCAATGCCATAATCTTGTAGATTAGATTCGTCTTGCAAGATTTTCCATGCATGAATCAGAATTTGTAGGTTGGATGGAATGCCTATCTTGTCTTGAATCCTTTGTCTAAGAGTTCTGATCCATTCCCCGTTGTCGACTCGCAGACATACTGATTTTCCTTCCAATGTTATAATAAATATTTAGATCGGGGTGTCTTCAAGTGGATCTAGTTTTGGGTCATCTAGATCCAACCCCATAGAAGGTCTTCGCTCTTTGCATGCAAGTATTTCATGTTGAGAAGCGGGGTCATATCCGCACCCAACTCGTGGCTTCTGCATTTGTATATATATTTCACACCCGGTATAGCATGTACAATGTGGATGTTGGTAGAGCCAAGTATACTTATTTGTATAACCCCAACACTAATCTGGTAAGGGCACAGGTCTGCCTTCATATGAAATATCGATGGACGGATCTATAATGCAATAAATAAGATCATATATCGTACAATGCAACCTCAAATCTAGCTAATGTATGGAAAATCCTCCTCTAGAGCGAGATCATTCCAGTGATATAGCGTTGAGAACCTACCACATGAATTTGGAAATGTTAGGTCTATTGCTAACATCGATCAGTGGCCATGGAAGTGATCTTCTACTACGGGAGGGCAGATGGAAGTTTTCTTTTGCTTTGATTTATTGATCATGCAGATCTAATCCAGGTTTCTCTGACCTTCTTTCAGTCCTACCCATAAGACAAGAGCTTTCAGGGACAAACTTACAAGATCATATTTTATAGGCAAGTCAGTAGAATGATAGGTTTAAAGGGCTCATGCACAGGTTACATCAGAGTATTGGTACAAGTACAGGTACAGTTAGCGGTATAGGTACAGGTGGTGGTATAGATACATGTAGTGGTATAGGTAAAGGTAATGGTACAAGTATAGGTACAGGTGCTAAAGATGTAGACTATCATCTCGCAGCATATGGCTTGATCAGATTTCGAGATAGGATATATGTGCTAGACAGTAGTGAGCTCAAGAATATTATCTTGATGGAGTTTCATGCAAAACTGTATTTAGGTCACCCGAGCTACCAGAAGACACTAACAATAGTAAATAAATTTTATTATTGGTTGAATCTGAAGAAGAATGTGGCAGATTTTGTGGCTAGATGTTTGGATTGTCAGCGGGTAAAGGTAGAGTGTAGGCATCCAGTTGGACTACAATAGCCGATTGTGATTACAGAGTGGAAATGAGGGGTCATTTCCATGGATTTCATTACAAGGTTTTTGAGGACATCTAGAAAGCATGATTCCATTATGGTTGTGGTCGACATGTTGACTAATCCATCCCACTTAATTCCAGTGAAGTCTACTTATTCAGCTTTAAATGATGTAGCATAGATTTTCATCATATATGTAGTGAGGTTGCATGGTGTCCCGAAGAATATTGTGTTATATGGAGATGAAAATTTGACTTCCAATTTTTGGAAGCAGTTGTTTGTAGGTTTAGGTACAAATTTGGCCTTCAGTACAACCCATCATCCATAGAAATATGGACATACAAAGAGGGTCAATAGGATGTTGGAGGACATGTTGAGGATGTATGTGATGCATCAACAAATGAGATGTGTTGGGTTTTTGTTATATTCTTTCCATGACTCGTCACACGCGGGGGGGTAACAGGGGGGGCGATAGCTGGCCTTGTATGTTGTGTTGGGCGCAATGTATGGGGGGGTCACAGGGGGGGCAGTAGCACCCCCTGTCGGGGTCCAGGGCAGCGCCCGGAAAAATTTTTTGGTCCTCATTTTCCAGTGGGTGGATCCGCCCATGGTTTTGTGCATGGGTTTGCACATGGTTTTGGGCTACGATGGTTTTCGACCCTTGGTATTTTGTAGATCCAGTCAAGGGAACTAGGGTTATGTTCTAATCCAGGGTTAATGGATTGGGGTTTATGTATGCTTCGGCATGTGTATATATGTGTTGTAACACTAAAAGAAATAATGAAAAATCAAGCTGGTCGTCCTGATTTGGGATCTAGGGGAATATCTCTGTGTTTATCTGTTTTATGTTTTATGCTCTCGCTACTGTTTATTTTCTGTCTTTAAGATTCGTTTGCAGTTAATTTATGTATAGGGTTAAAAACTACATTTGGTATCAGAGCAGTTTCGGCTTCAAGGGGACGCCTTTTCTACTGAGGAGTTTTTTTCTCGGGCTTGAGGTAGACCCTGTTTAGATGGAGATCTGCGGGATCGATTCTTGCGGTGAAAGAAGATGGCAAGTGGCAGGAAGATAGAGATCGAGAAATTTAATTGTCATAGTTTTGAGTTGTGGAAGCTCAAGATGGAGGACCTGCTGGTGGATAAATATCAGTGGATCGTTGTAGATCAGGGTACTAAACCAACGGCAATGTCAGATGAAGACTGGAAGAAGATGGATCAGAAGGCAAAGAGAACAATATGATTGTGTGTCTCAGATTCAGTATTGTTGAATGTATCTAGGGAAGCTACGACGAAGACCTTGTGGGACAAGCTAGGGACTCTGTACCAATCTAAGTCTCTGGTGAATAAATTTTTCCTATGGAAAAAGTTGTATAACCTGAGGATGAAGGATGGAGACTCGGTGACAGAGCATTTGAATGCCTTCAATACTGTGGTAAGTCAGCTATCATCTATTGATATTAAAATCTCAGATGAAGATAAGTGCATCATTTTGTTGTGTTCTCTACCAGACTCATGGGAAATTCTAGTTGTTGCAATAGGTAGCAATACAACTACCTTGAATTTTGATGACATTGCCTCAGCCTTGCTGTCAGAGGAAATGAGACAGAGAAATATGGAGGGTCAAAATGGAGATGCCTTATCTGTACGAGGAAGGTCCCAGAACAGAAACAAGAATAAGGTTTCGAGTGGGAGATCTAAATCTAGAGGGAGATCTAAATCTCCTGGAAATTTTGTAAAGGTGTGCTGGAAATGCGGAAAGGAAGGGCACTAAGAAAAGGACTGCAGATGTAAAGCTCCTAAGAAAGCAAAAGGGATCTGATGATGCTCCTTCTGCAGAGGAAAAAACCACCTCGTATGAATTTGGGGATGTGTATTTGGCTTCTTCTTCAAATACACATGTAGATCATGAGTCATGGTTGATTGAATCGAGTGCATCCTTTCAATTCACTCCTCATAGGGAGTGGTTCTGCAAGTATGAGAAATATGATGGCGGTGATGTCTTCTTAGGTGATGATAGGAAGGCCAGAATCGTCGGACGTGGAAAATTCAATCTGAAACTGCAAGGTGGAAGGATTAGAACACTTCCTGGTGTTCTGCACATTCCTGAATTGGCCAGAAATCTGATTTCTATAATCAAGTTGGATGATGCAGGTGTAAAAATAGTGTTTGAGAAAGATGCCTGTAAGATGGTTCGGGGAGCACTGGTATTAATTTGGGGAGTTTTGATTGGAACTCTGTACAAGCTTCAGGGCAGCACTATTATTGATGGGTGCAACAGTTCTATCATTCCAGAAAGTGGAGCGGAAAGCCTAGTGGTCTCTGGAGAAAATATGATGGGATGCCTTCATGTTACACCCACATTATCCACTCTCATGCATATATAAAATGCATCCCAAAATTTGGGCCCAAGTAAATTTCAGTCCGGGCAAGCTTACCAGTTTAATGCTGAAGCTTTTCTCCAAAGGTTATAAAACCCCCCATCACATATTATGCCCTTGTATAAAAAAAACCCATATTTCATAAAGATCCTACAACCATATCAACGCGTGGGAAATATCTAATGAAAGTCTGTGGTCTAAACCATATAATAGGGATCCTTGGTCCCACCAACTTATATTTCCTTAACGTAAACCTTCACCCTCATTCATATTAAAGAGAGATTGGATTAATGCATATCCAATGGATAACAATTATTAAAAGGCCTTCGACCTTTTTGGTTTAAAACCCAACGCCGAATCATATTAAGGTTCTGGGCCCCACAGCCCATCATAAACAAATCATCGCATAAAATTTATAACGTACCTTGCATTAACCTTCGCGCATCTTCACGATGCGAATGCAGCCAATCTTCAACGGCAACCGATCGGACGACAATCGCATTATTTTCCACACGGGGCTTTAAAGCTCCGAAAAAGTGAAAAATCGGCGGTATTTCAATACAGCCTAAGCCACATGTCACCAGAAGACCGATATCGCATTCCTTTTGGGAATTTAGCTTATCACTTTTAAACTTTGCGAAGACCACTCTTGGTTTCTCCAAACCCACCTTTACTATTCACGCTTCTCATGGTTCCGTTCCTCCGGCTCAAGGTTCCACTCTATCTCCCCAACGTTACAGATCGCCTTTACTTGTGTAACTCCGCCTCACCATTACAATTCGAAGATCCGCTCCTTCAAATAGAGTCTAACATGGACTTGAATATTTCCAATATCAAAGGTTAGCTCGGTTGCGTCCTCAATGGAGGGGTCAACAATTTGGTTCTCTGTATTATGGTCTTAAGAAAGGAATGGGTATCGATTTATGCGAATTGAACCCAAAAACTTTTACAATTCACCTAAATAACAGAATGGAATTCTCATACTATCAGACCCTCTTCACACAGAGCTAAAATGCAAACTTCTATGCAGAATTAGAACATGCATCTTCACAAGGCTATAGCTAAAGTAGACACCCAAATCCACTCTTGCTGGAATCAATCCATTCTATGATCGGTTCGCACAAGTTCCCATACACAATTGAATATACAGTCTCGCATAATCAATCTATTGTGTAACCAATTTCATTCACGCATTATATAACTCAGAAATGCCATAAACTTCAGAAGGTTAATTTCTGCATTAATACACTCAGTACTTACATCAACAATCTTCTCCCTTGGCCTGATCTTCTATATTAGTGACCTTCTATTCTCCTACTCTGCCTCTCCGGCTCTCTAGCCCTATGCAGCTCTATGAAGGTCTGTGCAGGTCTCTCTACTAATGCCTTAGAGGCTTATTCTTATACATGATGGTAGTGAACCGATCTAGTTCCTACGATGACTCAACAACTCTTGGAATTCTAAAATTAGTCTAAATTTAGCCTAACCCCC
This sequence comes from Pinus albicaulis, assembly GCA_034641835.2. NCBI lineage: Eukaryota > Viridiplantae > Streptophyta > Pinopsida > Pinales > Pinaceae > Pinus > Pinus albicaulis. The sequence goes on along the minus strand of CM076570.1, from coordinate 11,088,743 downwards.
TAACTAACTGAAACTGACTCTTCATACTCTTAACTAATCGACTTCTCCCATGTCCTCCAATCATTTGGAGACATTTACAAATTTCTCTCCATATTTAACTAGAAATCACTCAAATATGAATAATTACATAGGAAAACAAAAACATGAGACCCCCCTATGTCTATTTACATACAAAGTATTGTCTTGAGCCTAATGCCCTTGCATCAGACTCCCCAGGTTAAAATGATTCATGATCTCCTGATCATGTGCATTCATCTTTGTCTTCCTGGATCCCACACTTTATTCTATAGTTGATCATCTGCTGCAACATTCTTCTGCCGTACTTCTCCAGGCTTCCATATCTTATGCTGCATCCTTCCACTTGTTAAGCTTTCACAGTCTGTGACTGTCTTTCCCTTGTTGATGTTGTTTCTCTTCTTTCTTGTTGTTGCCTTCTTCTCAGACACTTTCACCATCAGTCTTCTCATAAATTCAATTTCTCTGTCTAATATTTCTTCTGACTACTGGATACTATTTCTCCTTGATTGCTGAACTTCTACTTCTGCTTTCTGAGTTCTTAATTGTTGAACTCTCACTGCTGCCTTTGTTTTAGATTTAGCTTTTACTTGCTGAAATATTGTGGTTGCTCTAGCTCCCGCTCTAACTGCCACCCAATCATCCATACCCTCTTGTTCTCTGCAATATTAAAACTCTTCCTGATTGTCATCCATGACAATTTCTTCATCCTCTGACTTCATCAATTCTCTGGACTAGTATTTCAATTTCCAGTCACTGTCATCATCTCTTTTCTTCTCCTGGACTAACCATCCTTTAGTCCATCCATCAGTACCTGCAATCATAAAACAAACATAAAAATTATAAAATCCTTGTGTCTCTTCCTCCTCTGGCAACACTTCAAATTGTTGCTCCAACACCTCAATCTGCTGCTCTGCCATTTCATTCTCTTCTCCAAATGTTTTTAGCAAACATTTCAGCCATCTCTCTTGTATCACCATATTATCAATATGTTGCAAACTTGTTTCAGCATGTTCTTCTTCTTCTTCCTTGACAATATTCAATAATTGTCCATCACCCTCTTGATTGATTCTAGCAATCAAATCAAGTTCTTCAAGCACTGCATTTTCATCTTCTATCAAAGTAAAACTCTAATTCTCCACTGCTGTAGCAGTCCCAAAAGTCTACCCCGCAAGTTTCTCTCGGCCCATTATACAAGCCAATTCTTCCTTGTCACCAATAGTAACAAGTTTCTGCATATGAGACATGATAGCCTCACCTTCCTTCAACAGCCCATCTTCATTCAAGACAAATCCAAGTGATGGATTGTCTTCTGCAGTCCCTTTCAACACAGGCAACTTGTCAACTTTAAAATTACAAGACCCAATGGCCTCAATTGATGATCCAGTCACCAATTCTTCCCTCTGCGATTCTCAGTCTTTTCCAAGACTCAGAAAGTCTTCACTATTTCTATTCCCTTGCATCTTCACATACTGCAATCCCCAATTTTGAAATTGAGGTTCTCTCTCTTGCATTGAATCCGACTTATTCAACATATTCTCCAACAACTTAATTTCTTCATTCCATGGATCAAAAATTTCCACAGAATGTTTTTCCTTCTCTTTTAATTGAATGTCCAATGGTGTCAATTTCCCTCCATCACCAACAAAATCTGCATTCACAAAACAATTTTTAAAACAAAAATCATAAGGCCTCAGTGCCTTTCTCTCCTCTGCCACCATTTCAGTATGTTGTCCTAAAATTCTTTCCTTCTCTATCAGCACATCAGTATGCTAATTCCTATCCTTCAAATAATTCTCAAGACTGTCAGCTAGTCTCTCCTCTACATCATCCTCTTAAAGGATGTCTCCTTGCTCTAGTTCATAAAAATGAACTTTCTCATCCTCAGCCATCTCTACCTTTACAATATGAACACCTTTTCTCTATGTTTTTGTCCTCTGCTCCAGAACACTTAACTCATGCCACAATCCTGGCATCTAATCTGAGAAAAGATTCATACTGTCTTCACAAGTCAATTTTCTTGCGATCATTACTTCTTCATCCTTCATCAGAATAGATTTCTGATCTTCTATCCATGCAATAAATTCAGCTATCTGTCCATCACTCTCCATTTGGCCATTTAACAAAAGCAATTTGTCATTATCAGCATTAACAACAAATTTATCATCATCAGACATAACTGTCATGTTCCCATTGAAACAATCTCTTTCATTAAACAAGGAATTTATGAATTCCTTTTGTTGTAGTAACTCAATCTGATCTTCATCTGAAAGATAATCATCATATGTGACTTGGCAACTTTCAGCTTCAATTATCACAGTTTCATCATATGATCTGTCTTCATCAATTCCTGCATTCACACAAATCTTTTCAGTTTTAAAACCATAAGACCCCATGGTCTCATTTGATGATTTGATCATCAAATATTCTTGCTGTTCCAAGTCTTCTATACACTTCAGAGATTCTTCAATGGTCCTCTCTTCAATTTCTTCGAGCTATCCAATTGACTGCTCAAATTCCAGCTTCTGGCCATCATCATAAACTAAATATCCTTTGTTTCCAATATGTTGGAAAACAAAACCTTTCCCCAACTGTGTATGGGCATTCTCAAAATATCTGGCTGTCTCATTTTCTTCCTTAGTGAAAACATCAGCAGTTTCTCCTTATTCACATGTTTTTCCTCCAAACATACAAAACTTGTCAGATGTAAGGCCCTTTGACCCCTTGGTCTCACTTGAAGCTTCAGTCTTCAAGTCCTTCTCCAAATACTCAATCATCCTGAGTAATCTCCCTTTCAGCTGAGCATTTATCATTTATTCTCTCTTCATCTGTAGCCTCTGCCACTTTACCTTCTTCTTCATGAGCCAACCAACTCTTTGGCTTTCCTGTCTCATCAGTTCCAATCTGTTGAACTGCTCCTGGATCTCAGCTACCTCTTTACAATATTCTTCATCAGTGAGTTTCTTCCTCATGCCATTTGCTTTGGCATCTTCCCTCACTCTTCTGTTGTGGCCTCTCTCAGAACCTCTGCAGTCTTTGCTATGGCTATCAGTATCCATTTTCTCCTCCATGAGTTCTTCACTCACAAGTTGCACTAAGCCTCTGCAAAAGCAAGCTCTCTTGCTGCAACTTAACTCACCAATCCTTTCCTCCGAATCCAGCTTTTGGCAAGTACTGGTCCCCTTCTACTGGAACCTTCTAATCACCCTCTTATGCTCTTTCTAGGCTTCACTCTGCAACTTTCTCAAGAACACATATGTTCTTCTTTCATCCAACCTCTGTTGGGAATCCTCCAGGTTCTACCACACTTCTTCTTCACTTTAGAATCCTCTGTTATACTCTTTCATCACTGCTCTTAAAGCTGTGATCTGCTTTTGCTGAGATTCTCCTCAATTTCCTGCAATCTGCACTCTGTAAACAATTCTTCAAACCAGAGTTCAAATAATGCTCATCAACTCACCTTCCAAGATCCCTGAGTGATATTGCTTCTTCTTTCACTTGCACTGCATCTCTGTATGCTGCAATTTTCTCCCTATCCAACCTTTAGTTGAATACCAGGTCCACTGCCATCACCATCAAAACTCTGTCTGCACTTTCTGTAATCATAAGTCTCAAATCAGAGTTTAAAGTTATTTTACCTGCAAGATCCCCGCATGATCTTGTTCTTCTACAACTCTCTGTTCACTGCAATTTTGTGTACCTTCACTGCACACCTCCTCAAATCTGCAGTCACTCTTAAACAGATTTAGAACTTCAAATTTTCCTCACTGCCTCTACCAAGCATGTATTCCAAAATTAATCTTCAAAATTATTTGCCTCAACTTCAGATTCTGCAAATCTGATTTTTCAATCTTCACTGTATGCTTATTCAAACCTGCGATTTCTGTCAAACAGATTTTAAAACCAACTTTCTTCACTGTTTCAGTACATATGAATTTCATAAATAAATTTTCAAAGAGCTATTTCAATTCTAGCTCTGATACCACTTGATGGGAAGCCTTCCTGTTACACCCACATTATCCACTCTCATGCATATATAAAATGCATCCCAAAATTTGGGCCCAAGTAAATTTCAGTCCGGGCAAGCTTACCAGTTTAATGCTGAAGCTTTTCTCCAAAGGTTATAAAACCCCCATCGCATATTATATGCCCTTGTATAAAAAACCCATATTTCATAAAGATCCTACAACCATATCAGCGCGCGGGAAATATCTAATGAAATTATATGGTCTAAACCATATAATAGGGATCCTTGGTCCCACCACCTTATATTTCCATAACGTAAACCTTCGCCCTCATTCATATTAAAGAGAGATTGGATTAATTCATATCCAATGGATAACAATTATTAAAATGCCTTCGACCTTTTTGGTTTAATACCCAACGTCGAATCATATTAAGGTTCTCGGCCCCACAACCCATCATAAACAAATCATCACATAAAATTTATAACGTACCTTGCATTAACCTTCACGCATCTTCACAATGCGAATGCCGTCAATCTCTGATGGAAACCGATCGGACGACAATCGCATTATTTTCCACACGGGGCTTTAAAGCTCTGAAAAAGTGCGAAATCGGTGGTATTTCAATACAGCCTAAGCCACGTGTCACCAGAAGACCAATATTGTATTCCTTTTGGGAATTCATCTTACCACTTTTAAAACTTGTGAAGACCACTCTTGGTTTCTCCAAACCCACCTTTACTGTTCATGCTTCTCATGGTTCCGTTCCTCTGGCTCAAGGTTCCACTCTATCTCCCCAATGCTACAGATCACCTTTACTTGTGTAACTTCGCCTCACCATTACAATTCGAAGATCTGCTCCTTCACACAGAGTCTAACATGGACTTGAATATTTCCAATATCAAAGGTTAGCTCGGTTGCGTCCTCAATGGAGGGGTCAACAATTCGGTTCTCTGTATTATGGTCTTAAGAAAGGAATGGGTATCGATTTGTGTGAATCGAACCCAAAAACTCTTACAATTCACCTAAATAACAGAATGGCATTCTCATACTATCAAACCCTCTTCACACAAAGCTAAAACGTAGAGTTCTATGCAGAATTAGAACATGCATCTTCACAAGGTTATAGCTAAAGTAGACACCCAAATCCACTCTTGCTAGAATTGATCCATTCTATGAACGATTTGCACAAGTTCCCATACACAATTGAATATAAAGTCTCGCACAATAAATCTATTATGTAACCAATTTCATTCACGCATTATATAACTTAGAAATGCCATAAACTTCAGAAGGTTAATTTCTGCATTAATACACTCAGTACTTACATCAAAAATCTTCTCCCTTGGCGTGATCTTCTATATCAGTGGCCTTCTATTCTCCTACTCTGCCTCTCTGGCTCTCTAGCCCTATGCAGCTCTATGCAGGTTTGTGCAGTCTCTCTACTAATGCCTTAGAGGCTTATTCTTATACAGGATGGTAGTGAATTGATCCAGTTCCTACGATGACTCAACAACTCTTGGAATTCTCAACTTATTCTAAATTTAGCCTAACCCCCTAACCAACTGAAACTGACTCTTTGTACTCCTAACTAATCGACTTCTCCCATGTCCTCCAATCATTCAGAGACATTTACAAATTTCTCTCCATATTTAACTAGAAATCACTCAAATATTAATAATTACATAGGAAACCGAAAACACGAGACCCCCCTATGTCTATTTACATACAAAGTATTGTCTTGAGCCTAATGCCCCTACATCAAAAGACCATGCTATGGCATCAAAGGCTTGGAAATATTAGAGAGAAGGGCCTTTGGATATTGCATGGAAATGGTATGGTAGAAGGTATGTCTAATAGCTCTTTGGATTTCGATTTTTGTGAACATTGTGTATATGGGAAGCAGAATCGGGTGAGTTTTCCTTATGGTGCTAAGAGGGAAAACAAGATATTAGAGCTTGTGCACAATGATGTGTTTGGACCTGTGCCAATTCCATCATTGGGTAAGTCTTTGTACTATGTTTCATTCATAGATGACTTCTCAAGGAATACATGGATATATTTCTTGAGGAAGAAATCTGAAATCTTTGACAGATTTAAAGAATTTAAGGCTCTAGTGGAAAACCAGATAGAGAAGAAGATAAAGGTGCTGAGGACAGATAATGGTGGGGTGTTTTGCAAGAAGTAATTTGAATAGTTTTGTAAGAAGTGTGGTATAGCACGGCAGAATACTACTCCATACACACCTCAGCAAAATGGAGTTGTAGAAAGAATGAACAGAACGTTGATGGAAAAGGAAAGAAGCATGCTCAGTTGTATCGAGTTAGGACAAGAATTCTAGGCAGAGGAAATGGAGACTGCATGTTACTTGGTTAACAGATCATCTTCATCAGCGTTGGAGGATAAGACTCCACATGAGGTATGGACTGGTAAGAAACCTTCTCTTTCACATTTAAGGGTATTTGGATGTGATGCATATGTACATGTTCCAAAGGAGAAAAGGAGCATGTTGGATAATAAATCTGAACTATGCATATTTATTGGGTATAAGGATGGTTTAAAGGGTTACAAGCTTTGGAACCCGGAAACAAGGAAGGTTGTGTACAGCCAAGATGTGGTGTTTAGAGAGGTGAAAGATATTGTTAAACATGAAGTCCTTCCAAAGGAACCTGAGAAGATAGAGTTTGATCTAAAGGAGGATGAATCAGACTCTACAACAGAAGAAGACTCGGAAGAGGAAGAGCCACAAACTCCAGCAGTTAGAAGTTCAGTTCGGGAAAGAAGATAACCAGAAAGGTATAGTCCATCTGCTTTCTGTTCAAATTTTTCTTTAACTATAACTGATGATGATCCCATAACCATTAGGGAGGCAGTAGATTCAGAGGATTGAAAACTCTAGAAGGAGGCCATGGTTGATGAAATGGCATCCTTGCATAAAAATGAGTCATGGGATCTGGTGGAGTTGCTGGCTGGAAGGAAGCCCATCGGGAGAAAATGGGTGTTTAAGAAGAAGATGAATGTAGAAGGCAAGGTGGAGAAATACAAAGCTCAATTGGTAGCAAAAGGTTATTCCCAGGTGCCGGGAATTTATTTTGGTGATATTTTTTCTCTTGTTGCCAAATTTACTTCTATTAGATTACTTTTATTTGTTGTTGTTGCATTTGATTTTGAGGTAGAACAGATGGATGTGAAGACAATATTTCTTCACGGGGATCTGGAAGAGGAGATCTACATGAAACAACCTGAAGTATTTATGGTGAAGGGGAAGAAAGAGCTGGTATGCAGGTTAAAGAAGTCTTTTTATGGGTTAAAACAGTCACCAAGGATGTGGTATTGATACCTATATACGGGGACTTGGCTTCACCAGAAGCAAGGAGGATCACTGTGTTTATTTTAAATTAATTGGTGACCGTGTTATTTATTTGGTCTTATATGTGAATGATATGTTGTTGATTGGAAATGACAAAGAAATTATACAAGATTTGAAGACCCGACTGTTCTCCAAATTCGACATTAAGGATCTTGGTCCTGCAAACTATATTTTGGGCATGAAAATTAAGAGAGATCGGGAAAAGAGGAAGCTCTGGTTAAACCAGAGGAAGTATGTCGAGACTATATTGTAGAGGTTCAATATGCAGGATATTAAATCGGTGAATGTTTCGATTCGTATAGGTACAAAGTTTTATGTTGAACAGTGTCCCAAGACACAAGAAGAAGAGGAGGATATGTCCCATGTTCCATATGCAAGTGCAGTGGGTAGCTTGATGTATGCAATGGTCTGTACTAGACTAGACATTGCACATGAAGTGGGAGTATTGAGAAAGTTTATGTCAAACCCAGGGAAGGAGCATTGGACAACAGTGAAGCAGGTTTTCAAATATTTGTGTGGCACTAGTGATTATGGCTTGTGCTACCAGGGAAGACCAAGATTGGAAAGAGTGTTGGACATTCATGGTTTTGTTGATGCAGACTGGGTTGGAGATCTGGACCAAAGAAGATCTACAAGTGGGTATTTTTTTAGCCTATTTGTAGGTGCAGTCTGTTGGATGAGTAAAAGACAATCTGTAGTGGCTCTTTCAACTACAGAGGCAGAATACATGGCAGCCACTCATGCAAGCAAGGAAGCAGTTTGGTTGCAGAGATTGTGTTCAAGTATGGGGTTGGTGCAGCAAGCTATAATGATAGACTGTGATAGCCAAAGTGAAATTTTCTTGGCTAAGAACCCTGCTTATCATCCAAAGACAAAGCACATTGATGTTCACACTAGTACATTTGGCGGAAATTTTGACACTTTAGTTCCAACACTTTTGACCAAATGTCGGAAATTTCCCCAAATTTTATCAATTTCTCAAATCCCGCCTACAACTGTCGCTATACCAACGTTTGGAGACAAGTGTCGGTATTGCGACACTTAGAGGTAAATTTAGGTCTTGCAACGTTTGGATAAAAGCATCGGAATTGCGACGGATTGGATGAAGTGTTAGTCCTATGACACTTAGAGCTAAGTGTCTCTATTGCAACATTTGGAGCAAAGCGTCGGAATTGCGACGGATTGGAGGAAAGTGTTGGTCTTGCTACGCTTTCCTCTAATCCGTCGCAATTCCGACGCTTTGCTCCAAACGTCACAATAGCGACACTTAGCTCGAAGTGTTGCTATTGCGACGTTTGGAGCAAAGCGTCAAAATGGCGACGGATTGGAGGAAAGTATCGGTCTTGTGACACTTTCCTCCAATCTGTCGCAATTCTGACGCTTTGCTCCGAACGTCGTAATAGTGACACTTAGCTCTAGTTACCATGTTCCATACGAAAAGCTAAGCAACTAGCTCTATGATTTATCTAGTAAAGGCAAAGTTAGTTTTTCATTTTATATCGTGGGTTAATCGCATTGGTGAACAGATTTTGGTCAAAGGTTCTTTATAAAATGAATGGTTATTTATAAAATACGAGTGAGTGGATAGGGGTCAAACACCTAGCAATATCACGCAAATTTCGCCATCGTAGTATAGTTATATGTAGCTCATAGGATTATTCATTGTTATGGAGATTGTAGAGTTTAATTACTTCCGAAAGCATAAAGCATCGGCCAAATCGAAGAAAATTGGCACAGCGGATCTCCAGAAAACCCGATGAAAAACAAACAGGGAAACTAGCTTTTGCAACTCCAAAAATTAGGCTGAACTCTATATGTTGGTTGTACATAAAACACAAATTGAAGTGTCATCTTTCATTTTTAGTAGTAAATTAATAGATCACCTAAATCGAATCGGATGGAAATTTTCTTGTCAACGTCCAAGAAGTTGAAATAGAGATCCAAATATGTAAGAATCGGTAGCTTCCTAAACCTGTAGAAATAAGCGCTCAAATTTTGTTATTTGAGTGATAGAGATTTGTAAACTGTTTCGATAATATAATGTCAATGAACAAGCTATTAGAGTGATAGAGATTTGTAAATTGTTTCCATAATGCAATGTCAATGAACAAGCTGTTAGGTACGGGGCAAAGCACCCATTAATTGATTTTAGCCTTCTGTGCATTAGTGAAACTTAAGGGAGTAACAAGATCTGGGAAGGAAATTTTCTAAGAAAAATGGTTTATAAGGAGTGAGATTCATTCCATCCCTTACAATTTTCAGCACACAAAAATCCATATTTTTGTAGAAAATATATCCCTCACACAATATATTCAATCTTTGTAGATAATGAATCACATTGCATATGAATTAATTAAAAGAAATATCCCTTTAGTTGACAAATAAGTTGCATTAAAGACAAAAAAAAAACCTCAGATAAAAATAGCTTAATGGATTGACCTAGTGAAGAACCAATCCTCTTTGGTAAGATCCTCTCTTTTTTTTCAAAATTTTTAATAAATGTTAACCATCAAAATTTGCTAAGTTGTGACCGCACGGGTGCCCTGTACACGTTCGTGCGGCCCGTTTTCCATTACTCCCTTATGCCTTCATTTGGTCGTGCGAGTCATGTCGCGCCGTGTGAGGGCACCTGCCCAAACGTGTTCGGGTTGGGTCTTTTCGTTTGAGGGCGGTCGTATAAAATTTGCTAAGTTGTGACCGCATGAGTGCCTTGTGCATGTTCGTGCGGCCCGTTTGTCGTTTTCTCCCTTGTGCCTTCATTCGGTAGCCCGCCGTGTTGTTTCGTTTGAGGGCGCCTGCCTAAACCCGTTCGGGTAGGGTCATTTCATTTGAGGGTGCCCGCTAAAACCCGATCGGGTAAGGTCATTTTGGTTGATGGTGCCCACCCAAACGCGTTCGGGTCGGGTCATTTTAGTTGAGGGGGCCCGCCCAAACGCGTTTGGGTCGGGTCGGTTCGGTTGAGGGCGGTTGTATCAAATTTTCTAAGTACTTGTGACCGCACGGGTGCCCTGTGCACGCTCGTGCGGCCCGTTTGCTGGTTGCTCCCTTGTGCCTTTGTTCGGTCGTGTGCACCGTGTCGCGCCGTGTGAGAGCACCTGCCCAAACGCGTTCGGGTCAGGTCATTTCATTTGATGGCGGCCGTATCAAATTTGCTAAGTTGTGACCACACGGGTGCCTTATGCACGTTCGTGCAGCCCGTTTACCATTTTCTCCCTTATGCCTTCATTCAGCCGGGCGCGTCGTGTCATTTCGTTTGAGGGCACCCACCCAAACCCGTTCGGGTCGGGTCGTTTCGTTTGACGACGCCCACCCAAACGTGTTCGGGTCGTCGGTTGAGGGCGTTCCGCTCAAACGTCTCGAGTTGGTCATTTCTGCTGAGGGTGCGCCCGCTCGGCACCCGCTTGGGTCTCCGGGTCGTTTCGTTTGAGGGCGGTCGTATCAAATTTGCTAAGTTGTGACCGCACGGGTGCCTTGTGCACGTTCGTGCGGCCTGTTTGTCGTTTTCTCCCTTGTGCCTTTGTTTGGTAGCCCACCGTGTCATTTTGTTTGAGGGTGCCCGCCCAAACCCGTTCGGGTAGAGTCGTTTCGTTAGATGGTGGTCGTATCAAATTTGCCAAGTTGTGACCGCACAGGTGCCTTGTGCACGTTCATGCGAACCGTTTGCCGTTTTCTCCCTTGTGCCTTCGTTCGGTAGCCCGCCATGTCGTTTCGTTTGAGGGCGCCCACCCAAACCCATTCGGGTAGGGTCAGTCGTAAGTAGATGGTATCGGCATCACCCGCTAAGTTGTGACCGCACAGGTGCCTTGTGCACGTTCATGCGAACCGTTTGCCGTTTTCTCCCTTGTGCCTTCGTTCGGTAGCCCGCCATGTCGTTTCGTTTGAGGGCGCCCACCCAAACCCATTCGGGTAGGGTCATTTCATTTGAGGGCACCCACCGAAACCCATTCAGGTAGGGTCGTTTTGGTTGAGGGCGCCTGCCCAAACGCGTTCAGGTCGGGTCGTTTCAGTTGAGGGCGCCCACCCAAACGCGTTTGGGTCGGGTCGGTTCGGTTGAGGGTGAATTTATCAAATTTGCTAACTACTTGTAACCCGTTTGCCAGTTGCTCTCACTAGTACATTTGGCGGAAATTTCGACACTTTAGTTCTGACACTTTTTACCAAATGTCATAAATTTCCCCAAATTTTATCAATTTTTCAAATCTTGCCCGTATCAGTTTTGCTAAGTTGTGACCGTCTGGATGCCTTTTGCATGTTCAGGCGGCCCGTTTGTCGTTTGCTCCCCTATGGCATCATTTTCCATGTCGCATCGTGTGAGGTCGCCACCCAACCGAGCGCGTTTGGGTCGGGTCGTTTCGTTCGAGGGCGCCCGTATCAGTTTTGCTAAGTTGTGACCGCCCGGGTGCCTTGTGCACATTCGGGCGGCCCGTTTGTCGTTTGCTCCCTTGTGGCATCATTCGGCCGGGCGTGCCGTGTCGCTTCGTGTGAGGTCGCCCGACCGGGCGCGTCGTGTCGCGTCGTGTGAGGTCGCCCGACCGGGCACATTCGGGTTGGGCTGTTTCGTTCGAGGGCGCCCGTATCAGTTTTATTAATTTGTGACCACCCAGATGTCTTGTGCACGTTTAGGCGGCCCGTTTTCTGTTTGCTCCGGCCTTGTGGGATCGTTCGGTCGGGCGCACCATGTTGCGCTATGTGAGGGCACCCGATCGGGCGCGTTCGGGTCGAGTCATTTCATTCGAGGGCGCTCGTATCAGTTTTCCTAAGTTGTGACCGCTCGGGTGCCTTATGCACGTTCGGGCGGCCCGTTTGTCATTTGCTCCCTTATGGCATTGTTCGATCGAGCGCGCCATGTCGCGTCGTGTGAGGTTGCCCGACCGGGCGTGTTCGGGTCGGGCCGTTTCATTCAAGGGCGCCCGTATTAGTTTTTCTAAGTTTTGACCGCCCGTGTGCCTTGTGCACGTTCGGGCGACCCGTTTGTCATTTTCTCCCTTGTGGCATCGTTCGGTCGGGCGCGCTGTGTCGCGCTGTGTGAGGTCGCCTGACCGGGCGTGTTCGGGTTGGGTCGAGTTGTTTCGTTCAAGGGCACCCGTATCAATTTTGCTAAGTTGTGACCACCCGAGTGCCTTATGCACTTTCGGGCGGCCCATTTTCCATTTTCTCCCTTGTGGCATCGTTCGGTCGGGTGCATCGTGTCGCACCATGTGAGGTCGCCCGACCGAGCACGTTCGGGTCGGGTCGGGCCGTTTCGTTCGAGGACGCCCGTATCAGTTTTTCTAAGTTGTGACTGCCCGGGTGCCTTGTGCACGTTCGGGTGGCCCGTTTGTCGTTTGCTTCCTTGTGGCATCGTTTGATCAGGCACGCCATGTCGCACCGTGTGAGGGCACTTGACCAAGCGCATTCGAGTCACGGTGTTTTGTTCGAGGGCGCCTGTATCAGTTTTGCTAAGTTGTGACCGCCCCGGTGCCTTGTGCACGTTCGGGCAGCCCGATTTTCGTTTGCTCCCTTGTGCCATTGTTCGGTCATTAAGCTATACCTTTCAGGTCAGGTCAGGTCATGCCGTGTGAGGCTGCCCAAGGAAACGCGTTCGTACGGGTTGGGTCGAGTCATGTACTGATGGCGCTCAAGGAAACGCGTTCAGGTGCGTCAGGTTGGGTCTAGCCGAGTCTTGTCGTGTGAGGCCGCCCAAGGAAACACATTCATATGGGTCAGGTTGAGTCGTGTGATGGTGCCCAATTAACTAGAAACGAGTTCGGGTTATAAGGTCAGGTCGGTTCGTGTCGTATTGTAAGGGCACCCAAGGAAACACGCGGTTCGGGCAGGTCGGGTCGGGTGATCTGGTCGGGTCAGGTCGTGTCATGTGAGGCCGCCCAAGGAAACGCGTTCGAGGGTGTCGATTTGGGTCTGGTCGGGTCATGTCGTGTGAGGCCACCCAAGGAAATGCGTTCATACGAGTCGGGTCGAGTCATGTTGTGTGAGGCCACCCAAGGAAACACGTTTGTACGGCTCGGGTCGAGTCGTGTGATGGCACTCAAGGAAACGTGTTCGGGCAGGTCGGGTTGGGTATGGTCGAGTCTTGTCGACGTGTGAGGCCGCCCAAGGAAACACGTTCGTACGGGTCGGGTCGAGTCGTGTACTGATGGCGCTTAAGGAAATGTGTTCGGGTGGGTCGGGGTGGGTCTGGTCAGGTCTTGTCGTGTGAGGCCACCCAAGGAAACACGTTTGTATAGGTCAGTTCGAGTCGTGCAATGGCACTCAAGGAAACGCGTTCGAGCGGGTCGGGTTGGGTCTGGTCTTGTCTTGTCATGTGAGGTCGCCCAAGGAAACACATTCATAGTACGAGTCAAGTCGAGTCGTGTGATGGCGCCCAATTAGCTGGAAACGAGTTTGAGTTAGGTCAGGTCGGTTCGTGCCGTATTGTAAGGGTGCCCAATGAAACACGTTCGGGCAGGTCAGGTCGGGTCCGGTCAGGTCGGGTCAGGTCAGGTTGTGTCGTGTGAGGCCGCCTAAGGAAATGTGTTCGGGTGTGTCGAGTTGGGTCTAGTCGGGTTGTGTCGTGTGAGGCCGCCCAAGGAAACATGTTCATATGGGTCGGGTCGAGTTGGGTCTAGTCGAGTCATGTCGTGTGAGGCCGCCAAAGGAAACACGTTCATATGGGTTGGGTCGAGTCATGTGATGGTGCCCAATTAGATGGAAACGAGTTCAGGTTAGGTCATGAGGTCGGTTCGTGCCGTATTTTAAGGTCGCCCAAGGAAACACAGGGTTCGGGAGGGTCGGGTCAGGTCGGGTCATTCAGGTCAAATTGTGTGAGGGAGGTCATATAAAAAATGCTAAGTTTTGACCGCCCATGTACCTTGTGCACATTCATGTGACCCATTTTTTGTTTTCTCCCTCATGCCTTAGACATTCAGGTGGGTCAGGTCGGGTTGGGTCATGTGATGTTTCCCAAGGAAATTCCTTTGGGTCAGGTTGGGTCGGGTCATGTTGTACCGTGAGGGCACCCAAGGAAACATGTTCAAGAGGGTCGGGTCAGGTTGGGTCATGTGAGGGCACCCAAGCTGGAACATGTATGACTGGGTCGGGTCGTGTCATGAGAGCGCCCAGGGAAATTACGCGTTCGGGTGGGTCGGGTCGAGTCGTGTGATGCCGCCCAGGGAAACACGTTCGGGTCGGGTCAGGTCAGGCCGTGCCATATTGTGAGGGCGCCTAAGGAAACACGTTCGGGTGAGTCGGGTCGGGTCTGGTCTGGTCAGGTCTTGTCGTGTCATGAGGCCGCCCAAGGAAACACGTTCGGGCGGTTTGGTTCGGGTTGGGATGGGTCGTGTGAGGGTGGTCATATAAAAAATGCTAAATTGTGACTGCCTTAAAATCCAGTGCCTCCTCATAAAATCCTCTCCTCGTATAATCGAACACCATTACAGACGTTTACACCACATTTGGTAGCTGGTAGGGTTCCCCTATCTCCCATCTCCATATAGAGTAATTTGGTCACATATTCTTTCTTCTATGATACTGGTTCCCCTCTCTTAAGTCCTATCTCTTGTCCTTCTTCTCTCTCCCTTTCTCTCCTTATACCTCCCTCTCTCTTCCCAAATCTCTCTCTCTCTCTCTCTCTCTCCCTCCCTCTATCATTCTTTCTTCCCCCCTTCCTTCTTTGTGTCACTATCTCCCTCTCTTACCCTTATCTACCTCTCTCACTCATCTCCCTCTCTCTCTCTCAACATTCCTTCTCTCCCCTCTCCTTCAGTTTATCTCCATCTCTCCCTTAATGTGACTCCCCTTGACTCACCACCTCTATCAATATATGTCTTTATTATTCCTTGTCATATATATCTAGAGTTAATATATATCACGACATATTGGGAACTACGATTGGGTTAATTCTGCCTTATTGGCAAGGTTAAAATGGTTAATCTTCGATAGACAAAAAGTAGATCAAATATTTCATCAAAAAGAGGGGACTATACCCTATCTTCCAGGCTATGCCTATCAGTCACTTGGCCTCTTCATGCTCTCACATGAATGTAGTCTTGCTTGATTGGTACATAATAAGGTTTCACATTATCAACTATTTGTTTGGGACAACTTTTAGTTGTTTCAACACTGCTACATTCTTCAAGCTTATCCTTTAAACCATCTTAGTCTTTTGTACTCTCTTCAACTTTGTATTGCTTTCCATTCCTCTCAGTCACATATGTTTCCTTGGTCTGTTAAGGGACAAGGTCGACAACATTAGGATGTTTTTGCAATAAACAAGGGTATTTCCAGGACATAGTCAGGTGGAGCAAGAGCATAAGAGCCAAATTTCTCATGAATGTGGGACACTCGAACTTAAGATTTTCTGGAGTAGTAATGAGGTGCAGTCTAGTTATTAAGACTTCATCAGATGTCCATTCTCCAGACTTAAATTATGTGACAACACTATGGCTGAGTTTGAAATTGGAGATTGAACATACATTTGGTTTGATTGCAATAAACATTTTCATCAATAAATGTAAAGCAATGGCTAACAAATACTATAAATCAATAAATAAAGAAGACATGGCAACAAGCAACAATACTTACAAAATTGTTACATTGAGACGCAAAGAATAAGCAACTATTGTGCACAAACAGAGACCAATGAAACTATCATCTTAACCCCTAACCCCTTAAACACTAATTCCCAACCCCTAACCCATTTAACCCCCTAAAACTCTAAACCCCTGACCCATTTAACCCCTAAACCATAAACCTCTAAACCCTTAACCCCTAACCCCTAAACCCTTAACCCCTAACCCATTTAACCCCCTAAACCCCTAGTAAAACCCTAACCCATTTAACCCCCTAAACCCTAAACCTATAAACCCTTAACCCCTAACCCCTTAAACCCTAAACCATTAAACCCTTAACCCTAACCCCTTAAACCCTAATTCCAGACCCCTAACCCATCTAACCCCCTAAAACCTAACCCCATTAGCCCCTAAAATCCTTAACTGTTAAATCCCTTAACCCCCTAAACCCCTAACCCATTTAACCCCCTAAACCCTAAACCTATAACCCCTTAACCCCCTACACCCTAAACATATAACCCCTTAATGGTGGTGTATTCATACTCCTTCTGAATAACCAATAACGGGTCAAGGAAATTGACCAATATGTTGTCAAGTTTTATCTTATCCATCTCTAGGGTAAGCTGCTTTTCGGCTAACTCCACTACTTTTGATCTCAATTTTTCCAATTTCTTCCTTCTCTCATATGATACTTGAGCCTTTGCCATTCTCTTCCCTTCTAATTCCGTAATAGTGTCATAGTGATGCCAGCCAACTTCTTTGGAAAGCCTTCCTAGCAGACAATACTTGTGACCTGGCACCTAAATCCCCTAACCCCTAACCCCCAATCCCTAAACCCTTAACCACTAAATCATTATGATCTCCCTAACCCCAATCCCTAATCTGTTAACCACTACTAAATCATTACTCCCCTAACCCCTAAATGTACCTAGATCCCCTAACCCCTAAGCCCCCAATCCCTAACCCCTTAACCTGCACTAACTCATTATTCTAGTCCTAACCCCTAACCGCTAAACCCTAAACCTCTAACCCCTAATCTCCTATTCATCGAACCCCTAAGCCCCTAAAAACTATGCCATGAAAACCCTCCAAAAAATTCTTAAATGATGGGAATTCCTATTCAATATGCATGAAGCTAGTCATGGAATGTGACAAGTCATCCAAGATACATCCAAATATTTGATTTGTGCCTTGGGGAATGTGAAATAATGGGTAAGATACAATCACTGGTGAGAAAATCATTGGTTCAAAACTATGTGGGAAAAATTCCAGTCAAGCTAAGGGATGGTGTGGCCTAGGTTGGATGCGATCCCTAGGTGATTTTGACGGCTTAAAAGCCCTTGGTTCATGGCTACTCAAATCACATGTTAGGCATGCAACTCATCTCAAAACTCACATTACCTAACAAAATAAAAGTAATGGATTAATGCACAACTTATTTATTTCCTGGGCATATGTCTAGGTATGTTGACATAAATTATTTACTTATTCATTAGGAATAACATATAATGGTTCAATATATGGAACATTAGAACTTTAAATATGAATATTTGTATTTTCAAAAGTTTTCATAGGATTAGAATATGCACTAAAAAATTTGTGTGACATATCATTATGTATATTATTATTATCATTCATACAATACAACCCTCCTAGAGCCAAAATCGTTGACATAGTTGAATGAACATAGGAAATGAGTGGATGTTCTCCCCAATGAAAGTTCCCATTTTATGTATGGAAACATACAAATAACCTATATACTTTAGAAAATAAATTTCTACTTCCTTAACTTTTCATTTTTGTGTACAATTTAGAATTGATTAGATAAAATCTTATAAATAAAATACAATGGGGAAAATTAAAACCCCTTAGCATTCTTCTTCACAAGGGTGTTTGATTTGAACATTGTTCCTAATCGAGAAACTAGGATATGATTGTTTTTCTTAAAGGTCTAATTTAAAAAGTAGATTGATTTTAGAATTAAGACTATGTGAAACCAAATTTTATATTTTATACCTATTCAAATTTTTTATCCCGCTCCGCTTGTTCCACCTATTCAAATTTTCTTAATCGACCTATTCAATTTTTTTTTCCCGCTCCGCTTGTTCGACCTTTATGCCTTCTTTCCCATGATTCCATTCTTCCCTATGATGCTTGCTTTTTTCCAGATTCTTGCAGAAGCATGGACACTCTGAAACCCTAAAGCGGCCACAGTCCATTAATGGCTCGAAAGCTGTAGTAGCTGGTGGAGATATTTCAAGTTTTGCCGATGTTCAGAAATCTGTGGGAGATCTAAAGAGAAATCGATCGTGGAAGAATGCTCTCTTCTTCTAGAAGAATCAGATTGGTATTTCCCTTGTTTTACCCCATTCAAATTCACTATTTTTTCTTCTACGCTATCTTAAGTGTTAGTTTGCAAATCTAGGGTAAAAATTATTTCACCCAGTGGAGGCCTGGTAAGATAATATATTTCACTTGCACTTGGGATTCCTATTTTCAATGGATTAAAGAGCTACACAAACTAGTATCCCAGACTATACCCCTGACAACAACAAGAATTGGCCCACTAGTTTCATTCTTGATCAACTCTTCTAGGGGGACCAAGTCATAGGGGATTATATCTAGAGGTCATCCTAAAGAAAAATATTGATTATGCTCTGATATTCCCCAATTTTCTAACCAATCCGCCACTTTGGCACCCGTCCTCATGGTGTGAGTAACTATCACATATGGAAAGGGGAGTAGTGACTACCAGATTGTAATTATCTACATCTCTAAGTGCCAATTCTTGACCACCTTAAAAGCAAAAATTCCATTAAGTATCCTTTGAGCAGCGTTAATCACCAACACCAAGTGTCCAGTGAGTTTTATCTTAGGTAACACTATCCTTCTATCTATTTGGAGGACTTTCACAAGAGTTGTGGTATTAGAAGAATTGTTGGTTTTGGTTCCACACGAGCTTGAAAAGTGGCCAACTGGGCAGCCTAGTGAGTCCCATAGGATACCTTCATATCCACCTGGACCTAGGTTTACCTCAGAAGATCCCTCAAAATTGAGTTTTAAAAAACTCTCGGGCGAAGGTATGAACATCAATGTCAATTCCACCTTCCCTTGGGATATGTATGGAGCTTCAATGCCACCATGTATGGGACAAGGTACAAGAGTGCAATAATCGGGGCTGCCTACCTATCTATTCCTCTTTGACCAACATTTCATACAAAATAGTTTCTTGGATGTCTGCCTTCGTGGATTTCCAAATCAGCTAGGCTTTATGTCCTTAATATTTAGAAATGGCTCTATTATGGCCCTTCCATATGTTCCATAGAAGGAATGATATAACTAGAACCCATGCTCAATTTATAACTGGATTTTTAAACAATGACATTCTCCATTTTTCTATGGTTTCTATAATATTTTTTTCTCAAGTGATCTAGATGGATGAAAATTTTTTTTACCAATCCCCACTCGGTATCAACAACTAGGGAAGTTTTCAAAATATCCTCCATGTTTTCCTTTTGTTTTTGACATACAAGGCATATCGAAAGGCCAATATATCCCTTTCTGAGCACCTAATCCCATGTTAAAAGGAATCTCCTTCCTACCAGCGAAAGAAAATTAAACACCTTTGGCCATAAGTTTTAGGGATATATCTTTATCTAGATTGGGTCACTAGGGAGATTCACATGATCTACTACGATTGAGTAGGATTATTTTATTGATAACATACCCTGCATATTATAGCCCCGCCAAATGATATCTAGCCACTGCAATATAGGGACGTGAGATTCATTTAATGTACTCGTGAAGGGTGCCCAGTTTTGAATGGTCTCTGATTGTTTCCAATTAATTTTCATTTTCCATATTCTCCATTCAGCTTGAGGGATCATATCATTCC
Source organism: Pinus albicaulis (assembly GCA_034641835.2). Taxonomy (NCBI): domain Eukaryota; kingdom Viridiplantae; phylum Streptophyta; class Pinopsida; order Pinales; family Pinaceae; genus Pinus; species Pinus albicaulis. The sequence goes on along the minus strand of CM076570.1, from coordinate 11,068,952 downwards.
AATAGTCTGCTACCTTTCTGGCTCTTTGAGATCCCAATCAAGCTCTAAACGTGTCTAGCTGAGGTTTCCTTTTCAGTTTGGGTGACTACTACCACAAGTCTTCCCAAAAGGATGTTGAGGCCCCACCATGAATTTCCCAAAAGAAGTGGTCATTTACAATGTGGTTGTTTTGACAGGTTAGGTTCCATAAAGCGTAGTCAGGGGAGATTTTTCATATCTGGTCATCTCTACTAAATTGTGGCCTCAACCATACTTTTTACCCCAAATTTGAAGATAGGTTAAGTGTTGTCTTGAAAAAATGGGCCTCTTTGCACACTGACTTTGCAGACTGACTTTTTAAAACGTCGGAATATTATGAATGGCAATGTGATAACTGCAACTTTCATCAAAGTTTAGCTAGATATCTAAGGGTGATTGTCAAATTCCAAGCCTGCCTTCTGATATAAATTTTAAATTGGCATGGGCTATCAATTCAATTCATCTTGCAGCCATCCATTTTTTATCTACATAACGTGAGCCTTTCTGGACCTTCTTGTCTTGTGTGTTTAAAATGTCTTATTGCATCCCAATTCCTGAGTTCTAATCACATTTCAAAATGGTGTTTCAACCTTTCCATCTTTCAATGTATCATATGTGGGCTTATTTGTTAGTGAAAATAAGTTATATTTTTATTGACTTAAGATGTCATAGCTGAGAACCCCTACTTTTTCTGCTTTGAGTAACCAGAAAATCATGATTATGCACTGCCAAAGAGGCATACCGTTGTCAAATGCCATCCTTGAGAACGCAAAATGAACATATAAGAAATTTGAATAGATCATCTTTGAAGGAATATTTATCTATATCTATATATCTATAAATAATATAAATAACATTGGGAAACAACTGTTAGGAACATAGATGAAATAATTTTTAATCAACAATTAATCAATGAGGGCCTTGAAAAGATTCAATCTGCAATAACCAGGAAATAATAGGGAAAAATCGGCCAATCTTGGCACACCAGTAATGTTAAACTAAATAATTAAGATTATTTCGAAATAATAATTTTGTTAATTGCATTTGGATTGATTTGATTAATTTGAGATTATTTCATATATGGTTTGTAACATTTAAACCAATTGCTTGTGACTATCCCCATGGAAACTCATAATTGCTACATTGATCAAGATGGTCTCAAGATATAACAATATTTTACATGGTTTTGAATGCAGATATATTTGGGAAAGTTTCAAATGAGTGGGAGAATGTTGACATTGGTGTTTTTGTATGTGGTCCTGAAAGTTTAGAGACAAGCGTAGAAAAGGAATGCATTGTCTCCAAATGGTATCCTTTTTCAAAGGTGACGTATACAACATGATTTTCTGATAGGTGGATAGTGACAAGGTGTATCTTGGGCTTATTGCTTGTTATCTAAAAACTTGTATGCATCTATGTTATAAAAAAATATTTTCTTTTGTGCATGTTTCACTATAGAAGAATGATGAGGATGGATATTTTAGGGACTTCAATAAGAATGGAAAAAGGAAACTAGTCTTCTTGACTTCTAAATATGTGATAGTTACTCAAATACTCTGTTTTGACAATGATCCGGATTTATGTTAGAACGCACTGCATTAAACATATAAAAACATAAATACAGTAGATGCAATGGAAATAACACTTCATTTCATTATCAACGAACCGAATTTTGCTTACTACGTATTTAATGGAAATAAACCAGGCTAAGGCACTGGTAGCTATCTCTGAGAAGAGATGTGGCGGCTACAGGCCTCTCAACTGAGTTACAATGAGGCTCGAGGGCCTATTTATCATTTAGAAACAATGGGAAATCCTAAACAGCCAAAACCCTAACCCTAGGAGATGAAGCGCCAAACTATGGGCCCTGTTTGGGTAAATTGGTGTTTCAACTTCCCAGGGGCGTAACTTTGGCATACGATCTCCGTTTGACGCGTACCATACCTCGTTAGAAAGATCTATTCGAGGACTACAAATTTGGAACGGGCAACATCGGTCCATGGACCCATGTTGCCCTCCGTTTTCCCAAAAAACGTCGTTTAGGGCCTCAAAACGGCTTCGGAAGTTTAGGACCCGAAAAACTGCTAAAAATAGTAAACTGTGCCGAAATTGAAAAACTGAAATAGACAATGGTGGAGCCCCAAGTGGAATAGGCGGGTGACCACCAATATCCACCTGGATCATTCCTCCCCCCTTAGGAAGCAATGGTCCCCATTGCGTTAAGTTCCTCCATGAGATGAGGAAATTTCTGCTGAACTTGGTCCCCGGTGAACCACTTTCCTTGGTGCAGGAGTTGGCCAGCTTTGACAACCCGATATAGTTGGATCTTCTGCTGGCGAGTGTTCTTGATTTGCATGTCCATGATGCAATCTGTGGTGGCCTGTTCCATGCAGTCTGGATTTAACTCAGTTGGTGTGAGTTGTTCCGCAATGTCCGAGGTGTCCAGTAGAGGTGGGAAGTAAGGACGAAGGCGATCCACATTGAAGACTGGGTGCAGACCAAGGAATGGTGGAATACTGAGCTCGAATGCATTGTTCCCGACAGCCTTGGTGATGGTGTACGGCCCGTATCGAGCGGGCGAAGCTTGCGGTGGGGTCCAGTGAGGCGCTCCTTCTGCAAATGTAGCCATACTTTGTCACCCACCTGGAAGTTCGTGGCACCCAGTGTTGATCATGGCGTTGCTTGTACTTGGCATTCGCTCTATCCAATATATCATGAACCTGTTGGCAGATGTGTTGAATGCGCTCGATGAAGCTACTGGCTTTGTCAACTTCAGACTAGACATGAGCTGAATTGGCCTGAGCAGCTGCAAATGGCATGGCTACGTCAATGGGGCATAGTGGTTGGAATCCCAAGCCCACCTGAAAGGGGCTATGGCCGATTGAACTGTGGAGAGCCCGATTATAACTATGTTGTACATAAGGGAGGCTCTCGTCCCATGTGCGTGGATGCTTTGAATTGTACATGCGCAGAATGTGTACAATCATTCTGTTGACGACCTCTGTCTGGCCATCTGTTTGGGGATGGAAAGCCGTGGACTTGGTGAGCTTGGTATCCAACATCGACCAGAGGCTGGACCAAAATGTGCTGAGGAACCTGCTATCTCGATCTGATATGATAGACTGTGGGATCCCAAAGTGCACCCACACTCGTTCAAAGAAGAGTTTAGCAGTGGCTTCTGCTGTGATATTCTTCTTGTAGGCCGCCATAATGGCCATCTTCGAGAATCTGTCGACGACCACAAAAACACAGTCATTTCCCTGCTTAGTAGAAGGCAGGCCCGACATGTAATCCATGGAGATGGATTCCCAAGGTCGAGTAGGGGTAGGTAGAGGAGTATATAGGCCTTGCTTCTTGATGGTCGGTTTGGCAATGGCACAAGCAGTGCAGGATCTGATGTGCTTCTCGACATCCTTTCGAAGGTTCGGCCAATAGAAATACTTCTGCAGGATTGCTACCGTTTTCTCGACCCCGAAATGCCCAGCGACTCGACTGTAGTGTGCTTCCCATATCATCTTGGCACGCTCGCTTGAAGGAACACAAAGGTGTCCCATGTGACATAAAAGTGAATCTTGGAGGTGAAAATTTGGAACTTGCGTACCCCCCAGGAGTGCCTTGTAAGTTTGGCCGAATTCCGAGTCACTCTCATAGAGAAGCGGCCAATCAGAAGTCTCGTGCCCACAAGCATTGAGTACAGTGGTGAGCGCCACGATCGGTGGTCGGCTGAGGCAGTCTGCAACATGATTGGTGCTACCCTTCTTATACTTGATGTTCAAATGAAACTGCTGCAGATATGTAGACCACTTCTGATGGCGATCATTCTGCAACTTCCCTTGTGTCTGTATGAACTGCAGGGGCCTGTGGTCTGTATGGATGATTGTTTCCTTCCCCAAAATGTAATGCTTCCATTGTCGACAAGTTTGCACAATGGAGTACATTTCTTTGTCATATGTGGGGTACTTGCGAACTGTGTCAGACAATGTCTCACTGTGAAATGCCACTGGATGTCCCTGTTGAGTAAGAACTGCCCCAATAGCATAGTCAGAGGCATCCGTCTCGATCTCAAATGGTCACAGCAAGTCTCCAGGTAAAGTGAGTACTCGCGAAATCGCAGGCGGTTTTTCGCCCGTGAACGTCAAGGAGGTTCCGTCTCAAAAAATTTTGCTCCTGCCTTCTCTCGGTGACTTGACTCAAGGCCGGAGCAGACAGAGAATCCCAACATGAACTTCCGATAGAAATTAGCAAGACCCAGAAAGCTCCGAAGCTCTGTTATAGTGGTTGGGGCTGGCCAATCCCGAATGACTTGGATCTTGGCTGGATCCACATGCACCCCCCTTTCATCAATAATGTATCCCAGATATTGAACCCGGGTCATGCCAAAAGTGCACTTCTCCAAATTGGCACACAACTTGTGTTGCCGCAGTGTTTGGAGGACTTGTCGGATGTGGTGAAGGTGCTCTTCCCAAGTCTGGATGAAGATTAGAATATCATCCAAGTACACCACTACAAATGAGTTGGTGAATGGCCGCGAGATGTCATCCATCATCCTCATGAAGGTTGCGGGAGCATTCGTCAACCCGAAAGGCATGACCAACCATTCAAAAGGCCTTCCTTAGCTTTGAAGGCAGTCTTCCACACATCAGAGGGTTCAATTGGTACCTGGTGATACCCAGACTTCAGGTCGATCTTACTGAAATATTTTGCACCTTGGAGTTGGTCCATAAGGTCATCAATCCGTGGGATTGGGTACCTATTCCGGACAGTGATCTTGTTCAGCGCCCGATAGTCAATACAGAGTCTCCACGTCCCATCCTTCTTCTGTACCAACACGATCGGGCTCCCACATGGCGATGAACTTGGTCTGATGTGACCTTTCTGCAACAGCTCCTGAATCTGTCTCTTGATTTCATCATTCTCCAGAACAGAGCGCCGATAGATCGGTCCATTAGGTAGCGGCGCACCGGGGGTCAGATCAATCGGGTGCTTGACCTGACAGTGCAGAGGAACCCCCGTGGGTGAGGTGAATATGTCCCCGTACTCCTCCACAACCTTATCCATTTGTTGTTGTTGTGCAGAGGAGCCCTGTCTGGAGGTCGTGGCCACAGTCTTCTTCTTGCCCTGGGGGCGGATCATCAGGAAAATGAATTTCCCGGTTTGGGAAATGAGCTTACTGCATTGTTTTGCAGTAACCAAAGAGATAGCGGCAGGAGGTGGTACCTCTGGTATCCTGTACAACTTATTTCCCAAAGTAACAATAACAGCACGAGGCCGAGACTCATACACAGCATGACGCTTCCACAAGTATGGTTGTCCTAATAATACATCCGAAACATCAATAGGAGCAACGTCACATAATACCTCATCCGTGAAGGGCTTGATGCTATAGGGAAGGCGACACTGCCGGCTGACGCGGAGATCTCGTCCTTGGTGAAGCCACCCGATGGTGTATGGATGTGGGTGAGCCGTGGTCGGCAAGCCCAACCGCTTCACGGCGTCTGCTGAAATGAGGTTCTTTTGGCTCCCATTGTCGACAATGAACTGTACAGGGGAGCCCTTTACCCACATCTGGGAGTGGAAGAGACGTTCCTCCTCCTCTGGATCTTCCGGTTCCTCCTTCTGGACCTTTGTAGTTGCAACAGTGGCGTTGGGCTCCGCATCAATAATCTGTTTCCCTTTTTCATTCCCCTTTTCAGGTTCTGATTCGGAGTCAGAGCATGCATCTGACTCAGAAGCCCTCATCTCGGCCACTAGCGACTGCTTGGCCCGACACTCACTTGTGTTGTGAGTGGAGCTCTTATGGAACTCACACCACTTTCCCGTGTCCTTCTTTGGCTTTACGGTGTTGTTCTTTTCTTGTGGCTTTGACGGGTTGTCTTTAGCCGCCATGCCTTGGCTCTGTCCTTTGTTCTGCGGTTTGGAAGCACCTTTTCCTTGCTTTTGATTCGCATATCCAAAGTCTCGCTTCTTCTGTTTGAATTTCTGCTCAATCTTGGCAGCATACCGGTATGCCGTACCAAGCGAGGAGATGTCGAGGAACTCCATTTCCTCCTGAATGTATCTGTGCAGACAGCTGCGATACTTTAGCACCAAATGTTTCTCTGAATCTTTGATACCCAACTTTGTACGCAGGGTATGGAACAGATTCGTCAGCTCGTGCACATCTTGATCCCTTTGTTGTCGCAGCGTGGTCCATTGTATGTACTTGTCCTCATAGCTCCCCACGGGATAGTACTGTTCCTTGACGGCGTCTCGGAAAGAATTCCAAGTTGGTACCGCCGAGAACAGAGAGGGTTCTGTCTGGTCCTTGTTCTCACAGTAGGTTTCCCACCAGTCCTTAACATGGGGGGTAGCTTTGAGGAGTGCAAAAATAATCTTCTCCCGGTCTGAAAAGTCATGAACCGAGAAATATCCTTCTAACAGATTCAACCATTTATCTACAGCATCCGCGTCTATTTGACCCTCAAATATGGGAATGTCAAAATTTACTTGTACCTTAAAAGGAGTCGCGCCTCCAGAGTGGCTGCTGGATGCAGATGCGCCATCGGTGGGTAGTCGTTGAAGGATCTGAGCAAAGTTATCCATCATCACGTTCCTTTGTCTTTCGAGGGCCTCCTCGAGCAATATTTTGATAGGATCTCCTGCTCCCTCATCCTTCTTTTCGTCCCCCATGGGCGTCCGTCGAGGTTTGCGAGGCTGATCTTGCAAAGGTTCCACCAGATCAAGCCCTAGCTCCTTATACCCCGACCTCGTTGGGGACATGCAAAGCAGGATCGAGAAAAAGCACTCCTCTGATACCACCTATCCGGATTTATGCGTGTTTTCCCCGTGGTCAAACAGGTAAACTTAAATATTGATGCAAGCCGGAAATAACACTATTTCATTAATATCAACTTAAATCGAATTTTGCTTATGCACAGACGTGAAATAAAACTAGCTAGGCGTCGGTATATCTCCAGGAAGAGATGTGGCTGCTGGCTCTACCGAACTATGTTACAAATGAGGCTCGAGGGCCTATTTATCATTTAGAAACAATGGGAAATCCTAAACGTCAAAACCCTAACCCTAGGAGATGAAGCGCCAAAACTATGGGGCCTGCTTTGGGTAAATTGCGTTTCAACTTCCCAGGGGCGTAACTTGGGCATACGATCTCCGTTTGACGCGTACCATACCTCGTTAGAAAGATCTATCCGAGGACTAAAAATTTGGAACAAGAAACATTGATCCATGGACCCATGTTGCCCTCTTTTTTCCCAAAAAACGTCGTTTAGGGCCTCAAAACGGCTCCGGAAGTTTAGGACCCGAAAAACTGCTAAAAATAGTAAACTGTGCCGAAACTGAAAAACTGAAATAGACAATGGTGGAGCCACAAGTGGAATAGGCGGGTGACCACCAATATCCACTCCGGGATCGACAATGAAATTAGGCACGGTCGATAGGATATCTTATCAATCAATGTAACACCCTACAATTGTTTGGATCAACTCAAACACCTTAAAAAACGATCACGGAGTTTATTAGAGAATTATTAGTACAACTTCGTTCTATTAAGAGGTAACCAGCAGAATAGCCATACGAGTAAAGTATCCCAGTGCTAATGCGTGAACTCCTTGCTATGGCGGAAGGGCTCGATTGCTTGCTGGATGGAGTGTTTGTACGGGCTATATGGTATGGCTGGCTGTTGGGCATAAGGAGGTGAGTTGCTTCCTATCGCCTTATAGTTCCAACTCAATAGTAACAGGTTTAGGAGGGATATTCTACATTCACGAATCAATTGTTGGAATTGGTGGCTGAGATGCTTATGAAACTGCAACTTATACTTTTGTTTCTCTCGGAATTGATCATACAAGCTATATAACAAGTTTTGATATGACAATACAAATGATATGGAAAAAGTAATGGGATCACTAGTATATTTGATGTAAGGTGTAATAATGGAAGACCGATGTTTTTTTTTAAGTATTTTTATCCAAGCGTCGGAAGAGCGACGTCTCTTTTTTAAATATTTTTATCCAAGCGTTGGAAGACCGATGCCTTACACGTCAGAAGAGCGATGTTTCTTTTTTAAATATTTTTTACTTTTTCGTCGGACAAGCGACATTACATAAGCGTCGGAAGAGCGACGTTTCGTTCTATAAATATTTTTACTTTTTTCGTCGGAAAAGCGACGTTACATAATCGTCAGAAGAGCGATGTTCTAAATGTCGGACGACATATCGTCGGAATTGCGACAGTTGAAAAACGTCGGAAGAGAGACGGTTTGGACAACTTTGAAAGAGCGACGGCTTGTAAAACGTCGACGGTTTGGGAAATGTCGAAAGAGCGACGGTTTGGAAACGTCGGAAGAGCGACGGTTTGGAAAACGTCGGAAGAGCGACAGTTGTTTGGAAACGTCGGGAAAAGTGTCGCTCTTCCGACACTTTATTGAAGTGTCAGAATTGCGACGTAATGGCTAACCACATTTTTCCTGGCCTCAAACTATCGCTCTTGCGATGCCTATGTATTGGAATAGCGATGAAGTGGCCGTCAGAAATTGGGCCAAATATATTAGTGTCAATATCACTTTGTGAGATATATGGTTGAAGCTAAAAGAGTGTTGCTGGTAAAGGTGGACACTTTGAAGAATGTTGCAGATGCATTGGCAAAGTCTGTGAGCACTCAGAAATTCTCTTGGTGTAGAGAAACAATTGGTGTTGAAAAGTTGCATTAATGACTCAGCTCTCCTGTGGCCCCCTACGGAAAGAAAACAACGAGTGGGACAATTTTGGGTTTGTGTTATATTCTTTCCACGACTAGTCACATGCGGGGGGGTAACAGGGGGGGCGATAGCCCCCCTTGTATGTTGTATTGGGTGCAACGTACGGGGGGTCACACAGGGGGCGGTAGCCCCCCCTGTCGGGGTCCGGGCAGCACCCCGGAAAAAAAATTTGGTCCTTATTTTTCAGTGGGTGGATCCGCCCATGATTTTGTGCATGGGTTTGCACATGGTTTTGGGGTACGATGGTTTTCGGCCCCTGGTATTTTGCAGATCCGGTCAAGGGAACTACGGATATGTTCTAGTCCAGGGTTAATGGATTGGGGTTTCTGTATGCTTCGGCATGTATATATATGTGTTGTAACACTAAAAGAAATATGAAAAATCATGTTGGTTGTCCCGATTTGGGATCCAGGGGAATATCTCTATGTTTATCTGTTTTATGTTTTATGCTCTCGCTCCTGTTTATTTTCTATCTTTCAGATTCATTTGCAGATAATTTCTGTACAGGGTTAAAACCTACAAGATGGGAGGAGTACCTTCTGTTTATTGAGTTTTCTTACAACAATGGTTACCAGGAATCACTAAGGATGAGTCTGTTTGAGACATTGTATGGGCGGAGTTGTAATACTCCCATCAATTGGAGTGATCAGGTGAACAGGAAATTGATTGGGTTGGATATGTTGGTAGAAATGGAATAGGAAATGCAATTAATCAAGAAGAATCTAAAGGTAGCACTGGATAGATAGAAAATTTATGCGGATCGGAACCAGTTATTTAAGGAGTTTTAGGTTGGGGAACATGTGTACTTTCACATTAAGCCCAAGAAGAGATCCTTGAGGATTGGATGATGTGCCAAGTTGGCACCTTGGTATTGTGGACCTTTCAAGATTCTTAAAAGGATTGGACCAGTATCTATCGACTTGTACTGCCTTCGACAGTGAAAGTCCATGATGTTTTCCATGTGTCATTACTGAAGAAGTATGTTAAATGTGTTGATCATGTGATTGACTGGTTTGTATTTCAGGTGGATCCAAAAAGAGAAATCCAGCCGGAACCGCAGTGTATCTTGCAGAGAAATACGCTCATGCTCCAGAACCGATCAATCAAGAAGGTTAAAGTGTAGTGGAAGCGCTTTGGGCCCGATGAAGCTACATGGGAGATGGCATATCAAATGTAGGCCACGTGTCCTATTCGTTGGTTGAGTGAATGTCCTTGATATATGTCTTTGGTATATTTTCGATATCATTTTTTGGTATATGTACATATGTATATCAATGTAAATACCACCATGAGTTGTGTTATAAAGCTCCAATAAGAAGTCTAGTATCATGTCATTATGGTTGTCATGTTGTTATGTTATCATGTTGGTTTGGTTCTCAACAAGTTGATCATTGTAAATGCTGCAACGAGCTAAGTTATAAAGCTCCATGGGTAGTATGTTTTTCTTTCAGTAGTCTTGTTGGTTGTAGGTGTCATTGAACATTGAGAATGATGTTCCCCCAAGGGGGAGGGTTCTATAACAGCCCTGGTCAAAAATCCATGTAAAATTTAATAAAGGTAAAATAAGACCTTGGTCATGGGACACGTATTCCAAGCTTAATGTTGGGAAAAACATCTTAGTGTGGGTGTTCATATGGTTTATTATGGCTATGGAAATTGGAAAAGGAAATGGCTAAGGCTTTGGAAAGGAAAAGTGGAATTTATTGGCATTTATTTATGAAAATAATGGAAAATAGGAGAAAAGGAAGGTGAAAGGTCACATGTTGCATGTGAGGAGGAAAAATGAAGGAAAATAATGGAAAATTGAATAAATTAGAGGCCTCATTAATAAAAAGGCTTCTGAGGATCAGTTCACAGACTTTTGTCAATTTAATTTTGTAGCTCTCATTCTATTCTCTATCTCTCATACTCTTGGACACTTATATTTTTCTTGGAGCACTCTTGGAGGAGTTTGGTGCACTTGGAATTTGGAGCAAGAAGGCAAATGAAGAGTAGGAAAGCACAAGAGGACTTCGGGATCAACAGCTATAGTCAAATTTTCTTGCAAGTACCAAGTTGCATGTATGATTTCCTCATTAGTTTTGGCATGCATGGCATATGCATGTGGTTATTTGTTTATGATTTGTGATTCACATGGAGAAAGGTCTCGATTGACAGTGAATTTTTCTAGCCTTGCTATTTTTTGGATAGCCATGGTGTTGTGGGTTTTACGTTGTTTTCTAGTTGGTTTTCATGTGCCTTTAGTTGTGGGTTGAGTTATTAGTTCATGGAAGGATTGGTTGGAAAAATGCTCTGGAAGCCCTATAACATCTTGGGTTGAGTTACTAGTCTTGGAATCCTTGGTTGGAAAAACACTCTAGAAGCCCTTAGTGGGTTGAGTTACTAGTCCTGTAAACCCTGGTTAAACAAACACTCTGGAAGCCTGGCAGAAACTGTGGGTTGAGTTACTAGTCCTGGAAGACCTGGTTGGAAAAAACGCTCTAGAGCCCTGGAAAACTTAGGGTAGAGAGCAATCTGGTGATGGTTAGTGATATACGACCGTGAGGTGGAATCATTGGTTAAGGGTTGAGGTGGTTTGGCCTCTGGAATCCCTGGTTTTGTTTTGATTGATGTGTTTTATGAGATCTCACATTCATGCTTTGAATATGGCACGGGGGTGACTGGCTGAAAGAAATATTTGGTTCAGCCTAGTATATGGTCGGGTGGTTCATGGAAGTCCCAAATCTGGTCGATGCAATCATCAATAAGAGCTCTTTCTCCTTGGTATTTTATGGGTAAATATACTTGTTTATATGTGGTTTATATGGTTGTTATATCCTTGATATTTATGTTGGTTATATGAACTTGGTTATGACAAAGATTTATGACAGTGATAATGTATGGCTCTCATCATGTTTTGGTTAAACATTGAATGTACAATGAATGTATGGCTTAATAGATGGTAATCCAGTTATTGTGATGATGCATCGTCGCTTATTAATGATTCTCATATAAGTGTGAGACCCTATGCTCAGATCGGTTGTTTAAACCTGTATAATTCATATTTGTAACATGTTTGACGAAATTTTTTTCATGACTAGTGGGGGTTCAGTCAAGTCATTGTTCAATTTTTTACATTCGTATCATTATTTCGATGTTATTTTTCATTCCTAAAAGTTTCATGGAGTTTTGGGCAGTGGTGTGAGTCCTAGACCTAAAAAAGTGGCACACAAGTTGGAGTCGTTAGCACAGAACTACCTAGAAAATTCCCCAGTCGCATGCATGCCTTGTTGTGGGAGCGACTCAAGGGACCCAATCGCATGCATGCCTATGTCAAGGGAGTGACTAAGGCTTTAATGCAAAAAACAGTCAGTTTATCTTAGGGGTTGGTCATCTGGATGGGTTGGGTGGCTCTCGGGGTTTCTATTGGAGGTGTAGAAGGTCAGGTTGTCTATGTTCGTCAGTTCCACTTTCTCAACTGACACATAGGGAGTCGAACCATATCATAATAACTCTTTGTCACATGTTTACCCCGTTTGGCCGGTTACTTGGGTAGATGCAGGAGGAGGGTGTTATAAGGACATTTGTAGGTTGTTCATGCATTCTAGGGGACTTTGCATGAATTGAAGCCATCTTTGAGCATGTGTTTTCATATCAAAATTTTATGCCAACATTTTTTCTTTTGATTGTGGTTCTGACTTCTTAAGGTTCCTAATCCAAATATCTATGCCTCTCAAGTTATTGTTTCCAATAATTTGACTTCCCAACTTGATTTTTCTTTAAGAAAAAGGGAAAAAGAAGTAAGAACAACGTCCAAAGAGCACGAGACTCTTGACAAACCAAAAAATAAGGTAGATGTTGATATTCCACTCCTAAATATGAAATGCCAAAAGAGTGTAGTGGTAGTAAAGTTGAAATTTAACGGCTCAGAAACTACAATTCAAAAACTGACTTCATGAAGGTTAACAACTCTATTTTTCTTAACCATTCATAAATTGCTCTCTTTTCTTGACCTCTTGAATCCATTGGCCCGATTTTGGATAGGCACTAGTCCCTTATCCTCTCTCGCCTGTTTATTTCTTACATGGGTTTTATCTATATTGGTTCCATTGATAAAGCAAAGAAAGGTTAATAACTAGAATAAAAACTGATGAAGTGATAATGAGCTATTCAAACTATAACATTAATGTTATGATCTTCACTATGACATTAGATAAGAAACCTATGAGGAGCATACTAGACAAAGATTATTTCTAAAACTTTATTCTACAGGACAAATATGACAACAACCATTAAATGGACCTTTTAGAAAACTGTGGAGGCAAAAGAAAGAGAGAGATCAAAGGGCTAGCTTATATCAATGTTTGAAAACATAACATTCTTCCTAATCCTTTCATTTTTGTCAATAATAGAATTCATGTTAAGAGACAACACGTCATACAATCATCTCCACAGCATTGGAAATACCAACATATTTGTATTACTCTGGATAATTTAATGTGGCTTTTGAGGTCTTTACACCATTTATTTGTCCATATATGAAAGAGATGTTCCATTTTGTCGGGATTCATGAGGTAGGAAGCACTAGAATATGGAATTACAATGAACCAGTGTAATTGTCTTGAACAACTTGTTATGGTTGGATTTATGCATAATTACATCACATATACCATCTTCTTCTCAAGATTCCATCCAAAACAATTTGTAGTTGATTTCAGATATGGTTCTCTTATGACTGGTGGTGCAAGTGGCTAAGATAACCACTTAAGGTGGTTTTGTTTTAGCTTACTCCAGCAAGCTCGACTAAGTAGCTTCAATGGTCGAGGGGGGATCATTTGTAAAATGATTGTTGAACTGAACTAATATCTAAGATTTGTCTTGAGTCGACCTAATTATTGTAGCATATAATGGTGTACCCTCTGTCCACATGGATACACTTTGTTGTAGAATTGTTCACCTAGTACCTTCCTCTGGCATACCTTTCACATCAACAGAAGCAACTCAAAAGTGGATCATGTGGATCTTTATACACAAGTTGCAAATTTCATGCCAGCACACCCTCTATCATATCATCCATCATATGGGATATGAATTTGATAAGATATTAACCAGCCCTGCATATGGTAACAAGGAAGAACTCTTATTTACAAGGGTTGTGACCCCTGCCAAGTCTATAATCATGATGGAACAATGGAGTATAGTTATTTATTGTTTTGTCTAAGCATTTAAGGGGAGTGCAACTTCTCATTATGATCTGATGATACACCTTATCATCACCTTTTCAAAGTTAGTAAATTCCTCTATATTATGAATGATTTCTATCAATTAATGGGTTGTTTGTAGACTCTCAATTATGGATTATTGGCACAAATTAATGGGTTGTTTGCAGACTATGACATGTTATCATACAAGCATCTGAATTCGTGATTTTTTTTGGAATGTATATGCATAGTATCAAGTGTTGTAATGGAGGTTTTTGTGTGTGCAGGTCATATTGAAATATTATTTGTGTGTGCAGGTAATATTGAAGCATTCTTTGTGTGTAGGTCATATTGAAGCATTCTCAGAAGATATATTTATAGTTGTGTTCTCAGTTTTATCTTTCTCTTGGCTGTGTTGAAATGTATCCTTCAAGGGTAACATGAGCTTTCGTTGTAGCACTTGTCATGCGGATGCTAAAGCTTTTGTGTTAAGATATTTATATTTGGTCTCCTTTAATTTCTCCCAATAATATTTTTTTAATTCCATGAAATATTTAATGCTTCAGTAGCATCACAAGTCTTTTACTTTTACTTGCAAATCTTTTACTTTTACTTGCAAATCGATCCAAACACCAACACCAAAACTCTAGAGGCTAGAGTTGGTGATGGGACTTGCTTTTCTTGCTTGTATATCCTATTCACTGGCTTATGGGTGAAGCCTCCCAGAGTTGTTCCAAACACCAAAACTCGAGAGGCTGGAGTTGGTGATGGGACTTGCTTTTATTGCTTGTATATTCTATTTACCGGCTTATGTGTGAAGCATCCAAGAGTTGTTCCAAACACCAAAACTCTAGAGGCCAGAGTTGGTGATGGGACTTGCTTTTATTGCTTGTATATTCTATTTACAGTGAAGCATCCAAGAGTTGTTCCAAACACCAAAACTCCAGAGGCCGAAGTTGGTGATGGGACTTTCTTTTATTGCTTGTGTATCAAAAGAATGCATTTACCCACAAACAAAGCATCCACAACCACAGCCACAAAAAGCAAGGCATGGTGGTCCAAACCTATAAAAGCCAGGTTTCGATTTGGGACATGTGGGTTATAGGCCCACTACACTTTTATTGCGCCACTCTGATAGTTGTACTAATAACTTTCTTATTATTAATCCATATCATCATGCATGGGACTATATTAATCAAAATCACATTATTAGCATTAGTTCATTTTTCATTTTCGAATTTTCATCTTGGACGCATTCAAACCTGCACCTTATACACCCGATCCTGTCAACCCGTCAACTAACCATATGACTATTTATTTCATCATCTTATTATGTGTCCCTATTTCAAACCTGCACCTTATACACCCAGTCCGGTCAACTAACCATATGACTATTTATTTCATCATCTTATTATGTGTCCCTATTTCCAAAGTTAGTTTCGCAAATATAAACTAATTCCAAAATTAGTTTCCCAAGTGTAAACTAATGCTAGCACTAGTTTAACAGTTTAACAAATATTAAATATTATAATGCTATAACAAATATTTAATACTATAATGCTAAGCTAAAGTAAATTGAGGGGTTGAAGTTGCCAGGTGGTGCATGTTGTTGCGGTGCCAGGTGTTGCATGTTGTTGCTGTGTGTGGCATATACGGAACGGGAGCTGGCGTCTCTCTCGGTGTTATAATATTGTGAATGCATGTTGTTGTTGTGGACTGTGAATCTGTGGCCTCTACCGAACAAGACAAACGACACCCATTTTGAATTGCAGAAATTGCAGAAACAATGATACTTTGCCAGGTTATGATCGAGAACAACAATTCTCCACTCTCCACAACGGAAGGCTCTGGAAAAGGCAACCTGAACCCAATTTGCTTCCTGATCACGCTAACAGGTATATTATTCAGTAGTACTTTGCTTTACCTCTTCTTTAAGTACTTAGCATTCTCAGCATTTTTATTAAGCAACTTGATATTACCCTGTCAATAGAGCTCGAAGTTGAACTGAACTGGGATTAAAAAAGAAATTTGAAATTTCTACTATGGAATGTAATTTCTTTGCCATCCTTCTCTTTTCTTCATAGTAACTTCTTTGCTGATTTTCCAGTAAGTATTTCCATCCTTCTCTTTTCTTTCCTTTCATTGTTCAGTTCCTCTCTCCTCTGCAAGTTCCTTTCATTGTTCAGTTCCTCTCTCCTATGCAATTATTTTTCAGAAAACGGTCTACCTCTTTCCATGAGGATTTTTGAGCATGCTCTAGCTCATGAACCAGATGACGAGCTTGGACTAGTTCTTTTTCCAGAGCTGAGACAACAGACACACTAGTATTCTATTGCCCTTTCGCAATCTTCGGGCACTTTGAAAACATAAGTTGAAGCGTATTGTTGCCTTTTCCAATACAACATTTGAGATCGCAGCAGGTTGTTGAACTGACTGAATCAATCTAGAAAAATTACAGATGATTCACACATAACAAAAACATCGTGGTAAAGTTAAACACATGTGCACCCAGTGCTTGTTGGTACATATCCTAAAAAATAATTCTAAAAATGAAAATAGAGACAGGTGATTCTATGAGTACCTAAAAAGAACTAGGGACCTAAGGAAGAAAAAGAACCTCCATCGAAGAAACAATGAGGCATTCCAGTTTTCTGAAGCAGCATATGAGGAAATTACCATCTCTACTCTGAAGCAGCATATGAGGAAATTACCATCTCTACAATGGTCATCAGGTTGTTCTTTGCGTCAAAACTCGACCAGGGTCTTCCCACTTCTTCTCTGCATGAAATTGAAATTTGTCTTTGGTAACCAGGCTCGGGTGTTTTCTTGGATACACGTCTTCAGTCACAAAATCAATCCATGTATCTTATTCACTTACAAAAAGATACATAAGCCATCTACACCAACATTATTATGCAAGGTTTCGTTTAAATTCATATATTTAAAATCTATATGACAAATATTAATATTTTCATTGAAATTATTTGGGAATACAAGTCACTTTCATGAATTATTTTATCTAGCTAAATTGACGGGGTTTTTGTGACCAGGGTATGAAACCTTAACTACTATTTTTTACTCAAAAGTTCTGACATTTTAAGATATTCTTAGCATAATGTGTAGGCCAACTAATTTTCTGAAATGTATGATCACAATGTAATCGATTACAAAGCAAAATATAGATTTCACTGTATTGAACACACTTGACCAAACCACACTGTAACACCTCACTTTTATGATTAAGCAATTTTGCTTCAAAAAATTAAAATAATGGAGATGAGACCACGTAATAGTAGCAAATGGTACCTATAGAGAATGCTTTCAGACTAAGATAGTACAAGAATTGAAATAACTCATTTCCAAAGAGTTGTGTTCAACCCGGAGGCAGAGCTTTAGTTACATGACCATGGCCCCACATTATTTGTAACTGAAGCTCATTTGTCCAATGTTCTGCGGGTTATCAATAGTTGAATAGATGTGCTAACATCAAATTTCTCATTAGGCTCATCTCATCCTCAACTTGTACAGTGACGTTCAAGGCGAACATATTGGTGTGACATAGCATCTTTGATTCTGTTGGAGTCTGCATAATTCACAGAACCCAATTGCTCACTAAACACATATAATTCCTACTGTGTCATACAACCTTTTTCTGGTTATTATATTTTCAAATTTTGAGGTTATCAGTATCGGTAGTAGGTGGAAAAGGAAGGTTGCAGAACTCCAATATTGAAAGTAATTCTTGCTATCATTTTA
Source organism: Pinus albicaulis (assembly GCA_034641835.2). Taxonomy (NCBI): domain Eukaryota; kingdom Viridiplantae; phylum Streptophyta; class Pinopsida; order Pinales; family Pinaceae; genus Pinus; species Pinus albicaulis. The sequence continues at coordinate 11,051,243 of CM076570.1, read as the reverse complement.
TCACAGCAGAATTTCTAATTTTTGTCTTGACCTCTATAAATCATGTAGATATTACTTATATATAAATATTATCCCAGTGCAACATATATGCAGCCACTATGAAGGCTAGTTCGGATCACGGTATCTAATTACAACGAATTGAATGTGAGTATTGAATTGTGAGTATATGAGTATATGTAGTTTCTTGCAGATGCATTGAATGTGAGTATTGAATTGTGAAGCACTTCGATGAAAAATTTAATTAATTTCTATTCAGAAATTTCAATTTTAACTTTATAAAATTTCTATTTAAACGGATATATTTATACCGTCAACAGTACAATGTTATTTTATTTTTAACTTTCCTTTTTAACTCATCTCCAGCATTCCATGATCTATGTTGGCGGTATTTTAAAGACTAACCAATATGCCTATATTTTAAAATCAATATGCTATATACAATATTTTCCTGGACAAAATGCAATCTTTTGACTTGTTGCTTGCAACTCCCCTGGTTCTTCTCCTATTTTATATAAAATCCCTAATATATAAACCAGGATATATGATGTTTTAAGCCAGCGAAAGTAGGGTGTTTTAAGAATCATCAACCATATATATTATAAAGCAACAACAAGATGCAATAGACACATTGGCATATAAATATGAAGAAAGCATTGATATATATAATGTAGCGGATGTCAAATAAAAATGATACATCAAAGGCGATACCAAATCATGTTGATCCTTGATAATTGTCCAATCAAGGACTCAAATGTGGAGAACCAATACAAAATAACATCACACGTATAAATGTATCTCATCATAATGATTTATATGTAGCAAAACAAGCAAAACTAGTAGTTAGCTATCTGAGATCGGTTCCCTCTCCCTCTTTTACGAGAAAAGATGATGGGTTCTTTGTCAAGCTGCCCCTAGCAGTAGAAGACCTTGGCCCTAAACCTAATGTCAAATGATGATTTTTGGGTATGGAACTGTGCTCTCTTATTTTTGTAGATGGTGTTGATGCTCCCACATTCTCCTCCTCCTCCTCTTGCTCCCCCTCCTCCTCCCACGATTCCTCCTCCTCTTGTTGCCCCTATACTAATGGTTCCTCCTCTAACCATGTAGGTGACTTATCCATGATGAGGACCTCAGACTCCACCTTCCACTTGGTCAATACATCAATATTGTATAAGGAAATGGCATCCACATCTACTAGTTTCTCTATTTGCTTTAGTCGTAGTCAGAGATTGTACTAGACATACACCAAGTCATTAAGGCGTGAGAACTCCAACGGTAAGAGTGTCATAAAAACGTTAATGAGTCTTGACACTTGAAGGTCATAAATTACAATAAATGTAATTTCTCAATCTAAGGCTAAAGCTCAAATTTATAACCTGTTGTGCTTCAAGTGTACTTTCTCAAATACACTCCAATTGCACTCACACCCCAAAGCGCTACAGGTCTGGTTGAGGATTTTGTTGGCCAATTTCTGAAGATTTGGTGCCCTTTCACCATACCTTCGCCACCAAACATCTACAACAAAATAAAGAAAAATTAAAAACTTAAAACATAATTAACCTCTCAAATCAAACATAATTGAATTTAAAAAATCTAGAATTCTAAATTAATAAATTCTAATGAATCATAACTTGTCAATTATGTGGCTTAAAGATGGTCCTTCCATGAATAGCATCATCAAATTCAAATAGTCCAACACCATCCTGATACATTTATATTTTGCAATTGGTTTTTCTGCGAAGCTCGAGATCAGGTACCATTCTATGAATACAAGTTGGGAGTACTTCCATCACCTCGCAATCAAAATCAAATTTGCATTTGTACAAAAATGCGGGGTTGAAGAAAAGTGTTGTTGCAAGAATGGGTTGATGATGTTAAATTTTCTTATGGATACATTGTTATTTGTTTTAGATAATTTCATTTCATCATTTACATATTGAACTCACCCCACAGCTCATCACATTATTCAGATTTGCCACATTATTCAGCAGCATATGTTGAAGGTTGCAACAAGAAACAGTGAAATTGGCATTCGGAAACAACATCCTTGATCCTAGTGAAAATTAAGCACCTACACTAGTTGGGGCCCACACAGGCTATTTTTAGGTGTATGTCTATTTTTAGAACGGATGAGCAAATTCTATTTATAGAGGAATTCTATGTATAGATGTTGAGAAAATTCTATTTATAGATGATGTTCTATTTTTAGATGTATGTGCAAATTCTATTTATAGATGCATGTCGACTATTATCATCCCTTAATAATAGTTGGACAATAAATATTAATATATTCTCATGGAGCACTTGGAATCAGTTAACTGAAGTGGAAAACCAGTTAACTGAAGGAATTTCGAGTTCTAAGGTTGGTTGGTGGGACATGCAAGTGGAATTAGTTGTAACTAAGTGATTCGAAGTTGTAACAAAGTTGGATGTGTAGTTATGTGAGTTGTAAAGTAGTTTAACTCAGTTAAGTGAGTTAAACTCAGTTGTGCTAGTTGTAACTAGTTGTAACTAAAGATACACTAGTGAGAGATCAGTGAATTAAATATTAAATTAATTCACATGGAGTGATCTCACATGCAACTGAAGATTTACTATTGTTAACTACATGCATGTCAAATCCAGTAGAGACCCAGTTGAGAGGTAGGTGAAAGCCTGACAGTTGACTATCAGTTGTACTATATTGGGTTGCACTCTTGCAAGTCAAATAGACATTGGATATGCTCATGAGGATTGCACAATCAAGGAGGGTGTGATTGCATCAAATTTGTCTTTGTAATCAACTTGGATTGCGCAGTGGAGGTAGGTTTTTGTGAGACAGAAAATTGGCTAAGGAATTTTCCAAATTTCTGCATGACAGTGTGAGACGATTGTATATGGTACTGAGAACTCTTGGAGTAGAATTTGGTATGAGATTGTTTCATGATCCATGATATATACATAATATATGATAGTGGGGTTTTTAGCTTTAAGCTTTTTCGGTAAACATCTATGTTATGTGTGAATGATCTTTCTTCATGTGTTTGCAATTGGTGATCGTGTTTTAAATTTTCGCAAGAATTTTTGTAGAAGCGATTATGTATTTAACAGTGGCATATAATTGTTAGATTAGGAGAATCCAGGCAATACATAATTTTATTAAAATTTCTACATGGTATCGGAGCTAGGAATATTGCAATATTGAAGCAGTAGCTGAGTTTGTTGGTGGAAATAATTTGAATTTGCTGCAAGAATTTCTTGGTGCAACAGTTGAGTAAACATCGAAATGGCTTTCAATGGTTTGTAGCTAGAGTATGCACTTGAGGGACAGGATGGAATTAGTGCTTGAAGATAATGGCTTGAAGGAATTCATCAACAGAGATGTTCCTAAGCCCACTTTGACGGATGCTGCATTACTTGACGCATGGCAAAAGAAAGTAGCAAGGGCGAGGAGGATTATGTTGGAAGGTGTACAAGACCATATTGTCTCAAGCCTTCATGGGAAAGCCACTCCATATGTTATGTGGAAGGCTTTGACGAATCTTTTCCAAAGCATCAGTGACCATAGGAAATTGGCGCTGAAGGATAAACTCAGAAAGATCAAGATGGAAAAGAACAAAACTATTCTGGTATACTTAACAAAGTTTGTCCAATACAGGGATGAGCTTGGGAGTGTAGGAGTAAGTGTTGTTGATGATGATTTGGTGAGCTTGGCTCTCTTGGGACTTCCTAAGAGTTTCCACAGTTATGAAGACTTTGTCAATGGACGGGAAAAACTGTTGGATTGGGAACGACTATGGTCGGATCTAGTGCAGGAGGAGTTCAGTCGAAACACTAGAGATGGCTCTTCATCAAATCTTGATGATGAAGAGGATTGTGCTTTGGTTGCTAAGGCGAAGAAGGGGAAGGGGAAGAAATTCCATTCTAAATCTGAGGCCGGTGAAGATGGAAAGGAGCACAACATGTCCCAAGTGAAGTGCTTTCATTGTCATGAGTATGGACATATTGCCACAAATTGTCCACATAAGAAGAAGAACAAGATGGTTGTTGGAGCTGCAGCTGGTGAGGCTCTTGCCTTGCAATTTGAGCTTGACTTCTCATTCATCACATGCATGGTGTCAAGTTCATTGGGATAGGGGTGGTACTTGAATAGTGGTGCTTCCTTTCACATGACGGGAGATAAGAAACTTTTCAGTGACTTGGAGGAGAAAGATCTCCAGATGCATATTGAGTTGGGCGACGATGGACGATACAGTGTGATTGGCATTGGTACCATTACCTTTCAGAAGGCGTTAGGTAAACTCTTTCATTTAAAATATGTTATGCATGTTCCAAGTTTGAATAAAAATTTAGTCTCAGTCGCAATGTTAGAGGATAGAGGCTATGATGTTGTCTTTAATGAAGGAAAAGTTTTCCAAATACACAAAGAAACAAGGCAAGCCAAGAAGGTTGGGATTCGAGTGAAGAATCTCTACAAACTTTATGTAGATGGGATTTCTACTGAGCTTCCTACTGTTGGGAAGTGTGATAAAGTCATGCAATTTCTGCTTGAGAGGGAGCAATATTTGCATGCAGGTAAGAGTGAACCTTGGGATGTGGAGCAGCCAGAAGGTGAGGATCATGGACTAGGAGCAACCACTCATGTAGAGAAATTTTGTGCCAGATGGGCAGAGGGAGTGCATGCTGCTATACCACCAGGTGAGAGGTGGGGCGACATGCATGAATAATCCCAAGAAGAAATTTTGGCCAGGATTCATTGAGATGGTGTGGATCTCATGAATTGAACCTGGCTACGAGGAGCCCACAGAGCAGTAGTAGCAGGATCAGTTGGATTTATGCAGTTAGATGTCGTGAGGACATGAAATCAAAGTGACAGTTTCGGATACTAGAGGGTAGATCAAAGTTGGCAGCAAGTGCAGAGTGCATGGATGCAAGTGTCAACAGTGTAGTGGTTCCTGAAGACATGTGCAGTAGCTAAACAAAAGTCAGAAGACTTTGATGACAAATGCATTATATTGATTCAGTTGTTTGGATGCTATTTAGTTTCAGAATTGTTGCGTGCAAAGGTTGCATGTGCGAGAAACACTAGAGAAGTGTTGCATGCATGGAGTTGCATGTCGCATGCATGGAGTTGCATGTCGCATGCAAGGGTTTCATGCCGCATGCATGGAGTTGCATGTCACATGCAAAGACATTCCTTAATTTTTGAGAGGGGGTGATGAAGGTTGCAACAAGAAACAGCGAAATTGGCATCCGAAAACAACATCCTTGATCCTAGTGAAAATTAAGCACCTACACTAGGTGGGGCCCACACAGGCTATTTTTAGGTGTATGTCTATTTTTAGAACTGATGAGAAAAATCTATTTATAACATAAGTCTATTTATAGATGTTGAGAAAATTCTATTTATAGATGATGTTCTATTTTTAGATGTATGTGCAAAGTCTATTTATAGATCGCATGTCTATTTATAGATGCATGTCAACTATTATTATCCCTTAATAATAGTTGGACAATAAATATTAATCTATTCTCATGGAGCACTTGGAATCAGTTAATTGAAGTGGAAAACCAGTTAACTGAAGGAATTTCGAGTTTAAGGTTGGTTGGTGGGACATGCAAGTGGACTTAGTTGTAACTAAGTGATTCGAAGTTGTAATAGAGTTGGATGTGTAGTTATGTGAGTTGTAAAGTAGTTTAACTCAGTTAAGTGAGTTAAACTCAATTGTGCTAGTTGTAACTAGTTGTAACTAAAGATACACTAGTGAGAGATCAGTGAATTAAATATTAAATTAATTCACATGGAGTGCTCTCACATGCAGCTGAAGATTTACTACTGTTAACTACATGCATGTAAAATCCAGTGGAGACCCAGTTGAGAGGTAGGTGAAAGCCTGACAGTTGACTATCAGTTGTACTATACTGGGTTGCACTCTTGCAAGTCAAATACACATTGGATATGCTCATGAGGAGTGTGAAGTTAAGGAGGGTGTTATTGCATCAAATTTGTCTTTGTAATCAACTTGGATTGCGTAGTGGAGGCAGGTTATTGTGAGGCAAAAAATTGGCTAAGGCATTTGCCAAATTTCTGCATGACAGTGTGAGATGATTGTATATTGTACTAAGAGCTCTTGGAGTAGAGTTTTGTATGAGATTGTTTTATAATCCATGATATATACATAATATATGATAGTGGGGTTTTTAGCTTTAATATTTTCCGGTAAACATTTGTGTTATGTGTGAATGATCTTTCTTCATGTGTTTGCAATTGGCGATCGTGTTTTAAATTTCCACAAGAATTTTTGTAGAAGAAATTATGTATTTAACAGTGGTATATAATTGTCACATTAGGAGAATCCAGGCAATACATAATTGTAATGAAATTTCTACAGCATATGCAATTATATATAGAACAATATCATCATCAATGTAGCGGAACATAAAGGAACAATAGAAGAAAATTGTCCACACATAGACACCAGGATTGATCAGAGACCAGGGCGAGACCCACTATGGGGAAAACCATTTCAAATTATTATTCTTATTGGATTTTCATTGAGTGATTCAGAAAAACAGAGTACAATGATCCATATCTTCAACCATAATCCTATCCGACAAAATAAACTAAACGACATCCATGAGATGAACCCAACAATGCCAATATTCAAAATCCCGCTTCAGAATCATATGATCAACTGTCAGTGTCTGTGATCAACTGTCTAACTCTACCATCAACTGAAAATATCTATGGTCAACTTTAAAACTCAAACCATATCTTCCAAAAACACGCAAAGAGTGATGTGTGTGTGGCTAAAACCCTCCAATCGCACGCATGAGCTTGCATGCCTGTGATTGCGACTAAAATTTGTTTGAAGCATGCCTGCCGCTGGAAACAAAAACCCTAAACACATGTGCGACTTTTGTACCCTATAATCTCATACTTGTATGAACCAATCTCCACGACATAGCCTCATAATTGTGCGGTCCAAACTCAAAGAGGAATGATCATATTGATGATGTCCAAATGAGGGTCACTTGAATTGTATTTATGGCCATCCATGGGTGTTCAGTTTCTCTTTTTGGCGTGTAACGAACCTCTCCCCTCACATCTACCCACTTTCATGGGCTTACCCGGATTAAACATGAGGTGAGGGGTTTTTATGACAATCATCAACCTCATAGGTAACCTTAAGGAAATGGAGTCGACAAAATAGACATTACTGACCTCCATCAGGTGCCTTAGGACCCTCCAGGAGTAACCCAACCCCTCCATATGTCCATCCACTTATCCAAATTAATTTTTCGCTGAGCTAGAGCCCCATTCACTCCCTTTCCAAGCCCTCTATGTGACTGGAAACCCCCAATCTCTCCCATATGCCTGCATCAGTGCAACTGTGACCTGTTTTGCCTAATATTGTTCCAGCGACTACAGAATTTAAGCCACTTTTTCAGGGTTGGGGATAATCCTGTACCCAGAAATCCATGTAACTTTTAGAACCCATAAAATACATGACTACATTGATTGTAAACCAAAAACTAAAACCAGGACGAGACTTGAACATCCCCAACCGAAACTGACATTCCGTCAAACACTTGGTGAACATGAAATATGCAGGTTATGAATGCAAGTCTGAGCATAAGGGACTTAAAATTCATATGAGACTTAAAAAAAAGGATCACCACCCTCTCCCATTAGTTGTCTTAACATCAATTAGACCTTGCATTCTTTCAGTTACAAGTAAAAGCATGAAAAGAGCCATCACTAAAACCAATCATATATCCATGCTTATAACCAACATATAAACATATAAATAACCATAATATAATGCTCATTAAAGCCACATAATAACAATTACATTTACCAATCAAAATCAAGAGAACTTAGATTTCATTAGACATAAGCAAGAGCCAACAAGGTTCGAGACTTCCACATATCACCCGACCATAGTCATGGTTGAACCAAATATTTCTTTTATCCAGTCACCCATGTGACATATTCCAAGCATGAATGTGGAACCTCATGGGATAAACCAATCCAAAACAACAAAGGGAGTCCATAGGTTAAACCACCTCAACCCTCGTCATACCATGATCTCACCTAAACAGGCTCTGAGATCACAAAACCAAACCGAGCTTGGAATTCCTCTGGATTCCTTCACCATCCTTGAGGAATTTTTTGTCTTCAAGTCTCTAAGCTTTACCGCAATCCACACTAGATCACTAGGCCCTAACCAAGACTCCACCATTAGGCTTTACCATGTATCTCGCCATTATCGGTCAATGGATTCCTAGGCCTTTGGGAATGTTCCTAAGACTACCTCCACCTCGAATTCTAAAACCTTCTGAAAATTATAAAGATCAAAACCGAGAATAATCTCATCACACCGTGATTATTCACAAAATGGAAAGGCAAAGTTGAATGCTACTATCAAAACCCTGCCACCAACAAAGAAAGAACCAAATACCAACGTGCACATACCATGCATGTCAAAACCAGCTAGGAAATTATACATGCAATTTGTTACCTTCAAGTATCCATGTTTAATATTTCTTGTTCCAACCTTTCCTTGCTTGATCTTTGCTTTTCATTTCCTTTCCTTGTCCTTCCTTTGCTTTTCTACATCCAATGTCGAAGTGCTCCGAGAAAGCTCTAAGTGTCCAAGAATGAGAGAGGGAGAGAATAGAGAGAGAGCTCCAAAATTGAACTGACAAAAGGTAAACCAGAAAAAGCTTTCCAACTAATGCTATGAGGTATTTCAATTGATGAGGCCTCTAATTTCTTCAATTTTCCATTATTTTCCTTCATTTTCCTCCTCACTTACAACCTGTGACCTTTCACCTTCCTTTTCTCCTAATTTCCTTTATTTTCATAAATAAATGTGTCAAAAATAATTTTTTTCTTTTAAAAGCCTTAGCCATTACCTTTTCCAATCCCCTTAGCCGTAAACACATCAAGTGATGCCTACTAAGATATCTTGCCCAACATTCAGCTTGAAATAAGTGTCCCTTAATTTTGGTCTTATTTTTTATTTTTTTTAACTGTTATTATATGAACTTTTAGCCAAGGTCTGTTACAGAACCCTCCGAACCTCCGTGTTAAACCACAAATATACCTCAACAAAACCACTAAAAAGAAAATATAATTCCCATGGTGCTTTATAACTTAGCTCAATGTAGTGTTTACAATGAATTACCTGCTCAAAAGAAAAAACCATCATGACAATATTGTTAGTGTCAGCCTTTGCAGCTTTCCTCCAGTGATCAAACATGCTCTTACAAAGTGATTTTAAGGTGTCAAGGTCAAATTTTGTCATTTCAATGAGCCTTCAAGCAAAATTTGGTCACTAGGCATTAGGTCTAGGGGTTGCTTTTACTCCTGTCAAAGTTGTCCAAATGTCGGTCCATGTCACCATTCATCTGAGTGTGCCATCATTCATAGGGTTTTCATCATCATGTCAAGTTCCATTGGGTCATTTTACATCTTTTTCATGCTTCAGTTGTGCCTAGGTAAGGTCCATTTCCCTCTCCTAGGGTTTTGGAGGTAATTTCTCTTGGATGGTCAAATCATTAGAAAAACTCGTATCCTGATGTTCATACACCTTCCCCTATCATTAATGTACCTTATTAAACACTTCCCATCACTAAGATCCCCCAAATTCCTCATTTTTGCACAAACCCTAGTTTCTTGCTACAACTTGGCAATTTTCTAGGCTAGGCCTGTGTTTTTCCCTTTTTGACCCCTTCCCCTCACTCAATCTCTGAAATTCCACTTTCCCTTGCTTCCTAACATCCCTCCCTACTTCCAAAAATTTTCCCAAGAACTTAGAAGCCCCTTATCCCCTTCATTTCGCTTCATTTCGACAAATCCCTTGTTTCACACATCGGGATAGGTTTCACTCAAATGATGTTTCAGAGCAAGAAAAGATGCATTTCGGAAAACTGAGAGAGGTTTTTGTCCAAAACATGCCAAATACGAAAAACCTCCTTCACTTTTTACACAGGTGTCATTTTTTTAGAGAAATGTCAAAAATACCATTGCCTCACGAGAATTGAATGCACCTCTGAAGTGACCTTGGGAAAATAAATATTTCTCCTAGCTTGGTTGGCCCAATGACTTGCCTGATGAGTCAAATGATAAGTAGACAAAAATATCTTTCCAATGAGCTATCATGAGATCAATTTGGAGTTGAGGAAGACCTTCAAAAGTTGACTGCAACAGCACTCTGCCTTGAGGCAGCTTCATTCTGCTCATTTTGACCAGTCTTGGGATATTTGCGTTCTGACAAGGAAAATGAACTCCAAATTGAAAAATTCCACTTTTTTGGAAATTAGACTCCAATATCTTTCCAACGCGCTGTCACACGCCCAATTTGGACACCGGGAAGGCCTCCAAAAGCCTCCTGAAAAATGCACCATTTATGGCGCGGCGCATTGGGTAGGAGCGCGGCGCACTGAAGGTGCGCGGCGCATAGAGCAATTTTTCTCAGTGTAAATTAACACTGGCGCGGTGCACCCATTGAGCACGGCGCATAGAGCTCCAAAGGCTGAAACTTATCTTCCTTCATCAAAACTCATTTCAATTCGGTTCATTTTCTTCCAAGTAAGTTTGACAAAGGCCTGTTCACTGTTTTCATTCATGTATGGTGTGTTTAGAAGTGAAGATATCAAAGAATGAGTGGTGAAACATAAACCCTGTACTCATATTGTAATCTTCTCCCAAGGGTTTGCAAAGTGGTGGTTAAAAACTTGGATTTTGGTGTTTAAACTCTCATTCCATTGTCATGTGAGCTCTTGTCATTTTTATCATTATTGTCACTGCTACTACTGTTACACTCTTATACCACTGTCCCATATCCCTCATTTCCTTTTGTTCCCATGTGGTAAGCCTCAAACCCTATCATTCACTTCCCTATATTGATAAACCTAATCTCCATAACATTCAAAGGTTGCCTTTATGTCTTTGATTTCATTTATATATTCCCACTTCATTGACTCTTGTCCCTAAACTATCCCCCTTTCACTATCACCCATTCCCATTACTTAAATCCCCAAATCCCTGACTGCCCCAAATAGTGACTGCCCTCACCACTAAAATTCACTTGACATTCTACTGTATTCCTTGTGATATTTCTCCGCAGCACCTATTGTATATGTGACACATTGGGCATCACATGGGATGAGTTCACTTCCCGTGACTTCTTTGTAGCCCCCGAGCCTCCTCCCGAGATTTTTCATGATGAGGCAGAGCCTTCACATCAGTTCGAGGTTCCTGAGACTGAGCCTATCAGTGCTCCAGGGTGTGTGACATATCAGAGGGGCCACCGAGCCTTATTTGCAGCATCACGACGAGTACTATCTCCACCCGGGGTGGAAGGGGTCTAAGATTGACTGTCAGCCGGCGCAAGTACTATACTCCACATGGCGTGGAAGGGGGTCTCGCCTTCTTTGTCGGCCACGAGTACGGGACGAGAGGCAGAGGCCTATGCACGATGAGGGCCCTTCAGGAGGCCAAGACACTGATTTTATACTCATCGATGTTGATTCGAGCTCTCCCAGCTCAAAGCTGAAAGAAATCATCCAGGAGCAAAAAGCTGAGATCGACACGCTGACCGAGAAATTGCAGAGAGCTTAGTGGGTTATATATTACTTGGAGCAGCGCAATAAACAACTGGAGGATCAGCACACACTTTTAGAGCTGCGGAAAATCCTTGAAGACCGTGCATTGGCCCGGAAGAGACCAGGTGACATGACACCGGTTGAGCGAGAGACCTGCCTCACGCATGTCAACATTCATCTGGAGAAGCTTTTGGCGAAGGCCAATAGGGACAAAGACATGCTCAAACATATGAAAAACGACTATTGGGCCCGCACACACGTTTGCAGAGCGAAAATGAAGATCTTGAAGGCGAGGTTGAGAAAAGCGCTAAAGCGTCGGAAAAGGCCGGATCCACTCCGAATCTTGGCTGAAGATTCCTTGGCTGAGCATGAGGCATGATGGGGGATCTTCACTCCAAATTTCAGCAAATTTGGGGAATTTTTTGTCATTTTTGAAAATTTTGGTCTCAAAACAGGTTTTTTCGCCCGACGCGTCGCGCCACCCGACGCGCGCTTATGATTGGGACACCTTATGGAGGAAAAATTTGTATTTTTGGATTTTTCATGGTAAGTTATGCATGCTCAGAAATGGCCGAAGCATTTCATCAAGTTCTGGATGATCAAAAGGGCCAAAAACACCATGAAAATCACCTTTTGCACCAGCAGGGAGTACTTTTGGGAGATTGAATTTTTAGAGGGGCAAATGAGATCCAAATTGAAAAATTCCACTTGGGTTGGATAGCAGACATCCGGGGATTTCCAACGAGCTATCATGAGCTCAATTTGGACTTCAGGAAGTGCTCCAAAAATAGGTCCAAAGTAGCGCGACGCATATAGCTTTGGAGCGCGGCGCATAGAGGAATTCAGCCTATTTTTCACCTTCCAGCTCAGGAATTCGGCCAGTTTTGACTAGTTTCACCTCTTGATGTAATTTTTGATCTAGCTTGATGTAATTTGGTAACCATGATGTAATTTTGGCATGTATTTACTTGTTCTAGATGATTCATTCACAAAAAAGTGAAAATCAAGTGAATGGATCAGTTTCCTAGCTTATAGAGGCAAGTTGTTTGGTTGCCTAGATTTTAGCTCTTTGTTTAGAATTGGTTCAAACTGCTCCTAGAAGCATGAGCTCGACCCCTAGAGGCATGGGAAGGGGTTAGACTTGTCTATTTATTGTATTTTCTGAGACATTTTCAGGGTTGGACTCTTGGGAAAAGTTTGGCACTCCATTGTACATCCATATTTCAGTTTTGGCAAAGGAAAGACCAGAGTTTTGCAGCACTTGTTGGGATCCTTGTGGCTTTTGAGTTTTGATGATTTTTTTTCTCATGTTATTGTAAGTTTCATTAATTTTATCTGTATGCCATCCTTCTTTATGCTTCTGAATTAAACAAATGAGTATTCGAGGTAGAATTCATTGATTTGCTGGTGCTCTGCCTTAGAATTTTGTTTAATTTTATATGTTTCCATCAGTTTGAAGAGGATCCTTGCACTCTCTTGCCCTCTTCAGCTCCTTAGCAGTCTTTTCTATCCATTCATTTGATCTTAGACATCAAATCCATTGCCTACCCTGCCCCAACTTGACTTCTGCAAGATTTGGCCTCATCCCCAAGCCCTAAAATTGTTTTTCCCTTTTTTCCAACAAAAACCCCTAAAAATCAAAATCAAACCCTCCTATTTGTTTATCTAGCCTAAGATCAGTTTTTGTTTTAGTCATCTCAAGGCCCTTTGAATATTTTCATTGAGATTGACCGGGAGAGAGCCCTCTCCTGTCCTCGTAGGGCTAGCTACGAGGCTGAGCGTGGTTTGGTGTTGTCCTTCTTCTGCCTTATTTCAGCCTAAGGTGGATTTGGGAACTAACATAGTGGCAACCATACTGGGGAGAAAATGGTCTTCTTTTTGGTGTTATTTGTTTCATAAGTTATAGACCGAGCCTGAAGTCACGCTAGGTAGCTTTCGAAATGCTTTTGCTTTGCATTAGCGGAAGTAGATAAACGCTGCTTCAGTCGATCTCTAGTCTAGCTTGTGAACGTGACACTTGAATTGTGGATTGTCTTGCCCCAGTACATGTATCAAGTTCAGATCTGATGGTTGATGGTGGACAATGATCAGACATAAGAAGGTTGAAATCATTCACCTGGTGACTCCAACTCAAAGTAGAGACTCCACCGGAGGACTAACTCTTTCTCTGAGAAAATGGAAGGATCTTACACAAAGTTCAGGTATCTAAAGTGGAATGGCATTCAGGATCTAGTTTTCTTTCTTGTAAATTACTTCTTTGTTGTTCTTGAAGCTGTCCTGAAAGTTTTTTAGAATTTGTTGTATGATAAAGGTGATCAAAATCTTCACTTAACCCATTCAAAGAGTGTAAATACTGAGTTTCCCTTTGATCCTGGCCTCCTTAATTTTCCCACATCTTATGATGACTCTCTTCAGAGTGATGAGCTTGAAGAAAACCAAACTGATCCCCTAGCTCTTGTATATACTCCTACACCTTGTATAGTCCCTGATAGGTATAAACCTCTTGTTTTACCTTCTGTTCTCCATGCTTTCCCTAAAAATTATGACCTATATCTACCAAGATTTGACGGTGAATGTAACAATGTCAAAGCTGAGCAACATGTGCAGAATATTGAGACTTTTCTAGACCTTTTTGAAGTTGATGACGAAGATGTTAGTATTAGGATTTTTGCTCTTTCTTTTCAAGGCCAAGTGAAGAGTTGGTTCAAAGCCCTGCCCGATGCGAGCATCTTAGATTTCCAGCAGTTCGTCAAATTTTTCCTTGATAGGTGGGTGATCGGACAGAATCCTTTCCTTATTATAGAAGAGTATAACCAGCTGAAAAGACTGCCAGGGGAGACAGTACAACAGTTTTCTGCCAGATTTAACCAAGTATATTTTTCGATGCCAGCTGATATAAGACCTTCTCCTAGATCTGCTCTCTTGCACTACCCGGGTGCCTTTGATCCGGAAATGGAGTTTCAGCTGAGAGAAAATAATATTGCAACACTTCACGAGATGCAAAACGGTGCAGTAAATGTAGAAGCTCATTTGTTGATCCGAAGGGAAAGGTTGAAGGAAGACGAGATGAAAAACATAGATCCGGAGAAATCGACATCTCTAGAGGTAAAGCTTGACGTGTTAGTAAGTGCAGTGGAAGAGATGATGCAAAAGAAAACCACAAAGAATGAGTATAATGTTGAAGCCCATGGCTCGCTGATTGAGGAAGAACAAGTTGCTGATCCAAAACATTTTGTTTCTTATCCCAGTTGTCATAGTGATTGCTTTATAGATCATCTTGAAGAAGAGAGAGCTGTTGATATGACATGTATGCTTGATGATGTGTTGTATACTGATGATTTGCCTCATTTTGATCAGTATGATGATGATTATGTTCTCCAAACAGAAGCTAATCTTGCAGACAAATCAGCAGCTAGTTTGTGTGAGGTGGAAGTTCACTTTCAGCAGCTTGAGTACAGTGATCAACCGATGCATATCAGCTATGACAATGATGAGGAAAGTGCAGAAAATTTTGAAGTAAGTGAAGGACCTTTGCCTTTTTGTTTTGACTCGTTTCAGTTCATCAGAGACAATTTCCATGTAATCAGAAATCAACTGCCAACAAGCCTTGATCTGGACCATCTTGAGGTAATGAAAACCTTGTTCAAGATTTCTCATATTCAGATTTGCAGCCCTCGAAACCCATTGATTGTCAAGTTGCAGATGAGGACTTGGAAGCTAGCACATATGATCAAATGATACAAGGTGATTCCGTACCATTTTGTTTTGAATCATTTCAGTTTTTGAAGAACAAATTGCATAGTAAATCTTCAAATGAGCAGCCTGTAAGAAATCAGCAATTTCTCAGTGTTAATGTTGAGGATGAGACAGATAACGAAATTATTGAGCAACCTGTAGCATCAGATTTGCAGCCACCAAACGAAATTGAAGGTCAGATTGAAGATGAAAGCGTGGAATCTGAAATATATGATTTAATGATGCAAGAGGATTCTATACCCTTTTGTTTCGAAGCAATTCAGTTCATAAAGCAGAATCTTCGCAATATCTCTCAAGAAAAAGATGAACAGCTAGTAGGATGTCATACAGTTTCAATGGATACATCGCAACAGTCTTCTCAAGTTTTTGATGATCCTATTGCTGATGTGTTGGATGATGTTTGCAGTCAAAGTCTTTCTCCATTGACTTTATGTAAGGTTGAAACGTGTGCTGATATAGACTTGATCCGGCAGCCAGTCTCTTTGTCATTTTTAGCAGGAGTCTCGTCACAAAGCTCATCACAAAGTTTTCATTCATGGTATGAGGAGAAGAGAAGTAATCCATTGGATGAGTTAAGTCCTAGTGTGCATTTTGAGATCCTTATGCAGCATGAATTTCAAGATCCTTATGCAGTGTTTTTGGAGGCGGATAGAGAATCCATAGTGTTCAACAGATCTGTTCACAAGTTTTCATGGGAGTTGCCTTTCAGTAGTTCTCTCTTGTTGTTCATAAACGAGCATTTTCGGAGAATCCAAACAGCAGCTGCAATACTTACATGGTTGCATTGGTTGTTTCATTTCACTTGATCAGGTGATGAATGGAACAATTAGAGTAGGTTGTATTGAATAAGCTCTACTTTGAGCATCTTTTCCAGTTTGTCAGTTGTGTTTAAGTATCAAGTTAGTTTTTAGTTGAGTGAGAGTCATTTTGTGTCATCAATTCATCAGTTTTCAATCATGCATTTCAGCTTGAGTTTTTGACTCCATTACCCAATGGATGAAGGCACTGTCTGCTTTCCAAAGATCTGTAGTTCTTGCTTTTACCTCCGAGAGCTACATCCCATTGAATAATGTTAGTATCCCAGCCTTTACGGCTTTTCATCAGGTGATCTTGTGCTCTTGCAAGTGATGTTAGGTGTGAGAGTCAAAATTTTTACATGTTTCAATGACCTTCAGCAAAATTTGGTCACTAGGCATTAGTCTAGGGGTTGCTTTTTACTGCCTCTGTCAAAGTTGTCATCGGTCCATGTCACCATTCAGCTAAGTGTACCATCATTCAAAGGGTTTTCATCATCATGTCAAGTTCCACTGGGTCATTTTACACCTTGTTCATGCTTCAGTTGTGCCTAGGTAAGGTTCATTTCCCTCTCCTAGGGTTTTGAAGGTAATTTCTCTTCGATGGTCAAATCATCAACAAAACTTGTATCCTGATGTTCATACACCTTTCCCTATCCTTAATGTACCTTATTAAACACTTCCCATCACTAAGAACCCCCAAATTCCTCATTTTTGCACAAACCCTAGTTTCTTGCTACAACTTGGCAATTTTCTAGGCTAGGCCTGTGTTTTGCCCTTTTGGACCCTTCCCCTCACTCAATCTCTGAAATTCCACTTTCCCTTGCTTCCTAACATCCCTCCCTAATTCCCAAAAATTTCCCAAGAATTTAGAAGCCCCTTATCCCCTTCATTTCGCTTCATTTCGACAAATCCCTTGTTTCACACATCGGGCTAGGTTTCACTCAAATGATGTTTCAGAGCAAGAAAATATGAATTTTGAAAAAATTAGAGAGGTTTTTTTCCAAAACATTCCAAAGAAGAAAAACCTCCTTCACTTTTTACACAGGTGTCATGGTTTTAGAGAAATGTCAAAAATACCATTGCCTCAGGAGAATTGAATGCACCTCTGAAGTGACCTTGGGAAAATCAAGATTTCGCCTAGCTTGGTTGGCCAAATGACTTGCTTGATGAGTCAAATTATAACTAGACAAAAATATATTTCCAATGAGCTATCATGAGATCAATTTGGAGTTGAGGAAGACCTTCAAAAGTTGACTGCAACAGCACTCTGCCTTGAGGCAGCTTCATTCTGCACATTTTTACCAGTCTTGGTATATTTGAGTTTTGACAAGGAAAATTAACTAAAAATTGAAAAATTCCACTTTTTTTGGAAAGTAGACTCCAAGATCTTTCCAACGAGCTATCACACGCCCAATTTGGACACCGGGAAGGCCTCCAAAAGCCTCCTGAAAAATGCACCATTTATGGCGCGGCGCATTGGGTAGGAGCGCGGCGCACTGAAGGTGCGCGGCGCATAGAGCAATTTTTCTCAATGTAAATTAACACTGGCGCGGCGCACCCATTGAGCATGGTGCATAGAGCTCCAAAGGCTGAAACTTATCTTCCTTCATCAAAACTCATTTCAATTCGGTTCATTTGCTTCCAAGTAAGTTTGACAAAGGCCTGTTCACTGTTTTCATTCATGTATGGTGTGTTTAGAAGCGAAGATATCAAAGAATGAGTGGTGAAACATAAACCCTATACTCATATTGTAATCTGCTCCCAAGGGTTTTCAAAGTGGTGGTTAAAAACTTGGATTTTGGTGTTTAAACTCTCATTCCATTGTCATGTGAGCTCTTGTCATTTTTATCATTATTGTCACTGCTACTATTGTTACACTCTTATACCACTGTCCCATATCCGTCATTTCCTTTTGTTCCCATGTGGTAAGCTTCAAACCCTATCATTCACTTCCCTCCATTGATAAACCTAATCTCCATAACATTCAAAGGCTGCCTTTATGTCTTTGATTTCATTTATATATTCCCACTTCATTGACTCTTGTCCCTAAACTATCCCCCTTTCACTATCACCCATTCCCATTACTTAAATCCCAAAATCCCTGACTTCCCCAAACAGTGACTGCCCTCACCACTAAAATTCACTTGACAGTCTACTGTATTCCTTGTGATATTTCTCCGCAGCACCTATTGTATATGTGACACATTGGGCATCACATGGGATGAGTTCATTTCCCGTTACTTCTTTGCAGCCCCCGAGCCTCCTCCCGAGATTTTTCATGATGAGGCAGAGCCTTCACATCAGTTCGAGGTTCCTGAGACTGAGCCTATCAGTGATCCAGGGTGTGTGACATATCAGAGGGGCCACCGAGCATTATTTGCAGCATCACGACGAGTACTATCTCCACCCGGAATGGAAGGGGTCTCGTTGACTTCATCAGCAGCGCGAGTACTATCTCCACATGTCCTGGAAGGGGTCTCGCCTTCTACATCAGCATAGGTACAGGATAGAGGCAAGAGGCCTATGCACGATGAGGGCCCTTCAGGACGCCAAGACACTGATTCTATACTCATCGATGTTGATTCGAGCTCTCCCAGCTCAAAGCTGAAAGAAATCATCCAGGAGCAAAAAGCTGAGATCGACACGCTGACCGAGAAATTGCAGAGAGCTTATTGGGTTATAGATTACTTGGATCAACGCAATTAACAACTGGAGGATCAGCACACACTTTTAGAGCTGCGGAAAATCCGTGAAGACCGTGCATTGGCCCGGAAGAGACCAGGTGACATGACACCGGTTGAGCGAGAGACCTGCCTCACGCATGTCAACATTCATCTGGAGAAGCTCTTGGTGAAGGCCAATAGGGACAAAGACATGCTCAGACATATGAAAAACCACTATTGGGCCCGCACACACGTTTGCAGAGCGAAAATGAAAATCTTGAAGGCGAGGTTGAGAAAAGCGCTAAAGCGTCGGAAAAGGCCGGATCCACTCCGAATCTTGGCTAAATATTCCTTGGCTGAGCATGAGGCATGATGGGGGATCTTCACTCTAAATTTCAGCAAATTTGGGGAATTGTTTGTCATTTTTGAAAATTTTGGTCTCAAAACAGGTTTTTTCGCTCGACGCGTCGCGCCACCCGACGCGCGCTTATGATTGGGACACCTTCTGGAGGAAAAATTTGTATTTTTGGATTTTTCATCGTAAGTTATGCATGCTCAGAAATGGCTGAAGCATTTCATCAAGTTCTGGATGATCAAAAGGGCCAAAAACACCATGAAAATCACCTTTCTGCCACCTTTTGCACCAGCAGGGAGTACTTTTGGGAGATTGAATTTTTAGAGGGGAAAATGAGCTCCAAATTGAAAAATTCCACTTGGTTTGGATAGAAGACATCCAGGGCTTTCCAACGAGCTATCATGAGCTCAATTTGGACTTCTGAAAGTGCTCCAAAAATAGGTCCAAAGTAGCGCGACGCATAGAGCTTTGGAGCGCGGCGCATAGAGGAATTCAGCCTATTTTTCACCTTCCAGCTCAGGAATTCGGCCAGTTTTGACTAGTTTCACCTCTTGATGTAATTTTTGATCTAGCTTGATGTAATTTGGTAACCATGATGTAATTTTGGCATGTATTTACTTGTTCTAGATGATTCATTCACAAAAAGTGAAAATCAAGTGAATGGATCAGTTTCCTAGCTTATAGAGGCAAGTTGTTTGGCTGCCTAGATTTTAGCTCTTTGTTTAGAATTGGTTCAAACTACTCCTAGAAGCATGAGCTCGACCCCTAGAGGCATGGGAAGGGGTTAAACTTGTCTATTTATTGTATTTTCTGAGACATTTTCAGGGTTGGACTCTTGGGAAAAGTTTGGCACTCCATTGTACATCCATATTTCAGTTTTGGCAAAGGAAAGACCAGAGTTTTGCAGCACTTGTTGGGATCCTTGTGGCTTCTGAGTTTTGATGATGTTTCTTCTCATGTTATTGTAATTTCATTAATTTTATATGTATGCCATTTCCCTTCTCTATGCTTCTGAATTAAACAAATGAATAATTGAGGTAGAATTCATTGATACGCTGATGCTCTGCCTTAGACTTTTGTTTAGTTTTACATGTTTTTCTTCAGTTTGAAGAGGATCCTTGTTCTCTCTTGCTCTCTTCAACTGCTCAGCTGTCTTTTCAATCTATTCACTTGATCCAAGACATCAAAGCCGCTGCCTACCTCGCCCCAACTTGAACTCTGCAAGAAATTGGCCTCATCCCCAAGCCCAAAAATTGTCTTTCCCCTTTTTCCAACAAAACCCATAAAAATCAAAATCAAACCCTCCTATTTATTTACTAGCCTAAAATCAGTATCCATTATAAGTCATCTCAATCCCTATTGGACATATTTTGCCGAGATAGACCCGGAGAGAGCCCTCTCCTGTGAGCGTGGTTTGGTGTTGTCCTTCTTCTGCCTTATTTCAGCCTAAGGTGGATTTGGGTCGGCAACCATACTGGGGAAGAAAATGGTTTGTTTGTTGATGTTATTTGTTTCATAATTTACAGACGGAGTCTGAAGTCACGCCAGGTATCTTTCGAAATGCTTTTGCTTTGCATTAGCGGAAGTAGATAAACGTTGCTTCAGTCGATCTCCGGTCTAGCTTGTGAACGTGACACTTGACTTGCAATTGCCCTAGTACATGTATCAAGTTCAGATCTAATGGTTGATGGTGGACAACGATCAGACATAAGAAGGCTGAAATCATTCACCTGGTGACTCCAATTCAAAGTAGAGACTCCACTGGAGGACTGACACTTTCTCTGAGAAAATGGAAGGATCTTACACAAAGTTCAGGTATCTAAAGTGGAATGGTATTCGAGATTCTAAATACTTTCTTTGTCTTCTACTTCTTCAGGCAGATCTTACATTTCATCCTGAAGAAGTTTTCGAATTTGTTGTTAGAAGGTGATCAAAATCTTCTCAGCCATTCAAAAGTGTAAAATGCGAGTTTCTATTGATCTGAAAAACTCTTGCTTTTCACACATCTTATGATGACTCTCTTGAGGTAGTGAGCTCAAAGGAAACAAAACCCGTGAAAGTTTCATCATCATTCGAGTTCAATGGATCATTTTTTTATTGTTGCTTCAATTGTGCCTAGGTAAGGTCCATTTCCCTCTCCTAGGGTTTTGAAGGTAATTTCTCTTGAATGGTCAAATCATCAGCAAAATTTGTATCCTGATGTTCATACACCTTCCCCTATCATTAATGTACCTTATTAAACACTTCCCATCACTAAGATCCCCCAAATTCCTCATTTTTGCACAAACCCTAGTTTCTTGCTACAACTTGGCAATTTTCTAGGCTAGGCCTGTGTTTTGCCCTTTTGGACCCTTCCCCTCACTCAATCTATGAAATTCCACTTTCCCTTGCTTCCTAACATCCCTCCCTACTTCCCAAAATTTTCCCAAGAATTTAGAAGCCCCTTATCCCCTTCATTTCGCTTCATTTCGACAAATCCCTTGTTTCACACATCGGGATAGGTTTCACTCAAATGATGTTTCAGAGAAAGAAAAGATGAATTTCTGAAAAATGAGAGAGGTTTTTGTCCAAAACATGCCAAAGAAGAAAACCCTCCTTCACTTTTTACACAGGTATCATGGTTTTAGAGAAATGTCAAAAATACCATTGCCTCATGAGAATTGAATTCACCTCTGAAGTGACCTTGGGAAAATCAAGTTTCTCCTAGCTTGGTTGGCCAAATGACTTGCTTGATGAGTCAAATGATACATATACAAAAATATATTTCCAATGAGCTATCATGATATCAATTTGGAGTTGAGGAAGACCTTCAAAATTTGACTGCAACAGCACTCTGCCTTGAGGCAGCTTCATTCTGCTCATTTTGACCAGTCTTGGGATATTTGAGTTTTGACAAGGAAAATGAACTCCAAATTGAAAAATTTCACTTTTTTTTGGAAATTAGACTCCAAGATCTTTCCAACGAGCTATCACACGCTCAATTTGGACACCGGGAAGGCCTCCAAAAGCCTCCTGTAAAATGAACCATTTATGGCGCGGCGCATTGGGTAGGAGCGCGGCGCACTGAAGGTGCGCGGCGCATAGAGCAATTTTTCTCAGTGTAAATTAACACTGGAGCGGCGCACCCATTGAGCACGGCGCATAGAGCTCCAAAGGCTGAAAATTATCTTCCTTCATCAAAACTCATTTCAATTCGGTTCATTTGCTTCCAAGTAAGTTTGACAAAGGCCTGTTCACTGTTTTCATTCATGTATGGTGTGTTTAGAAGCGAAGATATCAAAGAATGAGTGGTGAAACATAAACCCTATACTCATATTGTAATCTTCTCCCAAGGGTTTGCAAAGTGGTGGTTAAAAACTTGGATTTTGGTGTTTAAACTCTCATTCCATTGTCATGTGAGCTCTTGTCATTTTTATCATTATTGTCACTGCTACTACTGTTACACTCTTATACCACTGTCCCATATCCGTCATTTCCTTTTGTTCCCATGTGGTAAGCCTCAAACCCTATCATTCACTTCCCTATATTGATAAACCTAATCTCCATAACATTCAAAGGCTGCGTTTATGTCTTTGATTTCATTTATATATTCCCACTTCATTGACTCTTGTCCCTAAACTATCCCCCTTTCACTATCACCCATTCCCATTACTTAAATCCCCAAATCCCTGACTGCCCCAAATAGTGACTGCCCTCACCACTAAAATTCACTTGACATTCTACTGTATTCCTTGTGATATTTCTCCGCAGCACCTATTGTATATGTGACACATTGGGCATCACATGGGATGAGTTCAGTTCCCGTGACTTCTTTGCAGCCCCCGAGCCTCCTCCCGAGATTTTTCATGATGAGGCAGAGCCTTCACATCAGTTCGAGGTTCCTGAGACTGAGCCTATCAGTGCTCCAGGGTGTGTGACATATCAGAGGGGCCACCGAGCCTTATTTGCAGCATCACGACGAGTACTATCTCCACCCGGGGTGGAAGGGGTCTCGTTGACTTCATTAGCAGCGCGAGTACTATCTCCACATGTCCTGGAAGGGGTCTCGCCTTCTACATCAGCACAGGTACAGGACAGAGGCAAGAGGCCTATGCATGATGAGGGCCCTTCAGGAGGCCAAGACACTGATTTTATACTCATCGATGTTGATTCGAGCTCTCCCAGCTCAAAGCTGAAAGAAATCATCCAGGAGCAAAAATCTGAGATCGACACGCTGACCGAGAAATTGCAGAGAGCTTAGTGGGTTATAGATTACTTGGAGCAGCGCAATAAACAACTGGAGGATCAGCACACACTTTTAGAGCTGCGGCAAATCCGTGAAGACCGTGCATTGGCCCGGAAGAGACCAGGTGACATTACAACGGTTGAGCGAGAGACCTGCCTCACGCATGTCAACATTCATCTGGAGAAGCTCTTGGCGAAGGCCAATAGGGACAAAGACATGCTCAGACATATGAAAAACCACTATTGGGCCTGCACACACGTTTTCAGAGCGAAAATGAAGATCTTGAAGGCGAGGTTGAGAAAAGCGCTAAAGCGTCGGAAAAGGCCGGATCCACTCCGAATCTTGGCCGAAGATTCCTTGGCTGAGCATGAGGCATGATGGGGGATCTTCACTCCAAATTTCAGCAAATTTGGAGAATTTTTGGTCATTTTTGAAAATTTTGGTCTCAAAACAGGTTTTTTCGCCCGATGCGTCGCGCCACCCGACGCGCGCTTATGATTGGGACACCTTCTGGAGGAAAAATTTGTATTTTTGGATTTTTCATCGTAAGTTATGCATGCTTAGAAATGGCCGAAGCATTTCATCAAGTTCTGGATGATCAAAAGGGCCAAAAACACCATGAAAATCACCTTTCTGCCACCTTTTGCACCAGCAGGGAGTACTTTTGGGAGATTGAATTTTTAGAGGGGAAAATGAGCTCCAAATTGAAAAATTCCACTTGGGTTGGATAGCAGACATCCAGGGATTTCCAACTAACTATCATGAGCTCAATTTGGACTTCAGGAAGTGCTCCAAAAACAGGTCCAAAGTAGCGCGACGCATAGAGCTTTGGAGCGCGGCACATAGAGGAATTCAGCCTATTTTTCACCTTCCAGCTCAGGAATTCGGCCAGTTTTGACTAGTTTCACCTATTAATGTAATTTTTGATCTAGCTTGATGTAATTTGGTAACCATGATGTAATTTTGGCATGTATTTACTTGTTCTAGATGATTCATTCACAAAAAAGTGAAAATCAAGTGAATGGATCAGTTTCCTAACTTATAGAGGCAAGTTGTTTGGCTGCCTAGAATTTAGCTCTTTGTTTAGAATTGGTTCAAACTGCTCCTAGAAGCATGAGCTTGACCCCTAGAGGCATGGGAAGGGGTTAGACTTGTCTATTTATTGTATTTTCTGAGACACTTTCAGGGTTGGACTTGTTGGACTCTTGGGAATAGTTTGGCACTCCATTGTATATCCATTTTCAGTTTTTGGCAAAGGAAAGACCAGAGTTTTGCAGCACTTGTTGGGATTCTTGTGGCTTCTGAGTTTTGATGATGTTTTCTCCATTTTATTGTAAGTTTCATTAATGTTATATGTATTCCATTCCCTTCTCTATGCTTCTGAATTAAACAAATGAGTAATTGAGGTAGAATTCATTGATATGCTGATGCTCTGCCTTAGACTTTTGTTTAGTTTTACATTTTTTTCTTCAGTTTGAAGAGGATCCTTGTTCTCTCTTGCTCTCTTCAACTCCTCAGTTGTCTTTTCAATCCATTCACTTTATCCAAGACATCAAATCCGCTGCCTACCTTGCCCCAACTTGAACTCTGCAAGAAATTGGCCTCATCCCCAAGCCCAAAAATTGTCTTTCCCCTTTTTCCAATAAAACCCCTAAAAATCAAAATCAAACCCTCCTATTTATTTACTAGCCTAAAATCAGTATCCATTATAAGTCATCTCAGGCCCTATTGGACATCTTTTTCCGAGATAGACCCGGAGAGCCCTCTCCTGTCCTCGTAGGGCTAGCTACGAGGTTGAGCGTGGTTTGATGTTGCCTTGAGTTTTTCCTTATTTCAGCCTAAGGTAGATTTGGGAACTAACAAATATAACAACCATAATGCTTATTGGAGCTTTATAACAGCTCATGGCATTATTTACAATAGCAACCATACGTAAATATGTACAAATACCAAAATTGCTTTGCCTCAACCAGAAAACAATGAAGGATACATAGCCTGCATGTGATATGTCATCTCCCATGTAGCTTCTTCGGGCCCAAAGTGCTTCCACTGCACTTTAATTTTCTCGATGGCTCTGTTCTGTAGCATGAGTTTTTTCTGCTGCAATATGCACTGAGGTTCAAGCTGGAATTCTCCTTCTTGCTCCACTTACAATATAGACCAATCAATAACATGATCAACATCCTTTATATACCTTTTAAGTAATGAAACATGGAAAACATCATGGACTTTCATTGTGGGAGGAAGTGCAAGTAGATATGACATTTGTCCAATCCTCTCAAGGATCTCAAAAGGCACGCAATACCATGGTGCCAACTTGGCACATGATCCAATCCTCAAGGAGCTCTTCTTGGGCTTGATGTGAAAATACACATGCTCCCAAACCTGAAACTCCTTAAATTCCCTGTGTTTGTTTGTATAACTCTTTTTCATGTCTTGTGTTGCCATTATATTACTCCTTATAGCATGCATTTCCTATTCCATGTCTACCAACATGTCTGGTCCAATAAGTACCCTATTCACTGGATCACTCTATCTGATTGGAGTATTACAACTCTACTCGTATAGCGCCTCGAAAGGACTCATCCTTAGTGACCCTTTACAACCATTGTTGTATGCAAACTCAACCAATGGAAGGTAATCCTCCCATCTCCTTTGTTGGTGCATCACATACATCCTTAGCATATCCTCCAAAATCTTGTTGGCCCTCTCTATCTATCCATATGTCTATGGATGATAGGTTATAATGAAGGCCAAATCTGTCCCCAAACCTGCAAACAACTCCTTCAAAAACTTGGAAGTGAACTTGGCGTCCCTATTTGACACAATCTTCTTTGGAGCACCATGTAATCTCACAATCTCCCTGATGAAGACTTGTGATACCTCACTAGCTGAGTAAGTAGTCTTCACTGGAATGAAGTGAGCCATCTTGCTCAACCTGTCGACAAAAACCATGATAGAATATTGTTGCCTCGCTGTTCTCAGAATACCTATAGTAAAATCCATGGAAATGACCTCCCATTTCCATTTCGGAATCGTAATAGGTTGTAGTAGACCACTTGGATGCTTACATTCTGCATTCACTTGCTAATAATCCAAATATCTAACCATGAAATCCACCACTTCCTTCCTCAGATTCGGCCAATAGTAGAACTTATTCACCATCGTCAATGTATTTTGATATCCTAGGTGACCCAAGTATGGCTTGAAATTACATGTTATGGGATCAAGTTTTCCCAAATGAAATATCCCATTTCTACGCAGCTTTTGTTTTTTACACACATTTTCCCTTCTAGATTATTCAGATTTTGAATTAATATATATCATCTCTTCTTACAATACCAATTTTTCAAGGTTCTATTTTCAATTCCTGAAACTCGTCCATTGTTAAATTATCTCACTAGGCTCTCAAGACCTTTTAGTTTGGAATTCAATGTTCTTCGAGCCAATTTTGAATGATTAAGTGAAACATAAATATAAATCTAATACCCACGAAGAAATCAACATGATTTCCAAATATGTGTAACAAAGCCAGGGAAACCTCCAAGCTCAACTAGCCTCAAACATAGATGGCAAATGGAGAAAATCCCTAGCAGACAATGAATGTCTTTAACAACAACTAAACAAGGACGCCCATGAAACTTAAAAGTTTGTGTAAAATGCTTCATGAAGTAAAATTCACTTAGTATATTAAAAAAGAAAGACTAACAATAAATTTTCTTCACATAAATCAATCTACCATCATGGTTGGTCTAATCTTAGTAGTCTAGACAAGGACCAAGGTTCATGGCAGCCACATTGGCCCTGGGTAGTTTGAGTGGTAAGGGAAAGAAGACAAAGCTAGCTTCATATCCCAATTCATCAAGTTTTAACCAATCCCATGCACTCCATGATAGTCTCATTGCCTTTTTTACTTGAAAATTTGGTAATGGGTTCACTTTATGCCCCAACAATAATACTAGCTTGGAGAGCCCCAGTTGCTCCCTTTCCAAGCCCTTTATGCGATTGGAAACCCAAAATCACTCCCATACACCTTCATCAGTGCTACGTGACCTATTTTTACTAATGTTGTTCTAACGACTACAGAATTTAAGCTACTTTTTTAGGGTTGGGGCTAAGCTTCTACCCATAAATCCATGTAACTTTCAAAACCCATAAAATACATGACTATAATGATTATAAAACAAAAGCTGAAACCGGGACTAGACCTGACTATCCCCAACTGGGACTGGCATTCCGTCAAACACTTGGTGAACATGAAATATACAGGTCATGAATACAATTCTAAGCATAAGGGACTGAAAACTCATATGATACTTAACAAAAAGGATCACCACCCTCTCCCATTAGTTGTCTTAACATCAATTAGGCCTGGCATCCATTATTCTTTCAGTTACAAGTAAAAGAATGAAAAGAGCCATGACTAAAACCAACCATATATCCATGCTTATAACCAACATATAAACATATAGATAACGCCCATTAAATCTACATAATAAAAAATACATTTACCAATCAAAAGAAAGAGAACTCATCTTTCATTAGACATAAGCAAGATACAACCAAGTTCGAGACTTTCACATATCACCCAACCATAGACATGGTTGAACCAAATATTTCTTTTATGCAGGCACCCATGTGCCATATTCCAAGCATGAATTTGGGATCTCATGGGATAAACCAATCCAAAACAACCAAGGGAATCCATTGGTTAAATAACCTCCACTCTCGTCATACCATGATCTCACCTAAAGAGGCTCCGAGATCACAAAACCAAATCGATCTTGGAATGCCTCTGGATTCCTTCACCATCCTTGAGTAATTTTTCGTCTCCAAGACTCTAGAATTTACCGCAATCTACACTGGATCACTTGGCCCTAACCGAGACTCCACCCTCAGGCTTTACCATGTATCCTGCCATTACCGATCAAGGTATTCCTAGGCCTTTGCGAATGTTCCTAAGACCACCTCCACTTTGGATTCTGAAACCTTCTGAAAATTCCAAAGCTCAAAAACGAGAAAAATCTCATCACACCATGATTATTCACAAAATGGAAAGGAAAAGTTGAAAACTACTATCAAAACCAAGCAAAACCATGCGACCGACAGAAAAAGAACCAAATAACAACATGCACATACCATGCATGTCAAAATCAGCTAGGAAATCATACATGCAATTTGTTACCTGCAAGTATCCATGTTGAATATTTCTTGTTCCAACCTATCCTTGCTTGATATTTTATTTTCCTTTCCTTTCCTTGTCCTTCCTTTGCTTTTCTAGATCCAATGTTGAAGTGCTCCAAGAAATCTCTAAGTGTCCAAGAGTGAGAGAGAGAGAGAGAGAGTAGAGAGAGATCTCCAAAACTGAACTGACAAAAGGTAAACTAGAAAAAGCTTTCCAATTGACGCTATGAGGTATTTTTATTGATGAGGCCTCTAATTTCTTCACTTTTCCATTATTTTCCTTCATTTTCCTCCTCACTTGCAACTTGTGACCTTTTTCCTTCATTTTTCTCCTAATTTCCTTTTTTTTTCATAAATAAATGTATCAAAAATACTTTTTTCTTTTTTTTTCAAAGCCTTAGCCATTACCTTTTCCAATTTACCCTTAGCCATAAACACATAAAGTGATGCCCACTAGGATATATTGCCCAACATTCAGCTTGGAATAAGTGTCCCTTAATTGTGGTCTTATTTTTTATTTTTTTAACTTTTATTACATGAACTTTCAGCCAAGGTCTGTTACAGAACCCTCTAAACCTTGGTGTTAACCACAAATATACCTTAGCGAAACCGCTAAAAAGCAAACATAATGCCCATGCAGTTTTTACAATGAAGAACCCACACAAAATCAAAAACCATCATGACAATATAACAACCATAATGCTTATTGGATCTTTATAACTTAGCTTGTGGTAGTATTTACAATAGTAACCATACATAAACATGTACAAATACCAAAATTGCTTTGCCTCAACCAGAAAATAATGAAGGATGCATAGCCTGCATCTGACCTGTCATCTCCCATGTAGCTTCTTCGGGCCCAAAGTGCTTCCACTGCACTTTAACTTTCTTGATGGCTCTATTTTGTAGCATGATTTTTTTCCTCTACAATATGCACTAAGGTTCCGACTGGAATTCTCCTTCTTGCTCCACCTACAATACAGACCAATCAATAACATGATCAACATCCTTTATATACCTTTTAAGTAATGAAACATGGAAAACATCATGGACTTTCAATGTTGGAGGCAGTACAAGTCGATATGCCACTGGTCCAATCATCTCAAGGATGTAAAAAGGTACACAATACCGTGGTGCCAACTTGGCACATGATCCAATCCTCAAGGAGCTCTTCTTGGGCTTGATGCGCAAATACACATGCTCCCAAACCTGAAAATCCTTAAATTCCCTGTGTTGGTCTGTATAACTCTTCTACATTTTTTGTGCTACCATTATATTCTTCCTTATAATATGCATTTCCTATTCCATGTCTGCCAACATGTCTAGTCCAATAAGTATCCTATTCACTAGATCACTCTAGCTGATGGGAGTATTACAACTCTACTCATACAGTGCCTCGAAAGGACTCATCCTTAGTGACCCTTGACAACCATTGTTGTATGCAAACTCAACCAATGGAAGGTAATCCTACAATATCCTTTGTTAGTGCATCACATACATCCTTAGCATGTCCTCCAAAATCTTGTTGGCCCTCTCTGTCTATCCATATGTCTATGGATGATAGGTTGTAATGAAGGCCAAATCTGTCCCCAAACCTGCAAACAGCTCCTTCAAAAACTTGGAAGTGAACTTGGCATCCCTATTTGACACAATATTCTTTGGAACACGATGTAATCTCACAATCTCCCTTATGAAGACTTGTGCTACCTCATGAGCTGAGTAAGTAGCCTTCACTAGAATGAAGCGAGCCACCTTGCTCAACTTGTCGACCAAAACCATGATAGAATCATGTTGCATCACTGTCCTTGGAAGACCTGTAATAAAATCCATGGAAATGACCTCTCATTTCCATTCTGGAATCGGAATATGCTGTAGTAGACCACTTGGATGCTTACATTATGCATTCACTTGATAATAATCCAAACATGTAGCCATGAACTCTACCACTTCCTTCCTCAGATTCGGCCAATAGTAGAACTTCTTCACCGTTGTCAATGTCTTTTGATATACTGGGTGACCCGAGTATGGCTTGAATTGAAACTCCCTTAAGATAAGCTTCTTGATCTCACTATCATCCGACACATGGATCTTGTCCCTGAATCTTACCAAACCATCTATCGTGAGATGATAGTCTACATCCTAATCACCTGCGATGCACTTGTACCTGTACATGTACCCACACTTGTACTTGTACTCTGTGGTAACTTATGCATGAGCTCCATATACGTGTCATCCTATTGTCTTGCTTGTAAGATCCAATATTTCTCATCAGTACAAATCTCCTGCCAAGAATGTAATGCCTCCACATCTTCAAAGTATAAATAATAGTTGCTAGCTCAAGATCATGAGTCGTGTGGTTCTGCTCGTGCTGATTTAATTCCTAGTCTTGTAGCATACCACTTGTCCCTCCTGCATAAGGACTCCACCAAGTCCTCTTTTACAAGCATTTGTACACACTACGAACTCTTTAGTTGGATTTGTGATCTTAAGAAATAGATCATTGGTCAACAACTACTCCAGTTGCTAAAAAAAAGCAGCATATTCTTTTTTCCACTCAAACTTCTTGCCTTTTCTCTGCAAAGATGCAATAGGATATGAAATGTGTGAGAATTTCCTCATGAACCTCATATAATAAGCTTCTAATCCCATAAATGATCTGACTTCCTCCACATTATTAGGAGCTACCCACTCCATGATGGCCTTCATATTTTCCAGATCTACTGTTAGGCCTTCCTTGGAAACATGTCCCAAGTAGTGTACCTGTGTCTGAAAGAAACTGCACTTGATAAGTATATAATATAATGGATGCTCTCTTAGAAATCTCAGCATTGTTGCTAAATTCTCGGCATTCTCTTCCTCATTCTTAGAATATACCAAGATGTCATCAATTAATACAATAAAAAACTTTTCCAGATAAAGACACAACACACTAGTCTGCAACAGTGTGTCCAACACTACAACATTGCTCTACCATCACCTATAGTCTTCTACTCTCCAAGATGTGATCCATATCCCTTCTCAATTGTATTGAACTTATTTTAAGGAACCACATTTTCTTCCTCACTTGCATCCTGAGGTCTTCCCTACTTTAGTGGTCATCCTCCTTTAGCTTTCTCATTTCCTTTCAAGTCACACTTAGGTTCAACTTTGCGCTTTGACTGCTCATAGAAATGCTTCAACTTCGAATGGATTCTTCTAGTGATTTAGGTTCATCGAACTCAATCTAGTCTCTATATGCTACTGGCAGCCCACTAATGAATCTCTAAACCTTGGCCCATATCTCAACAACTCCAAGAACCTGCTATTATACTCATCATTTTTCATGGAACCCATCTACAACTCATAAAACTCTTTAGCTTTGGCATCATAGTACCTATTCGACGGGTACTTCTTCTTAAAGATCCTCTCAAACTCATCCCAAGTCAATTCATCCTCCTGAATACCTTTAACATACGTCACATCCTCCCACCATATATTTGATTTCCATTTAAGACTTAAAGTGGCTATCTTGGCTTTCATTTTTTCTGTATAGCTATGCAATCTGAAGAATTTATTCATCCCAAGAAATCATGCCTCTGCATCTTTTCAATTCTTCATCTCTCCGTTCAATGTAAGAGTCTTAACTTTCTTGAACTCCTCTAGAAAATACTTACCCCTCCTATAAGGATGATGATGGTGATGACTATGATGATGTATCTTGGAAGAGAAACTAGAATGATTCCCATGCATACTAGTCTTCCTGTCAAGTGTTTCTAATTATTTGCCACCTGTAACTGTGTCCCCTCTATCCAACCTATATCCAGACCAGGACTTGCTACCATAGGCTCCATTATTATTTTCCTCCTACTCTTGATTGATCCTAATATGTCCTTGTTTCTACAACTCTGACAAACTCTGAAGAATCGATGCATTAACCTCTATCTATTTTTCCTAAGACCTTGCCATTCTTTCTTGAGCCTTAACCAACCTGTCATTATCTACCTTAAAACTTCTCATCTCTGCCCTCAAGCTCCTCAATGTATCTGCTACACCAGGATAATTCTCATCTCCTTGTTGCCCAAATGATGGGTAGGGAGATTCATGAGAACTATAGTCTAACATTTTTCTTTCCATCCTTGATTCTCTTCTTCCTACAAGTGTATCATGTCAGATAAACCAAATAGATACCAAAATCAAATCCATACCTCATTGACATTAAGAGGAGGCTTATCTCATCTACAAGATCATTCCACATTAGTATTTACATGTATAGTCATAAACATATCAATATACACCATCATGCATGACCATACCAATGGTATACTTTGACCCCATGCATGACCTTGACAAAATCATACTTTTTCCCAAAGAGAGTGCAACCCACTCTAATACCACCTACATGTGGTATCAGACACGACCTAAAGAGAGAAAAACCTGCTCTAATACCACTTGCATGTGGTATCAGACACGACCCAAAGAGAGTGAAACTTGGCTCTAATACCACCTGTAATGAACCTCTCCCCTTACATCTACCCACTTTCACCGACTTACCCAAGGTAAATATGAGGTGAGGGGTTGTTATGAAAATACTTAACCTGCTAGGTGACCTTAAGGAAATGGAGTCGACAAAACAGACCATACTGGCTTCCCTCAAGTGCCTTAGGACCCTTTAGGAGTAAACCAACCCCTTTAGGTGTCCATCCCCTGAGCCAAATTACTTTTTCCATGAGCTAGAGCCCCATTTTCTCCCTTTCCAAGCCCTCCATGTGACTGGAAACCCCAAAACGCTCCCATAGGCCTGCATCAGTGTAACTGTGGCCTTTTATGCCCAGTGTTATGCCAGCGACTATGGACTTTAAGCCATTTTTTCAAGTTTGGGGCTAAGCCTCTTCCAATAAATCCATGTAACTTTCAGAACTCATAAAATACATGACTACAATGATTATAAACCAAAAACTGAAACCAGGACTAGACCTGACCATCCCCAACCAGGACTGGCATTCCGTCAAACACTTGGTGAACATGAAATCTACAGGTAATGAATTCAAGTATTAGCATAAGGGACTGAAAAATCATATGAAACTTAACAAGAAGGATCACCACCCTCTCCTATTAGTTGTCTTAACGTCAATTAGGCCTTGCATCCATTATTCTTTCAGTTAAAAGTAAAAACATGAAAAGTGCTATGACTAAAACCAATCATATATCCATGCTTATAACCAACATATAAACATATAAATAGCCATAATATAACAGCCATTAAAGCAACATAATAACAAGTACATCTACGAATCAAAAGCAAGAGAACTTAGCTTTCATTAGACATAGGCAAGATCCAACCAGGTTCAGGACTTCCACGTATCACCCGACCATAGACATGGCTGAACCAAATATTTCTTTCAACCAGTCACCCCCATGCCATATTCCAAGCATGAATGTGGGATATAATGGGATAAACCAATCCAAAACAACCAAGGGAATCCAAATATTAAACTACCTCCACCCTCGCCATACTGTGATCTCACCTAAACAGGATTTGAGATCGCAAAACCAAACCGAGCTTGGAATACCTTTGGATTCCTTCACCATCCTTCAGGGATTTTCCATCTCCAAGTCTTTAGGCTTTACCGCAATCCACACCAGATCACTAGGCCCTAACCGAGACTCCACCCTTAGGATTTATCATGTATCCTGCCATTACCGGTCAAGGGATTCCTAGGCCTTTGAGAATGTTTCTAATACCACCTCTACCCCGGATTTTGAAACCTTCCGAAAATTCCAAAGCTCAAAACCGATAACAATCCCATTCCACCATGGCTATCCAGAAAATGGCAAGGAAAGGTTGAAAACTGTTTTCAAAACCCAACAAATCCATGCCACCAACAACAAAAGAACCAAATACCAACATGCACATACCACGCATGTCAAAACGAGCTAAGAAATCATATATTCAATTTGTTACCTGCAAGTATTTCTTCTGAAGCTTGCTTATTCCAACCTTTCCTTGGTTGATCTTTGCTTTTCCTTTCCTTTCCTTATCCTTCCTTTGATTTTCTGGATCCAATGTTGAAGTGATCCAAGAAAACTCCAAGTGTCTAAGAGTGTGTGAGAGAGAGAATAGAGAGAGAGAAAAGAAAACTAAACCTACAAAAGGTAAACGAGCAAAATCTTGCCAACTGATGCTCTGAGGTCTTTTTATTGATCAGGCCTCTAATTTCGTCAATTTTCCATTATTTTCCTTCATTTTCCTCCTCACATGCAACCTCTGATCATTCACCTTCCTTTTCTCCTAATTTCCGTTATTTTCATAAATAAATTTTCTAAAAATACTTTTTGCATTTTCAAAGCCTTAGCCATTGCCTTTTCAAATTTCCCCTTAGCCATAAACACATCAAGTGATTCCCACTAGGATATCTTGCCCAACATTCAGCTTGGAATAAGTGTCCCTTAACCATGGTATTATTTTTGCCTTTATTAACTTTTATTGCATGAAATTTTAGCCCAGGTTTGTTATAGGGAGGACCTTTCCTTTTGTGCACGTGTGGGATTTAATTCAAAAATACACTTTTCCTTCTCCAAATTGAGCACTTCAATAGTCAAAATTTGTCCTCTCAAAAAGAGGAATCTAGTCCCATGATTGGAATTTTTCACTGAGCTTCCAAATTAACACTCCATCTCAGCTAGGGAGAAATTCCAACTGTGTCACATAATCATCGCAAATATCCTATCATCAAATCACGTCCTATCTCAAGTATCTTGTCATCAAATATCGTCATTGTTTATCTCAGTTCATATCTACTTATTCCTGCTTATCTCTTTATTATCTCTGCTCATACGTTGAACACTCTCGAATCTAAAATAAGAAGCATTTGAAATTGGACGGGAGCTTAAGCTACCACCCTTAATTCACATCAACAACATCAGAGTGCTTGTCTCAATTTGGAAAGGCATCAGGGTGCACATCTCAACCTGAAACCATATCGGGGAGCTTAGTCTCACCCTAAATCATCTCATAGGGGAGAAAACATCTTCCACCCTATGTCGAGAAATAAGATTCATAGCATAGGGGAGAAAATATATTCCACTCTATGTCGATCAATAATATCTCATCCATCCTATTGCCCACTGATCTTCCCAACAATGACCCTCAATATTCATGTGGTAGAACACATGCATCATAATCAGCTTGGGTTGTACACCTCCAAGCACTCTCTCAACCCATTGGCCATACAAGGAGCGGTATGATGATTTTTGGTAGCATCGGATATGCTCTAAGTCTCAAATTTTGCAGGGAGGCTTAGACACATGTATTCCAAAATACTCAGAAATCGTTTTTGGAAATTCCACCTGGATGGGGTTTTAGTAAAATAATTAATTATTTTTAATGGAAGACTAAGTCTAAACTCAGTGAATTAAAATCATAAATTATATTAATAGAACTGGGTGCGAAACTTCTTGAAAAAGACGAAGATCAAGTCAAGTTAATCTTAGGCCTTGATTATGTTTTAATATGGGTCGATGATTTCTAAACGAGATGGTTATAAGAGAAGCCTTAATGGGAATTTGGAAATTATTTCGGGAGAGAATCTAGAGATTGATTTCTCAAGAGAGAAGCGCAGAGCAGTGAGAGGATTGATCGAGTTGATTCTTGCAGTGAGGGACAGAGACAGCTCTGGTTAGAAATCTTTCCTGAGCCGTGAATACATCACAAAGAAGGCAGAGGAGAGGACACAGAAGAGGTAGCATATGGGCTACGCTAGGTAGCACAGAACCACATAGAGTCAATGCTAAGCCTCTGAAGGGATCCGTATTATTCCTGAGGATCAGTAAAATCGAGTGTTGGAGTGTCGGGGTGTGAAACCGAAGGGATAGAATATCAGCACTCAGCCAGCAAAAATACTAGCTGAAGGGAGTGACGAAGTCCCCAGCCAGAGTGATGCAGATATTCACAGAGGCAGCGTGGGGCTCATCATTTCGGGTTTTGGTCAATGCCAGATCTCCATTGTTAGTGTGAGGTAATCCTCATTGATTCTTGGTCAGTCAAATTCTCTGTGGATACCCATATTTGGGCATCCAGTTGTATTCATAAAAAATATTCATTAATAATACAAACCCTTAGTTGCTACACTGATTTTCCCATATTGGGTTTTTCCAGGGACTTAGTCCAAAAATAACGGAGTCATGTGTGTTTAATTTTCTTGCTCAGATCTTGTTTCTGCATTTATTTTCCGTAGTTAATTCAGTGAAGGTTGCAGTGTATTTGCTACAGTGTTTACTTGTAGAACACAATAAATAACTTGTATAATTTATCAAGTAGGAGAAGTAATGTCAATTTGCTGCAATAGGATTCCAGGAGTAGGAATTTTCACATGGTATCATGGCAGTGCAGGTGAAGCAAGAGAGCAGACCGGAAGAACTCAGCATTGAAGAGAAAGAGGGAGATCAAATAGTTGCGTAGGTAGAAAATCGAATCCCCAAGGGATTGCACAGTCAAGGCCAGGAAGGGGGAGATTTACAAGGAATTCTATCTCTGAGTAAGTCTACAGAGAGGTATGACTTTCCAGTTCATGATTTTTCGGTGGAAGAGGGAGCAGCGCAGCAATAGATTCAGCGGAGAGTAGTTTTTTGTGGGACAGTTTTTTCTGCAACATTTGCTGGGGCAGAAAAGCGTCAAAGGAAGGAGGAAGACACTTTTTGTGATATTTTCTTCCTCAGTGAATTCCAAGCCAAGGAATTATATTTCTCAGTTTCAGAGAAATTATAGTGAGGAGCATATCTACATACTCCAACATGGAGCGCGTAGGCCAGCGTAGCAGCTGCGCAGAGGAGAGAGGGAGCAGTTTGACTTTTTGTTTTGTTGGTAGAGATGGTAGCTAATGGTCTAAGAGATCAAGATCGGTTGGAGGGTGCCTCCAACTATGTAATATGGCAGGCAAGGATCACTTGTCTATTAGATGAGCATGATCTCAAGGCCTTTATCGAAAATGTGGTAGTTGTGCCCGTAGATGTAGATATGTTGAAAGCCTACAATAAGAATATGGTGAAGGCCAAGTGGTTGATCCTCGACGGAGTGAGGGATCATGTAGTATGTCACATAGCTGGAAAAGGGGTTTCCAAGGATATGTGGGATGCCTTAGCGAAATTGTATCAAGGATCTTCTGAGCAGTGGAAGATGTACTTGCAGGAGAAGATGTGATCTATGAGGATGCAAAAGGGAGAATGTATTGATACATTCCTTGCAATGATTTAGGAAGTCAAAG
Source organism: Pinus albicaulis (assembly GCA_034641835.2). Classification (NCBI taxonomy): domain Eukaryota; kingdom Viridiplantae; phylum Streptophyta; class Pinopsida; order Pinales; family Pinaceae; genus Pinus; species Pinus albicaulis. Next base: position 11,013,429 of record CM076570.1, on the reverse strand, counting down.
ATCAGTAAAAAAATTTTGTATCAATGCCTCAAGGGACCAAGATGGTTCAATTGGCCTTGAACTCAATATCATAAGAATGGAAATTCTTTGTCCAGAGAATCCTAGGTAGAGAAAGGTTTCCTGATTGGGAATTGATGTGGGCCGCTCTTCAGTGGGAAGAGATGAGGCGAGATATGATCAAGTGTAAACTTGATGGCAACAGTAGCAGTGGGTCGAAGCCCAAGGAATAGGAAGAGAATGCATCCCTTACATCCAAGGGGCAGTAGAAGCAGCGGAGGTGGAAAAAATACGTCTCAAACATCAATTGTTTTTGGTGTGGTGAGATGGATCACTACACTACTCAGTGTCCTCTCAAGAAGAAGGACAAGGATGAGAAACATGATCCGCAAACTACAACTGCTTGGATCGAGAAGGAATAGTTCGCCATGATTACCCACATACCTCTAAGGTAGAGGTGGGGTGATCTAGTGTTTTAGTTCCAGAGAGCTGCAATTAGGTAAGATCGTTGAGGAGTCAACCTCTTGGATCAATACCTTGATACGGGAGCCCATATCAAAAGTAACGAGATGCACTAGTTTTAATTGGTGTAGAAGATTTCCAGAGTGATCATGCAGTGGCTAGAGAATGCCAGAGTCTGAGAAGTGCAGAGCATAGTTGGAAGCAACGCAGTAAGGCACAGTGCAGAGTCAGCAACAGCTTCATATGGTCAACGCAAATACTAGTAGCAGTCAGATCTTGAGTATCAAATGCATCATGTTGAACACTTAGTTCAATATTTTGGATGTTTTTCTGCTGCAACAGCAGCAGATTTGCAGTGCAGATACAGTTGGCAGAAATATGTAGGGTCAGCAGTAGCATAGATGCAACAATGTAGTAGTTGGTGGACAGTAGAATCAGGCATCAACAACACAGAGGGAGATGTTACAAAATCAGTATAATGCTTCAGCAGGGTGCATTACTCAAGCACATTCCTCGTTAAGAGGGAGTGTTGATTTCTGGTAGCATCAGATGTGCTCTAAGTCTCAAATTTCGTAGGGAGGATTAGACATATGTATTCCAAAATACCTAGAAATTGTTTTCGGAAATTCCACCTGGATGGGGTTTTATTAAAATAATTAATTATTTTTAATGGAAGCCTAAGTCTAAACTTAGAGAATTAAAATAATTAAATTATATTAATAGAAATGGGTGTGAAACTTCTAGAAAAAGATGAAGATCAAGTCAATTTAATCTTAGCCCTTGATTATGCTTTAATATAGGTCAGTGATTTCTCAACAAGAAGGTTATAAGAAAAGGCTTGATGGGCATTTGTAAATTACATCGCGAGAGAGTCTAGAGATCGATTTTTCAAGAGAGTAACGCATAGCAGCTGGAGGATTGATCGATTTGATTCTTGTAGTGAGGTGTAGAGATAGTTCCAATTGGAAATCTTTCCTAAGCCAGGAATACATCGCAGAGAATGCAAAGGAGAGGACACGAAAGACGCAGTGTAGGGCTACAATGGGTAGCGCAGAGCCACGCAGAGGCAGAAATGAGCCTTTGAAGGGGTCCGTATTTTTGTTGAGGATCAATCATATCTAGTGCCAAAGTGTCGAGGTGTGAGACCGGAGGGGCGTAATATCAGCATCGAGCCAATAGAAAGACCAGCTGAAGGGAGTGACACAGTCCCCAGCCAGAGTGATGCAGATCTGCGTAGAGGCAGCGTGGGGCTCCTCAATTCAGGTTTTGGTCACTGTCGAATCTCCAGTGTTAGTGTGAAGTAATTCTCGATTCTCTATCAGTCAAATTCTCTGTGGATGGCCAGATTTGGGCATCCATTTTTATTGAGAAAAACTACTGCTTAATAATACAAACCCTCAGTTGTTGCACCGGTTTTCCTGTATTTTTTTCTGGGGACTTAGTCCAAAAATAAGGGTGTCATGTGCGTTTAATTTTCTTTCTCATATCTTGTTTCCACATTTATTTTTTGCAATTTATTTAGTGAAGGTTGTAGTGTATTTTCTTCTGTATTACTTGTAGAGCACAATAAATAACTTGTATAATTGATCAAGTAGGAGAAGTAATATCATTTTGTTGCAATAGGATTCTAGGAGTAGAAATTTTCACACGGTATTCCCAACAAGCCCAAATTATGGGTATGATACCAACTAGGTTATACTCTACATAGACCAAGATTTGGGAGCAACATATTTGACCCTATTACCACTCCCCCTGTTTCCCAATGCTTAGAATGGAACTGAAGGAGGTAGTCTCAAACCAACCTTTAGGTCAGGTAGCTAGCCCTACCAAAACTAGAGAGGGCTCTCTCAATGTCACTTTTACATTCAATGAGGTAATTGTAGATATATAATGATCTTAGGCTAGTTATGATGCTCACTAGACTAGGGTTTTGTTTGTTTGAATTTTTTGCTAGATAGGAATGACAGCCAAGGAACTAGGTCTAGGTTATAGGTCTGATTTCAAAGGTTTAGTTGCAGAGACAAGGATGAGGCCAAGTAGGTAAACTCACGAACATAATTAATTTGTAATTTTGTATAGGGTTTGAAAGAGAAGGAGTCATAATGAGAATTTAAATTAATTCATTCATCAGAAGACTAGACATATCCATGAAATTCTTATAAAACAAAGCATAGAAAGCAATTATTTATGTTCATAAACTCACAAGATTAACATAAATAATCATACATGTTATGGAAAGGTAACATAACATTCAATTACATGAAGTAACATAGAAGAAACAATGCTCAAAATGATACCACTGGAGTCTCAAGGTTAAAACTGCAACATACCTTTGATTTCACTGAAAAAGAGTTTGTACAATAGCTCCACTACAAATAACAACTATCCAACCTGTAAAAAGGCTTGAGTTTGGAGTACATATAGAAAATAGAAGTGATTCCACCTCATTGGGTCGAAATATGATCCAAAACACTTCATAAATGGACCCTATGAGTCATTTCCTATTTTCTAGGGAAGCAAATTTAGCCAATAACTAGGAGTGTGTGTTTCCTTGATTAATTACATCATTCCTCCACAAAGAGAGGAAAAAACCAACTCTCCTACCAAAAATACACCTCATGGCATAGCTACACTTCAAAATTTGGAGTTTTTCTGGCTTGACAAATGTCCAAAGGAATACAATGACAGAAGCGTTGTGCCTTCCAGCAGAAGCATCGTGCCTCCCAGTAGAAATGTCATGCCACTTTGGAGATGATTTTGATTGACTTTTAGGAATCCGTTTGGAAATGTGAGAGTTAGGATAGGTATCCATGTGTGTCTTATTCCCATTTCACCCTCAAAACTAAGAAAACACCTCCAGGAAGGCCTTCAAAAATGGATTATTCCAACTTCACTCCAGAAGCGCCGCGGACAGGTAAAATACATGGCAGAATCATGAAAAAAATGGTGTTTTTGGATTTTTATTAAAAATGGGAAGGTGAAATGAAAACCTGAGGTCATATGTGTGATATAGAAGTGAAAATAAGTCCAACCATATTAAAAATTCTCCATTTATATGCTCTGATAAATAGCATCTCGCTGCTGCGCGACACTTCTGTAATGACCATTTTTCTAGAATTTCCCAAAAAAATCTGCAAAAATAGGGCTTACAGATGGATCAATATCTCTATAACCATAACATTTTTTGCAAAAATAAGAGATTTTTTACTTCTTTTGGTATGTTATGAACTAAAACCTCCTCCATTTTTCGAAAATACTTTCCCATTTGCTTAGAATCCAAGTTTGAATTTGATCACTAAAAATTTGCAAAAGTGTAGCGCACTCTCAGCAAAAGCGTGGCGCCACTTTCAGAGGGAGTTTGGGGGAAAAATAGATGATTTTTAGGATTAAATTGGTATGGTTGGAAATCTTAGGATGGTTTCTACAAAATGGATTCATCAAAAACTATAAACCCCTTCTCCAAACCCCTGAAAACTTGACTTGAAGACAACTTATTCAAAAGTGCAGAAAATTACCTGGAGCAACTTTATTTTTGGCATTTCTCTCAAATCATAACACCTGTGCATAAACTGAAGGAGTTTTTTTTCTTTAGGCTATGATGAAATAACCTCTTCTACTTTTGTCAAATTCATCTTCATGTCTTCAGAAAGAAAATTTAAAGTAGGATTTTCCTTGTGTGCAATGTAAACCCTAGCAAATGATAACGAAGCTCTAAAAATGATGCCATGGTTTTTATTTGGCTCAAACCTGGAATGATGACCTCCATTATGGACCCTATTTTCACCCTCCATGATGTTTTTCAACAAGGAAAACCTATTTTTATGTAGTGGATAGGGAAGGTGGAAAATTAGGAAAAAAAGGGATAGTGGTAGATTGGTTTTAGGAATAGAAATGAGGTGGAAGGGATCTGGGGAAAAATCCATAAAAATTTTGGGAGATAGGCTGATTAGTTGGCTACAATATGCAAGTGTAATTTTTGGAAATGGGCATGTGAAAGGTGCCCAAAAGGTAAAAACACAGGGTTTTCCTAGTTTCCCTGCAAAAACATAGTGAAAAATAGGGTTTGATTGAAAATGGTGGCAAGGAGGCGTATGAGTGATAGGTAGTGTTTGGATAAGGTATATGGATGATGTATGAAGGTTTTTAGATCGTGAAATTAGGGGTTTTCCAACTGAAACCAGCGAAGCATAGAGGAAACCAAAAACGTAATGAAAAAAACCTAAGGAGAGAATCCACCCTTTTCTTAATAATTTGACTTGAATGAGGTATGAAGAGCATTCAATTACTTTTTTTAGGTCTATGAACCTTTATGCAAGTTGACTTAACCCTTCGATGACTTTTTTGAAGCTTGGAACCAAAAGTGTAGCAAACTGCCAGTCTTTAGATGGCTATGGATAGTTGTGAGCATGAGAGAGGAGCTCTTTTGACCAAGTAGAATACTTCTTTGAGAAAAGAAAATTTTCATTTATTTTATTATCTATCTTTGTTGACTCCTAATGAAGATTCTTTGTATGGTGAAAATGACTCTTTTTCGCCTTCTTTCATGACATGATTGAACATTATGGTGGCGAAAAAAAAGAGACCTAGACCATGACCTAGATGGAGGTATGGTGACTGATCTATGACCCTAGGTGATGATGAATTACATGACCTTGAAATGGTGATGAACATAAATGGAGTGAAGGGAATAGCATTCAAACCTAGACAACATTTCGGTGAACAAAATTTGATGTGAGAATTGGTTCGAAAGCATGAAATTTTGACCTAGGACCACTACCAAGTAAACATGAAAGAGTATAATTGATCACTGAACATTTAGACACTAACAAACCCTATGGGTAACAGATAGGGGTGAAACACTATTATTCAGAGATCCCTCAACCCCAGGAGCCCTCCATCTCAATTCCTCACCATGGAAGCTCAGATATCGGAGAAGAGTTGTCTCAATGTCCTCAATCAGTCCTACTCTGTGTAGATGAAAACATACCATCGTGCTCATATCTAATATCGGCTTAAGCAACTCACTGAAGAGTTCAATCATAATGTCCCAATAGCAACAATGCTTTGTATTACTGTTCATGTGGGTCATCAAATCAAATATTATATTAGAACAAATATATATCACAAAAAGGATACCTTATTCATCCTCCATCTCACAGAGGCAACAACCAAAAGCCTAAGCTTGTCTCGTACAACAACGCTAGCTTAATATATGAAAATATCTTTGTCCCAACTATATATATGGGATTCTCTGCCAATCATATCCCATTATTTATTATTGCAATGTATCCCTATCACATCCAGAACCTATTCAAAATAGCTTTCCAAAGAGTTTCTTCAACCTACCTGACAGCTAGCTATGTTAGCAAAATCGTACTCAACCTCGGTCATGCTTAAAGCTACGAAATTTTCATCCAAAATATCATAGCAGATATCATACTAAAGCAACACCCAAATGTGTTCATCTCATCAACAATTATCCCAAACAACATCAGTACATCCATGCAGTAATATATCATAGGAAATATCTCAATCCAAAAATTGATCGTCCCATGCAAATATCTTGAAGGGTGCTTGGCGGAAACTCAATGTGTATGAAGCAGCTAAATCATGAATTGACTTAATTTGTTCTCTGAAAAACATGTGTCTAGATGGGTGTTCACAAGAAAAAATCATTTTCTTAATCAACTATTATTTTCTTAGTCATGTCCAACAATATCTCTTGAAATTCAATCAGAGAGTCCAAGGATTTTCATTTCCAATTTCCAAAAGCTCTTCAATAGCTTCACGATATATATTTTCCTTTCCAAACTTCAAAAATTAGTTCATCATGCCAATATTCTTCATTTTGAACTTCAGAGGCCAACTCCCTGTTACTTTGATCATCAGAGGCTCATTACCTGTCAAGAATAGACCACCAGCATATAAAACCAAAATCAAATTCGTACCTTAGACCACTTTTGAATTAAAGGTATGGATCAACACATCTTCCTGGCTTCACCGGGTAATTGTTAATGTGTACATACTAGGCTCGGGAAGCTTTCTTCAAAATATAAAATGTTATCTGCAAACATTATACTAATCAAACCAATACTCAACCTCACCAAGTCAACTTATCAAGCCTTATATTCTAAATCAAAAAATAATATCAAATCCATAAAATTATCTAGCAATATCATTGTGACAAACTCTTCGGACCAGGTGTCAAGTAGAGATCACATCCAAATACCAAGTTATGAATTTATCTATTTTCATGTCAATAATTTTTTATTAATCAATGTCAAATTCCATCAATTCATACACATAATCATAATATGCATTATTTTTTTCATTCCACATCAAGATTAAGTCATATAAGTTTCATATAGTAATTATAATATCATTGCATACTAAATCACAATTTTTTACACTTCAACCAATGTGTCAATGCCAATGATGCCAATATAAAATCACAATTGACTGCCAACATTAGTCATTGAAAGTCACTATGCCCACATAGCACTGTCATCAAGGCAAATCATCTGATATCCAATGAAAACCTTAGTTTGTTATCTCTTTAAATTCAAACGATCCATAAGACAAAAAATATATATGAACTATCAAGAATCATGTCAAAACTCCAATACTACTCATCTATATTAAACTAATAAGCCAAATCTTGTCACAAACTTGCAACGGTTATCAATTATTGTCATATACTAGCTTCAATGATCAAATCAAAATGACATACTAATATGCATATTTTGGTCCCCTGCAAACACAAGTTTAGTAACCACATTCACATTCTCTATGGTAATTCAAATATTCAAACTTCCTAGCTCATGAGACTTTCTATTGTTTTCTCCATATCTGTAGGACTATCATACTCCTGGTGTGCTCCTAGTTTTATGCATAGGGATTTGGTTTTTGAATCATATAGGCTCAACCGCACCCATAAACCTTCTTCCATGTAGTTGGGAGGCCTATAACCACACTCTTAAGCCTTTACCCAACGATTGGGGCCTGGAATAGGATAAACCTTCTCTGCTCAAACCAAAATTTTGTTGCAAACTAACGACACCAGATATTTGACTATTCATGTCCAAAAATATTACTTCAAGAATAAAGAATCTTCTGTACATTTAATGTAAATGATAATATGTGTATGGATCTTATGGATATTTTCTCCCTCTGAATGGGAATCCACTTCAAGTCATCATTATTCAAAACATCAACTTGTATATCATAATATTGTCATGCATCAGCAGAACTGTTAGATCATGAAATCAAACTAAAACATGTATTCATCATGGTCATAACATGTTAGTATCAGCTACTTTATCATCACATATGAACTTGACATCAAAATTTTCATCAAGGGTTGGAGTCATATGATTAGGGAAGCTGACAGGTGTATCATCATACTTCAAATATTATAATCACTACATCACTTATTTATCATATTACTCAACCATCAAGTTAGGGCATTCAGATTTATCAAATTTTCCAGTTTACTAAGATTATCAAAACTTAAACAAGGTCAACAAGAAGATTTTGAATATCAATATTATTATTACACTTTTATCATCATGGTTATCATGCTTCTCACAAGCATTAAGAATAGTATCAAGTCACCATATATCAAAAATAAATGTATCTAGCCTGCTTTATAAAATCAGGAAATCCATCATGTCTAAAAATGAAAGATTCTTGCCAAATATCAAGAGCACCAATACATATCACATGTACCATGAATCAAAATTAATCTCATATGCATATATGAGTCAGAAGGTAATATTCACATCATATATTTGGGCTTACCTTGCCATCCAATATTGCAGCTGAAGCATAAAATTGAAACAATACACCATACATACCTTGTAGTATTCAGATACTTGTGCACCTTCTTATTTGACATTGGCAGCTAGAGAACTTTGTCAACTTTTCATCACGCGCCTCTCTCCTTTTACAACACTATATCTTCTCTTATTGCACTAGTCATGTTTTCCTGCACCTCCAATGATCCTCAAGAAGGATCCACATATCACATCTCATCAGGAGGTTAGAAGCATCCAAATACTCAAATATACATGCAGGAAGTAACATAAATCGAGGAAGTACTTATCTTCAATGAGAAGCGATCATATCCCTCTTGAACCAACCTTCAAGAGTCATGGTTTTCCATCATCCACATAATAATGTTTCCTTCATTATGTTTCAACCAACTTCATCAGCAACCATGCCTCATTGAGATTACCCCATCTAGGGCTACATCAAACATGTCACAAGTGCTAGAACATGCTCACATTGATCATTCTAGGGTTTCTAGATTGAATATCTCAAATCTTTTTCATAATCCAGGGTTTCTTCCAAACTCTAACCTCTAATATCCATCAAACCCTAATAACCATATTCCCTAGGGTTTCCTTCAAACCATAGTATTATTTTAGGTCTCCTCCCTCTTCTCTTGCTTCCATCAAAGGTGTCTTCTTTTAGGTGATCTTAATGACTTTTATTTAACCCAACTTCGATACCTTTAAAATATTCTTAGGGATATATAGTTCTTTTCTTTATATAATTGCATTTCATCATTTTCCTATTGAATTCATCCCACAACTCGTAAATTATTCAGATTTACTACATTATTTAGCAACATATGCAGTTATATACAAAGAATAATATCATCATCAATGGAGTGAAACATAAAGGAACAATAGAAGAAAATCATTCACACATAAAGACACTAGGATTGGTGGAAGACCAGGGGAAAACCCACTATGGGGAAAACCCTTTCAAGTTATTCTTCTTATTAGATTTCCATTGAATGATTCAGCAAAAGAGAGTACAATGATCCATATATTCAAACATTATCCTATCCAGCAAAATCAACTAAACATCCATGAGATGAACCCAACAATGTTAATCATCAAAACCCTGCTTCAGAAGCCTACGATCCACTGTAATTTTCTGCGCTCGACTACCGAAGTTTGCGATCAACTGACGAGATTTGCGGTCAACTGTAAAACTCAAACCCTAACATCCAATCGCATGTAGAGAGTGATGTGTGTGCAGCCAAAACCCTCCAATCGCTTGCATAACCTGTGTGCCTACAGTTGCAACCAAATTTTGCTTGAAGCATGTCTACGGCTAGAAAACAAAACCCTAAATATGTGTGCGAGCTTCGGACCCTGCAATATCGCACTTGTACGGACCAATCTATGACGCAGCCTCAGAACTGTACGAGCCAAACTCAAAGAAAGAATAATTATCATAATGATGATGTCCAAATGAGGGTCACTTGACCTGTATTTATAGTCATCCATGGGTGTCCAATTTCTCTTTTGGGTCAACCTGTCTTTTTGTGCACGTGTGGGCTTTAATTCAAAAATACCCTTTTCCTTCTCAAAATTGAGTGCTTCAATAGTCAAAATTGGTCCTCTCGAAAAGAGGAAACTAGTCCCATGATTGAAATTTGTCACTAAGGTTCCAAATTAATGAATGAAGCATCCATGTCCACCGACTATCAATCACAAGTTGTTTCCACGATACTGAAATCTAGGTTAGGGTCTTAGAATCACTTACATTACCCATCCAAATACCACAACAAAATATGCACAATGGAATATAAATAACAGTAAATAAACATGTGCACAAATATAGACATATTTTTACAATTTTCAACAGCCCAACTTCATTATATTAACAAATTGTAATACATTTGTTTACAGATCTCATACCAGGGATAATGGCCCTCATACATCCATCGATACAAAAATACAAAATAGCACTTTGTTGTCAACAACTATGACAACCAGATTACCCTAAACAAGACACATTAATCTTCTAGTTGATGTAGAGCTCTTTACAGTTGCCTTGGTCATACCCTGAACACATATGCCTTGTAATTTGGCTCCAATTTGCAGCAACACCTCTCTGCCTCTATCAATGAACCAACTTGTTTAGGTCACTGAACTTGGATCCAATCTTCCCATTAGTTAATCATTCGCCAATCAATGGCTCAACATGTAGGGCCTTCTTGCGAGTTTTTCACAACTCCATTTTTGAACAACTCGAGACTTCCCTTTATTTCTCCTCGGCTCCTTTGGGACTTCTTTCCCACTAGCTGCTCCTTAATTCTTCAAATACACAATTCTTAGGGAATTCTCCCACTATTTCCTTCATGTGTTGCCCAATGAAGATAAAATTAGGGCATGGAGGGATACCACCTATCACTGCAAGATCTCATCCTCTAACAATGAACTTGGGTTGATTCAATTGCTCACTTTGACCTCCTTCTTTCGTCCTTTAAATATCAGTCACTAGAGCCTCCAACAATATGCCTCACCTAGTAGTCCAAGTGTCCTTCCTTGTACTACACTTAGGTATTCTAAGACCATCCACTTTTTGTGTTCCTTACATCCTTACGATGACCTTATCCTTTTGTCCAAATTGGACTCTATTCTCTAGAAAATAGCATCAACAAGGAGAAACCAGACAATGCCTTATTTTACAACTTTGTGTTTCTTTGTTTTACTTAGGATCCAATGCACTTAACTGATGTACTCAGCCCTCTGCTAGGGCTGACTGTAATTCCTATTACAGTCCCTCAACTTGGCCTAAATCTCCCTCAATTAATTACGGCTAGGCTCCTTCTACAAACTCCTTCCCTTCACTTTCTTCTAGAGCACCTTTCTTACCATTATCTGCACTTTTAGCCTACCCAAAATCTCTGCAACAGGAGTTCGAATATGCTCCGCAGTGACAAAAATACTTTGGCCTACAAACATATATTATCCCTCATAAATGTGCCAAGGATCTACCAAGATTTCTCCCTTACTACCTCGGATAGCTTCCTTCCATAATTGGCACTGGAGTGTAAAAACTCTGGTAAACTTAAATAAGTATATATTATTATTGATAAAATGTGATATATGAGATATGATTACAATGGGGAATAATCGAGGCTTTAAATATATCCTCATGGTGTCCCTTGGTGAAGAGGCATGATCTTTGATCATGCCCTTTCACTTAATAAAACCTAAGATAACTATATCTAACTAATAATTAATAAAATATACATAACATTGCCCCTCTCTTAAAGATGCTTTGTCCTCAAAGCATACATAACGATGGACAATGTTGAAGAACGCTTGGGTTTCTTGAGCGGCGGGCTCTTGCTTCCCACATTTTAAAAATATCATGGAGCATATTCTCGAGTTCAGTCTTTTGTTGATCTGGATAGTGAAAAGATCTGATATCGACAGGGTCGGATCCTGTCTTGACTTCTATTGGATGTTTGATTTTCCTATCAAGAGGCACTTTCATGGGTAGATCCTGGAATACTTTTTCGTGTGTCCGAACTAGTCCTTATTCTTCTGGTGACTCTTCGTGGCTCCCTTTTGAAGATAACATTTCTAACTGATGACATTGTATTGTAGATGTCGGCGCTCCTGTTTGAATCATCTTCGTCATCAGAGAGGAAGATACGACTTGATATTTTGGGGCTTGGAATCCATACAACCTGTGTTTCTGCCCTTTCCACTTAAAACTTATAAACTGCTTCTGATGGTTGGCAGAATAAGTACCTAAAGTTTGTAGCCATTGAATTCCTAAGACCACATCTACTCCTCGTAATGGAACGGTGTAGAATGGAGACTCTAAATGAAAGTTTTTTATCTGTAGTTTGACCTTATGGCATTTCCCTACTTTCTCAATCTTCTTACCATTGGCCACCATTACCTTCATATTAGGCATGGGGAAGGTAAATATGTTAAGTTTTTTTGCCATGGTTGAATCTAGAAAATTGTGGGTACTGCCAGTGTTGACGAGAACCATTACGTTGTTGTTCTTGATATGTCCTCTTAACCTTAGGGTTTGAGGTTTTGATATGCCTGTCATAGTTGATAATGACACTTGCGGAATAGTTTCCCCATCCACTTCTGGAGAGAACTCTAAGTTGTCTTCTAATCCTTCTATATATGAATCATTATTGTTAGCATCATTAGTTGCTTCACAACTGTATAGATTTTTCGCTTTTCCATTAGCACATCTGTGCTCAGGGTCCCAGTGTTCACCGCAACGTTTGCACTTGCCCTCTCTCATTCTTTGTTTTTCCACACTAGATTTTTCTTCTTCACGAAGATGGAGTGGGACATATTTTGTGTCATCTATATTTTCAGATTGAGGAAATCTTTGTCTCGAATATACTTTTTCTAGTTTTGATAATCTTTCAAATTTCTTTTCAGCAGCTTTTGCTTTTTGCCTTGCTACTTCTACTGATGTAACTTCATGAAGTTCGAGCTCTTCTTGTATATGGATTTTAAGTCCTGAGATGTAAGACTAGATTAGACGAGATTCTGACAATCCTGGTACTCGTGTTGCCAAGGTCTCCCATTCTCTAGTGTACTCATCCACATCTCCTTTTTGGCGTAATTTGATAAACGTTGAAAAAAACTTTTCTTCTTTTATGCCTTGAAACCTTTTGAAGAATGCATCTTTAAATTTCCTCCAACTGATAGCAAGCGTCGTCTTTTTCCACCACATATACCAATTATATGCTTCTCCTTCCATTTTCATAGAAGCATGCTTAATTTTTTCATCATCACTAGTAATGTCATAAATCTCAAAATATTCTTCCGCTTTATTAAGCCATGCAACGCTATTTTTTTCATTACCATCAAATTTGGGTAGCTCGATTTTGGCTTTTCGCTGATATGCTAATGGTGGAACAAGAAGGGGATATTGATTAGCAAATGCATTCCAGAGATGCTTATTTTGAAAATCTGCATTACTATCTTCTTGATGATGTGGGGAATCGGTTTTTTCCTGATGCTCTTCTGAGTTCCCTGAATCTACGGAATTGTTTTGTTGATTTTGTTCCATGTTAGGAGATATTGGGGATTGTGTCTGACTTAACTTATCTATCTTATCATTCAGCTTATTGAAGAGTTATGTCATATTGTTCATTGCTTCACTTTGCTTTTCTATGGCCTCGTGATGATTTAGCCACATTTGTCTTTCTATTCGATTTGTCGTATCATGAACCTTTTTGATGTCGTTGGAATGTCCTGCAACTGTACTTTCAAGATCGACTAATCTTTTTCTGAATTCTTCGGAATTATTATTGATCTGTTTCTCGAGATCCACCAATTTCTTCTGGAATTCAGCCATCGACATCGATGAAGACATTGAACGTGTATGAGGTGGGGAATATTTTTTGCCAGTTTCTCCTTCTTCTTTTTTAAATTAATTAATTAATTAATTAAATTAATTTTTTTTTGAAATAATAATAATAATAATTATTATTATTATTATATATATATATATATATATATTTAAATAATTATTATTATTATTATTATTATTTTATTATTTGAATTATATATATATATATATATATATATATATATATATATAATTATGGGAAAAAATTGTTAACCTTGAAAAGTCACGTTGTTTTTAAAAGTCACTTTGTTTTGAAAAGGCACGTTGTTTTGAAAGGGGAAATGGGTTTTAATACCATGGGCAATTACCATGGGCCCAAAAACCACGAGCTTGTAAACCACGAGCAATTACTCTTCCTTTTTAATTTTAATTTGTCTTCACAAGTACGTACATGTACTTCTTTATATATATATATCTCTTTTTACTTTTTCTTTTTCTTTTGGAACTATTTTCTTTTAAATATATATATATATTTTCCCCTTTGTGTTAACTTTCCTTCTCTCTTTATTTTATTAATATATATATATATATATATATATATATATATATATATATATATATATATATCTTCCTTCTTCTTTTTTTAAAACAAATGTTGTTGCCCACAAGCACTTGGTTTTTTAAAAAAATATGCAATTATGGAATTTTCTTGTAATTCCTTAATTCTGGGTGATCACACAGATCCCGAAGAGCGATGGCTCTGATACCAATGGAGTGTAAGAACTCTGGTAAACTTGAATAAGTATATATTATTATTGATAAAATATGAGATATGAGATATGATTACAATGGGGAATCATCGAGGCTTTAAATATAGCCTCATGGTGTCCCTTGGTATCATGCCCTTTCACTTAATAAAACCTAAGATAACTATATCTAACTAATAATTAATAAAATATACTTAACAGGCACTCAAGAAATACTTAAGAAGATACAAACAAATGCTACTTCTCTCCTTCGTTGAGGTATCCTAGGATCTACAGTGAATTCATAGGTATGTTTATGTAATGTTGTGCTCATAGGATGGTGAGAATGAGGCCTATCCTCATATCTATTTATACATTTCATGAGGTCAACGTCTAGCCCATCAAAGGTTCTCCTCAAGTGGACTTGAAATCTCTAGAACAATCAGCCAACACAACATATAAAAAATGATTTCTCCATTTATAGACCTCCTCTCTTGGTGATTCAAGTTTCCCCTTACTCCTCTAAGGGTTCTCTTTCATCTCCAAGGGTCCAACCATCAAATCTCCTTATGGTTTTGGCCCCACTTATTTGGGTACAAAGCCCCCACCTTGGGTTCTAAGCCCATAAACCACTTTTGTGGAGCCCATTCCTCCAAAACCCTCTAGATTTGCCCCTTACTCCTATAAGGTTTCTCTTTCATCTCTAAGGGTCCAATCATCAAATATCCTTATGGTTTTGGCCCCACTTATTTGGGTACAAAACCCACACCTTTGGTTTTAATCCCACAAACCACTTTTGTGGAGCCAATTCCTCCAAAACCCTCTAGCCTAGGGTTTGGAGTACCTCCAAAGCTAAAAATATCAATACTCCCTCTTAGTGAGGGAGGTACTTCCAACACTAGGAAGTCTCCATCATCATCACCGGCGACACTAGCCCATATGGCATCCATCATTGCAACATACTTTATAGAATGAATCATGCTATCTCAATAGTGCCTTTGCCTTATCTCGTATGAACTCGAAGACCTCAACACTTCTATAGGGTCGCTCCCTCTAAGTCTACACGATCTCCACTTAATCAACCTGTTATTGATCTCGTGTCCTATAAGATCAATTTGACTTGCGGTCTAACATGGGCCATCACCTCACCGAAACCTAGTCCTGCAAGCACTCATCCTCCTAGGTCAAGCACAACATGTGCACTTCCCTTCAATCTAAAATATGCAACATATATGCCCAAAGAAGAAACTATCCCACCAACATCCAATCCATCACATGAAAAAATCTCCATCATACCAATGTCTTTCATGTCAAATCAATCCTCGAGTTGTCCCAATGATCCATGGCAAGTCATAGGAAGTCCATGATCATCAACCTTCCCTACAACAAATTGTTTTTCACCCGGTTCACCACCAATCCACCAGAAATCCTATCCAATCTCGTTTCCAAGCCAGTTAAGACCACATCTCCATGTCCTCAGTTGAACCCTTCCTCATGATCTGGATGATCTTAGTTCCCTCTAAGTTGCTTCGATGTGCACACTCTTATTCACTGGCCCTTCAAAGTAGTTGTGCTACCATGTTTTTTTTCCACAATACTAGAATCTAGGTTAGGGTCTTAGAATCACTAACACTACCAATCCAAATACCACAACTAACTAATTTGCACAGCGGAATATAAACAACAGTAAATCAACACGTGCACAAATATAGAAAATTTTTTACAATTTTCAACAACCCAACTTGGTTATATTAACAAACTGTAATAAAACTATCTTGGGCTCCCGTACCAGGGATAATGGCTCTCATACATCCAATTATACAATAATACAAACTAGAAATTTTTTGTCAACAACTATGACCACCAAACTGCCCTGAACAAGATACATTGACCATCTAGCTTATGTATAGTTCCTCAAAGCTGCCTTGGTCATACCCTGGGGCCTAAACACATTTTCTCAATCCTTTGGATCTGATCTGTGGAAACACCTCCCTTCCTCTATCAATGAACCATCGCCTTTAGGTCACTAAACACAACTCCAATCTGCCCTCTATTTTATCATTCGTCCATCAATGACTCAACACATAGGGTCTTCTTACGAGTTCTTCACGACGTTGTTAGCCTCTTTCATAAAGGAAATTATAAATCCAAAAATACATAAATTAATAATGTAAAGTTAGGATAAATATATTTATTAAATTAGAATGTCTAATAAATATTAGAGATACTTAGAAATAATATTTTGTTAGTAAAAATAGGACTCTAGAATAGAGTCGTTTGCTAGGCTCTAAAATAGGAATAAAGTTAGTAGAATGGTTAGAAAGTCATTTATTGTAAATGGACACTTGTTTGTTTTCAAGTGATCCATAACTAAATTAAGTTAGAACATAGAGCTTATAAATAGGTTAGTTTCCTAATTTAATTGTAGTGAGAGTTTACATTTGTAAACTCCTGCAATTTGTTATGTAATCTATTTTACATGATCAATAAAGTTATGTGTCTGAGGACACTTCTAAATCTACAGGTGGTATCGGAGCTAGGTTAGATGGGAGTTGCATAACTGTGGGATTGTTTTATTACGTGTGTGAGGCCGTGAGGACTGCCAACACCTATGTTGAGATGAGTTAATTATTTTCTCTACATGTTGAGATTCATAACGTTGTTGCTTTTGAATCTGTCTTACATTGAATTGATAAAAAAACTGCATTTGTATTCACTGAGCCGTAAGTTGTGCTTAACGTGGTTGTTAGCGCAGTAACAACCGTGAGTCTGTACGTTGGGCCATGGGCAAGAGTTTGTAATGAATTAGTGTGGATTTCAACGCTTCGTAAAGAGACGAGTTCGTGGCTGTGAAATGAGCGAGCCGAGCCAGAGTAATTGCTGCGTGGATTGTTTGTTAGAGTGGAGTTGGATTCGTCAACGGTGACTCCAAATCCATCATTTTTCTAGTGGCTAATGAAATTGCATGCAAAAGTCTCTTGTTTGCACCAGCCCCAGCACTTTTGTTCCAATTTCCCAACAATGTTTGCAAAACCATCAATGCAATAGAATCTAGATCTGTCCAAGAAGCTCCCTCAAAAGCTACAGCAATATGTGCCAATGGCATATCATCATTTACTGTTCGAACCTCAGATCCAGTGAAGACAGCTGGTTCTCTCTCCACCAGATCTGCTACAGTTAAAGGATCAGTAAACAGGTTTGTGAAAAATCTTTTCACTTGTTCCACAATATGTTCATGTTGAAATAGTACCAGTGAATGGGCACTTCTTGTCGATGTTGAGATGCCACTAGGCCAACAGCTGGCACCTTCAAATTTTTTACCAAGTGAATCCCAACCTTCAAATAATGATCTCCATTTTTGTTGACGCCTTCCACAATATCCTTTAAGACTAGATGTCAAAGGGCAACTTAAACCTCTCGATGAACCTACTCCATTGTTCTGTATACTTTTCTGTTTCTCCCTTTTCTTCAATATCTTAGCATGGCACTTCTGAATGTAATGGATTAAATGATATTGTGAATTCTTCGACTCCAAATCCTCCCTCACATCGGTATTCTAGGTCAACCACTCTCCTATTGTCTTTGTTCTCACAATTTCTTGGGAATCCAGTGACTCTAACCATGAATAAATTGGTTTCCACTTGTCACTCCGCTTAAAGCGAGCTGTTGGAGGCTCCAGCCACTCTTCGATCTCTGTCTGTTGCTGGGGTGAATGTGGCTGGTCAGCTCTGTGAATGAGTTTGTGCTGGTTGAAAAGGTATCGGTAAAGATTTTGTCAAGGCATAGTGATGATTTTTCTAGAGAGATTGTGCTTGTTGTGGTGAAGCCAATCATTCCTCAGAAAAATGATTAGCATCAAACGTTCCCAAATCTGTTAGCATCTATTAGAAGGGTTAATGCGTGGATAGATATCAGTAAATAGTGGTTTGATGCGAAGAGGAGAGTTTTCAACTGAACATCAGCATGGTCATACAGATGGCTTACTGAAAGATAGCAAAAACTCAGATGCTGTTGAGAGAAATTCTGTTCAAAAGGCAGATCTAGATGGTGGTGAGGCTCTTTCTAGAAATAATATCCCAGACTTCATTGATGGCACTTCCAATGAGCATGGAAACGGGAGTATGTCTACGACATTAACCATTTTGGACTCAGGTAATATGCTAAAGAACAATTCAAAAGATATGAACTCCTCTCAGAACTGCAGAATCAGCTCATCGCCTTTCTTTAAAATTCCAAGCAGCAATTGGGTGTTTCTAATTTTTCAACTGGTGGAGTATCTCTCCTAAGTCAGTGGTCAGCAAAGAGAAGTGGGCATTCAAGAATAAGCTTCTAATTTCTTTGACATTAATCTGGGTATTTGGGTATGGCCAACCTTGAAATCTAGTCTTTATGAAAACAACACTCACAAGCTTTTTGATATCTAGGTGATCGAGATTGTCACGGAGATTTTCTCCACTTGTTGGGTTTGAAATTGTAGTCCCACCTTTAATAGAGCTTACATTTGATTATGGATCTGCTCCTTCTTCATACAGTGAGGAAAGTGGAGAGAACAAGGTGCTGGAAAAGGTGTAGTTTTTAGTGAAAAGTGTGATTTTTTTTGTCATGTTGAGTTGAAAGTTGAAGAGTATTGAAGAGTTTTTGTTTTGGAGTAATAAGGTTGATATAGTTTTGGAAAGATAAGTGTCTTATTTTGAAATTTTTGAAGTGATTTTGTAAAGTGTAAATTTGAAAATTGTCAACAAAAAATTTGTTTTTAAGACATAACGAGTATTTGGAGAGATAAGGTGTAAGCGATCAGTGCACACAGTTTTTGAAGACATTTGTTTCCAAAATTTGCGAGCGTAAAATTCTTATTGTTTGAGAAAGCTTCAGTGGCAATGTTGTAAAAGATGAAAGGTTGTTTATCTCAATACTCAATAAAGACATATTATTTGTGGTGTTCAAGTGTCCTAGATCTGCCCGAAATTGAATAAGGGGATCTTAGGTACACCATGTGTGTTTGTGATGGCGCATGTTTTTTTATGGCTTCATGTTGTTGCATTTTTATTTGTGTCTAGTTGTGACACATCAATAATTTCATTTAATATCACATACATAAAGTTCAATATCAGCAAGCACAACACATGTACCGAAATAGTTGCAAGATCAACCCATGCACCACAACATATAATCAAAGACTGTCTACATCAGCATTCTACATCAACAATCAAATTCATTGTTTTAAGTGAATCATTAAAAGTTCATTGTTAATGAATTTTTAAGAGAACAAGTGAATCATTAAAATCATTGTAAGCTTTCTTGGGTGCATTGTTGACAGTGTTCGACACCCTTCCTTTACGCATAATCAAGTGAGTGCATGAATTTTTAAATCAAACAAGCAACAAGTTCACATCTCCTGCAAGCGAGCGTGATTATTCATTCAAGCAATTTGCGTCAAGACAGTACAAAGTTCAAAACTTCAAGCGCGAGCCAGAGTGAAGTTCATTGCAGCAATCATCAAAGCAAACAAACAAGTTCAACTCTAACATCAATTAAGCACGTTGAGATCAACATCAAGTGAGCGTGGCTATTCATTCAAGTGAGCGTGAAGTCATCAAGTCAAGTGAGCGCTTAAAAAAATGCGATCGTCATCAAGCGAGCGTGAATTCCAAAGTTTAAGCAAGAAAATTCTACAATTCTAGCAAGTGTTCCAAGCACGCGCAATCAGCTACCAATCAAGTGAGCATGCCATTCAAGTCACATAGCAAGCGAGCTTGTCCTTCAAATACCAAAATCAAGTGAAACAGTTCAAAGTACGACATCTACAACAAGATAGCCTGATTTCAAGTGAGCAAGTTCAGATGGCGCAACATATTCAGTTGTTAAACTTTCTTCACAGTTTGATCATCTCCAGTGATGAAGACATGGTGCACGTCAGCAAAGAAACTCTTGTTGATCTTTCACAACATCTATAACAAACACATGAAACCATTGAGTTTCTTCAACTAGATTCGCAACTTCAAAGGATTGAATTGCAAGAAAAGCATGATACTTTCCAGTCTTTGAACCATCCAGAAGATAAGTCATTCATTCCAACAGCTTCAAGTGTCGAAGTTGTTCCAGTTCAAATTTCTTCCAAGCCCATCATCAAGCCCTGGGAATAAATTCAACATAACAAGAATCGAAGAGGCTTAGGATATGTCAACAATGACACCAACCTGCATATCCTAGATTATTCCAAGCCAATTAAGTTCATCAGTGGAGGCTTTCTTGCACAACTCACCTCAGCAGATTCTAAGAAAGTTGCAGACAACCGGAAATGCACGCAACCCAAAGTTGTAGAGAAATAGAATTGCAAGCAACCTGAAGTTGAAGTCCAACCGAAGTGTTCTCATTTTCAAAGAATCGGTCATACGGAAGATCAGTGTTTTTATCTCCATCCTTGTCGCCATTGTGGCAAGCCCAATCATTCCTCAGAAAAATGTCGTGATCAACAAAAATCAGCCAAATTGAAGATCCATTATGAATGGATCGACCCTTGGAAATGGTCATCCACAGTGAAAATATTGTCTCAGTTCTACAATTGCATACAATCACACATAATGCAGCCAATATTAAAAAGATGATGGTACTCTCATGCAGTTGAACGGGGGAGTACACCAGTGTACAACTCCTACACCTAAAGAGGGGGAGTTCAGGAATACTTTCCAGAGAAGTGTCTCTCCTTTCAGCTGACAAAGTGGGGAAAATGTCAATGAAATTGACAGTGGTTGTCAAACTGAAAGTCTCGACAAAACCAGCAAAAGCAGCCAGTGGGCATCTTCAACAGCTAGTGGGCATCAAAAAAATTTCCAGTGGGCAGTCGACAGCAAAGAAGCAGTGAATAGTTTCAACACAGCAAAAGAAACAGTGAGTTGTTTTTTGACATCATTAGCCAGTGGGCTTTGAACAAATTTTGATGTTGATTTCATGCAAAGGACAGATGGATCCTTTTTCAACTTGGCACGTGATGGAGTTGTCAAGCAACATTCAGAGATGAATCAAACATATAGCTGACTCATGGTCTCTTGATATTGAATATTTTTTCAGCATCAACTTGAGAACTTGGAAGATGGTTCCTTGTTCTTATTTTGGATTTATCCTTGAAGGGGGGAATGTTAGCCTCTTTCATAAAGGAAATTATAAATCCAAAAATACATAAATTAAATAATGTAAAGTTAGGATAAATATATTTATTAAATTAGAATATTTAATAAATATTAGAGATACTTAGAAATAGTATTTTGTTAGTAAAAATAGGACTCTATAATAGAGTTGTTTCCTAGGCTCTAAAATAGGAATAAAGTTAGTATAATGGTTAGAAAGTCATTTATTGTAAATGGACACTTGTTGGTTTTCAAGTGATCCATAACTAAATTAAGTTAGAACATAGAGCTTATAAAGAGGTTAGTTTCCTAATTTCATTGTAGTGAGAGTTTACGTTTGTAAACTCCTGCAATTTGTTATGTAATCTATTTTCCATGATCAATAAATTTATGTGTCTGAGGACACTTCTGAATCTACAGACGTTTGTGAACAACTCTATACTACCCATCGTTTCTCCACAGCTCCTTTGGTACTTATTTCCCACTAGTTTCTCCTTACTCCTTCAAGGACACAATTCTTAGATACTTCTTCCCATTATTTCTTTCTTGTGTTTCTCGATGAAGACAAACTTAGGGCATGGAGGGATACCATATATAATTACAAGATTCCCTTCTCCAACAATGAACTTGGGCTTATTCAACTACTCAATTTGACCTCCTTCTTTCGTCCTTCAAAGATCAGTCACTAGATCCTCCAACAATATGCCTCTCCTAACAGTCTAAGTGTCCTTCCCTGTACTACACTTAGGGCTGCCAATACCATCCACTTTTTTCCCTCCTTAAAGCCTTAAAATGACCTTATACTTATGTCCAAAATGGACTTTTTCCTCTATCAAACAACATCAAACAAGGAGAAATAAAACAATACCTTATTTTGCAACTTTTTGTTGCTCATTTTTACTTGTGCTCCAATGCACTTGACTGAGTTACTTAGACCTCTGCTAGGGATGAATATAATTCCTATTACAGTCCCTCAACTCGGCCTAAATATCCCTCAATTAAATGCATCTAGGCTCCTTCTACAAACTCCTCCTCTTCATTGCCTTCTAGAGCACCTTCCTTACACCTTTCTGCACTTTCGCTTTACCAAAAATCTCTGCAACAAGAGTTTGTATCTGCTCCATAGTGACTCGGATACTTCAGCCTAGAAACAGCTATTATCCCTCACAAATATGCTAAGTATTTTCCTATATTTCTCCCTCACAACCTCGACTAGCTTCCTTCCATACTCGACCCTTAAGAAATACTCAAAAAGATATAAACAAATGCCACTTCCCTCCTTCGCTAAGGTCTCCTAAGATCTACGACCACTTTAGAGGTATTGTTGTGTGATGTTGTTCTCATAAGATGGTGAGAATGAACCTTGAGGTCTCTCCTCTTATCTTTTTATAAATTTCAATAGGCCAATGTATATCCCATCAAAGGTTCTCCTTAAGTCGAGGTCGACTTGAAATGTCTAGAAAAATTAGCCCACACAACATATAAAAAAATAATTTCTTCATTTCTAGACCTCTACTCTTGGTGCTTGAAGTTTCCCATTACACCTCTAAGGGTGCTCTTTCATCTCCAAGGGTCCAATGATCAAATCTCCTTATGGTTTTGGCCCAAATTATTTAGGTACAAAACCCCCATCTTAGGTTTTAAGCCCATAAACCACTTTTGTGGAGCCTGTTCCTCCAAAACCCTCTAGCCTAGGGTTTGGGGTACCTCCCAAGCTACAAATATCAACACTCCCTCTTACCAAGGGAGGTACTTCCAACATGAGGAAGTATCCATCATCATCACTGGAAACACTAGCCCATCTAGCGTCCATCACTACAGTGTACTCTGTAGAATGAACTGCGCTATCTCGGTAGTGCCTTTGCCTCATCTCATTTGAACCTAAAGACCTCAACACTTCTATAGGGATGATCCCTCTGAAGTTATAATCCATCTAAGTCTACACGATCTCCACTAACTCAACCTACTACTGATATCATGTCCTACAAGATCAGTCTGGGTTGCAGTCAAACACGATCCATCACCTCACTACAACATAGTCCTGCAAGCACTCATCCTCCCGGGTCAAACACAACATGTGCACATCCCTCCATTATCATATATGCAACATCTCTTCCCAAGAAGAAACTATCTATCCAACATCCAGGAAATCACATGACGTGGTCTGCATCATACCAATCTCATTCATGCCAAAGCAATCCTCGAGTTTTCCTAACAATCCATGGCAAGTCATAGGAAGTCCATGATCAAAAACTTTCCCTACAAAAAACTATTGTTCACCAGGTTCACCACCATTCCACCAGAACTTCCAGCCAACCTCGCTGCCAAGCCAGTCAAGACCACAACTCCATGTCCTCAGTTGAACCCTTTGTTCATGATCTAGATGATCTCATCTCCCTCTGATTTGATTCATTGTGCACACTCTAATTCACTGGCCCTTCAAAGTAGCTCTGATACCATGTTTTTTTTCCACGGCACTGGAATCTAGGTTAGGGTCTTAGAATCACTGACACTACCAATCCAAATACCACAACAAAATACTTTCCACAATGGAATAAAACATCATTAAATCAACACATGAACAAATTGTCACAATTTTCAACAACCCAACTTCGTTATATTAACAATTGGCAAAAAAACAGTCTATGGCTCTCGTACTGTGGATTATGGCCCTCATACATCCACTGAAACAAGAATATAAACTAGGAATTTGTTTTCAACAACTATGACAACCAAACTTCCCTGAACAAGATACATTGACCGTCTAGCCGATGTATATCTCCTCACATCTACCTTGGTTGTACCCTGAACACATCCACTTGGTCCTTTGGCTTCGATTTGCAACAACAACTCTTTGCCGCTATAAATGAACCATATCATTTAGGTCACTGAACACAGCTCCAATATGGCCTCTAGTTGATCATTCATCCATCAATGACTCAACACATAGGGTCTTCTTGTGATTTTTTCACAAATCCATTTGTGAACAACTCTAGTTTTCCCATTGTGCTCCTCATCTCCTTTGGGACTTCTTTCCCACTAGCTGCTCCTTAGTCCTTCAAGGACACAACTCTTAGGGACTTCTTCCCACTATTTCCTTCCTGTGCTACCCGATGAAGAAAAAATTAGGGCATGGAGATATGTCACCCATCATTGCAATATGTCATCCTCCAAAAATGAACTTGCATTTATTCGAATCCTCACTATGACCTCCTTCTTTCGTCCTTCGAAGATCAATCGCTAGAGCCTCCAACAATATGCCCCTCCTAGCAGCCCAAGTGTCCTTCCCTACACTGCACTTAGGGTTGTCAACACCATCCACTTGTTTCCCTCTTTAAATCCTTAAGATGACCTTATACTTTTTTCCAAACTGGACTCTATCCTCTAGCAAACAACATGATTCAAACAAGGAGAAACCAAACAATACCTTATTTGAAACTTTCGGCTGTTGTTTTTTACTTAAGATCCAATGCACTTAATTGACATACTCAACCCTCTACTAGGGCTCACTGTAATTCCTATGACAGTCCTCAACTTGGCCTAAATATCCCTCAATTAACTATGGCTAAGCTCCTTCTACAGACTCCTTCCCTTCATTGTCTTTTAGAGCACCCTCCTTACCATTGTTTGTGCTTTCGGCCCACCCAAAATCTCTGGAACACGAGTTCAGATTTGCTCCATAGTGATTGGTATATTTTGGCCTAAAAATAGATATCATCCCTCACAAATATGCCATGGATTTTCCTAGATTTCTCCCTTACAACCTTGGTTGGCTTCCTTCCATACTCTTCCCTCAAGAAATATTTAAGAAGATTCAAAAAAATGCTACTTCTCTCCTTTGTTTAGGTCTCCTAAGATCACTTCATAGGTATGTTTATGTGATGTTTTTCTCACAAGATGGTGAGAATGAGGTCTCTCGTCATCTATATTTATGAATTTCATTAGGCTAATGTCTAGCCCATCAAAGGTTCTCCTCAAGTCAAGGCCGACTTGAAATATCTAGAACAATTATCCCACACAACATATAAAAAATAATTTCTCCATTTCTAAACCTTCTCTCTTGGTGCTTGAAGTTGCCCCTTACTCCTCTAAGGGCACTCTTTCATCTTCAAGGGTCCAATCGTCAAATCTCCTTATGATTTTGTGTTAAATTTGGAAACTAGGGCCAAACTCCAATTTGGATTGCTCATATTATGGAGATAATATTTTTTTTGGACTCCTCTTCCCGAGAGGTGAAATAATGATCTAAATGTCATCTTGTTTCGATGAGCAGAAGTTGGATTTTGAATTTATTCTCTCACACATGTGCAAATTGTCAAGGTCAGCCAGGATTGTAATGTAGGATCACAAGCCCCAAAAGATGTGTCACCACCCCTCATTGATAGATATAAAAAGGAGAGACCCAAACCTCATTTGTAAATCATCTCATCTCACATTCTCTCTCCTTCTCTTTGTTTCGTACAGCCTCAAGAAGACATTCTCTCTCCTCTGCACGTGTGAAACGGTAGCTGCAATTTTCAGATTGTTTTAGGGCTTCTGCAACAGCATTGACCTTAGGTCAAATATCACCCTTTGACTTTGATTTTTGGGACAGAATCCAAATTTTGGAGGCATATTTTGGTGGCACAAAATCCGAGGAAATCTGGACATTTTGACTACAACATTGACCACATCTTTGACTACACCTTTGACCGCATCTTTGACTAGTGTGTTGACCAAGTTTAACCGAGAATTTCAAGACTGTTTTTTGCTGACTTTGACTGTTCTTTGAGGCCAAGTTTGACTGGGTTTGGCCGAGCTCCATTGGGGAGGAATATTATTGGTTTGACCAACATTGAATTTGTTGGCTAGGGCATTCTATTGACTATTGTAAATTGTACTTTCTCTCTCTGCTGAATTTGAAGAATAATAAGAAGATTTGATCAAAGGGGTTTCCCCACATTGGGGTTTTTCCATGAAATCTGCCAAATTATTATGTCCTCTTGTCTTTGCTTGTATTTTTATTATTTTTTTATGTTCTATCAGAATTTATTGTCAATGTTAATTTGATTGCTAAACAGGAAATTGAATTGGGCTAATAAGAAAGATTGAAGTGAATTTCTCTAAGCATAGAACATACCATCATTAACTAAAAATTAACATGGCATCAGAGTTGAGGTGAATACAAATCCCAAGCAAGAGTGAGAAGAGAAATCACTGAAATTTGATTAAACAAGGACAAGGGTAAATGGCTTCCCCATCATACTTCAAATCTGATGACAAGCTCAATGATAAGTATGATTATCATGCTTGGAAAATGTCCTTGGATCTGACAGTGGAGGAACAAGATGTTATGGATTATGTGCAGTGAAAGATCACTGAGCCTCCATCAAATTCATCGGTTGTCATAAAACAAAGTACAGGAAAGGGGAAAACAAGGCGAAGAAGATCATCAGGGATACAGTTCACAAGCACTTAGTTGCTTATATCTCTGAGCTAGGAACATCTAAGGAGATGTATGATAAGTTTGTTGGCATGTTTAGGGCTATCAATGCTAATCAAATTATCTTTTTAAAGAACAAGTTGAAGGACATCAAAATGGACAAGGGAGACTCCATCCAATCTTACTTTATGACAATCACCAAAATCAAGAATGATCTCTTATCAATTGGAGAGGTCATAGTTGACTGAGAGCTCATTCCCATTGCCCTTGGAGTTATTCCTCGGGTATCGTATGTATTCAATACCACTATTCTCAATAATAATATAATTCCCAATTTTGATCCATTGTTGACAAGATGCACTCAAGAGGAGACAAGGATGATGGATAGAGACAAACCATCAAATGGAAATGGAAGTGACCCTACTTCCTTCACCACTCATGTAAAGAATAAGAATAATGTCAGTTCAAGGAATCAAGGTCAAGGAAGAGCGAGCCACAAAGGAAGGAAAGGTAGATGTTACAATTGTAACACGTTTTTCCATTATGCTAGAGAGTTTCCCAATAAAATGGACTCACCCTGAGATGATGACTACAACAACAAAAACAACTATAGGGGAAGTGAAAATCAAAGGAAAAACATGTTCAACAACAAAAGAAAGACAAAGGCTCCCTCTGCTCAAAATGGAAATTAAAATGGTCAACCTTTCAAAAGGTCAAGGAACTCCAGGTATGATGAATCTAACGTTGTTGATAACAAGAAAAATGAATATATTCTTATATCTTCCCTCTCTGCTGCATCTCCTCCCGACACCATGGATAACTAGTTGATTAATAGTGGTGCCTCGAGAAACTTCAATGAATATCAAGAGGCCCTCTCTAATTTGATTGAAAAGGATACTAATTTTGAAATTATCCTTGGAGACAATGCCACATATCCCATGAAAGGGACAGGGACTGTGACCCTTCATCTAAATTGAGGACAAGTCCTTTGTTTGCAAGATGTGTTGTATGTACTTGACTTGAAGAACAATCCATTGTCTATCTTGGCAATGGAAGACAAAGGATTCAAGGTAGCAATCATTGATGGAAAGGTACGCATTTGGAAGATGAATTTCAAAGAAGCATTCACTCTTGGTTCTAGGGTTAATACACTCTATCAGGATGGAGGAATTCCATTGGGATCCATGACATGTAACACATCTCTTCAATCCAAACTATGGCATCGGAGGTTAGCACACCTTCATTATAAAACTCTTCCCGAAGAAAGGAAGGTGGTCACAGGTATGCCTAATTTCAAAGATTATCATGAAGGTGTACGTCAGGGTTGTGTCGAAGTAAAGAATACAAGGGGACCATTCCCCTCAAGTAACTCCAAGACCACTAATGTTCTATAATTGATTCATTCTGATCTATCTAGTATGTTGCCTGTAACATCCTTCAGAGGATGCTTATATTATGTCACTTTTATAGATGACTTCTCCCACAATACTTGGATATATTTCTTGAAGAAAAAGGACAAAGTATTCAAATGGTTCCACACCTTCAAGGCCTTGGTTGAAAATCAAACAGGGAAGAAGCTCAAAATTTTGAGGACTGGTAATGGAACTGAATATGATTCAAATGAGTTCAATGACTATTTCAGGGAAGCTACATTAAGATGGAGATAACTAATGCATATACTCTCTGTTGACCACACTTTGTCAACGACCCCATAGCAGTACACCCCCATTTTTTCAAATGGGATTCATCATGTTCGACGTGTTCGCACCATTCAGATTCCATCATCAGTAGACAGTTTTATAAATGATGTAAACCCATTCTGCATGCTTATGATGTAAATGATCTAAGTAAGACCATCATGTATGTAACAACCTAGGTAAGCGGTGACGATTTCTATCCTAGGAGGCTTTTTGTCTCACCGATTCGCTTGTGTTTCTCGACACAAGTGATCGGCAGAGTTTTCCCCTCCAGCCTCACCCTAAAGCTAGGGTGGATTTTGTCATCAAGATGTTAAGTGAGTCCTATTGTTTCTATCGAGTCTTTGTAAAAGTAGTTTGGGAATAATCCTAGCTAATTGGCTAGGTTATTTTATTACAAGCTACTTGGTCTACTAGATCATCTTTTGAGTCGCAGAATTGGGTAGTTATTTGAGGGTCTATCGCGAATAGGTATTCCCCCTTTATGTGTCTAAATGTATTTATATTATGTAAAGAGGGTTGGAAAAATAATTAAATCCCCTCTTAGTCAATTAATTAAATTTTTTGGCCAAATTAATTAAAAATCCTAAGCCAGAAATTTAATTAATTTTAAGTCCTATGTGAGTTAAAATTCTTCAAAGGAAAAAATTCGTGGGTCCTTAAAAAATAAATTTTTAAAGGTCCCACGCCAAGGGATTATTGAGAATTTCAAGAAATTTTGGACCCTTGGGCCTTGGTGGTTAAGTCAAAGTCAAAGTTTTGAGGTAATTAACTCAAAAATATTATTTTTGAGTTAATTAAAATGGAATTAAATGATAAATTCGAATTTCCTCAAAATTATAATTTCGATGGTCCAGATTAAAAGATGATTAAATATTTTTGACTGTTGAGATTATTTTGACAAGGATCAACTGAACTAGCCATTGGAGATTTTATCTTATAAGTTAGAGGTTTTTGTCATTCTTTCAGTCATCTGATCTTTGAATCGTGCACTTGTTCTTGGAAGCTCTTGTGATTTTTTGATGAATAAAGTATAAGACTTTGGGGTTACAAACTTTG
Organism: Pinus albicaulis; assembly: GCA_034641835.2. NCBI lineage: Eukaryota > Viridiplantae > Streptophyta > Pinopsida > Pinales > Pinaceae > Pinus > Pinus albicaulis. The sequence continues at coordinate 10,983,779 of CM076570.1, read as the reverse complement.
GTGTTCTTTTTCCAGATCTACGTGGTGATTTTGTCTCTAAACTCTGCTACTTCTATTAGTTTTTTGATGGTTGATGGCCTCTATGGATTAATCTGCATACAGGTATCTTGTGTAGTTTTCTGGGTTTCTAAAATAGCATTTTGATTTAATGGAAATATTAATTATCTATTTTTCTAAAAGGTCTCATGTTTATTTTTTAATCTCTATCAATCTAAAATTCAGATCTAGGTGTGCAGAGATCGTTTTTTTTAAGTTTTGAGCGTTTGGGGAAGTCATCAGTTAGATTAGTCGACTCTCAGATTTCATAAATCTGAAAAAGCTCATTGTTTCCTAATTCTCAAGTTTATCTTACGGAATTTTGTTTTTACAAGATTTTCTCACGCTTGTGCCTCTCATAATTCCTCTTTTTATTAATTGTGCCAAAATGGTTTTAAATCTGGCCATGAGGGCCTCTAATCTAAAAATTAGCACTGTAAATTTGCAAATATTCTCTAGGGTGTAAGGGTTTATTTTTTGTGCATAGTTTTGGTTTCTTTTCTGGTTCTGTGCAGATTTACAGGGAGATTCTCAGAATTTTTTTAGATCTGAGCTAGATCTAGGCCCTGGAGGGTAATATCTAGCCTCAAAATAATTTCTGCTGGTAGATTTGAATGTTATTTTGCTGCAAAGAGACAATCTCAAGTGCATCTAAATCAGTATTTTAAAAAATCTGAGTTATATTGACAAAATTTTAATTGTTGGGTGAGAAGGAATTTCATGTGTATTGTCTCTTCTTGAGCTAATCACTCATGCTATCCCTCATCATTGTCCATACGCTTTCCTTGCCTCATCTCTACCTTCATCTTTCTGCATTTTCCATACACGCTGCAAGCTCGTCCTCTTTTGCACTCAATTTCTCTCATCCTCGCTCCTGCTCCCCTTTGTTGTTGTCGATTCACATTTTCACTGTGGCATTCCTTGACCCTGTCGTCCCTCCTCATTTCCATTAATCTCGCTTCCCCTGTATGCATACATTGCCCCTAACCTGCAAGGCGGTGTCACCTTACCTTGTCATTTTCCCTTGCTGCCTTTCCATATGCGGCAATTCCCTTCAACCCTCGGCTTCCCTCTCCCTTTCCTCAACACTGTTGTCGTTGGCCACCTCCGGCAGCTTCTCCTCTCCGTAGCCTTGCCTTCACGTAGCCGCTTTTCCATTCCTCAATCGCCATACTCCACGTTGCTCCATTCACCGACGTCCCATCTCCTCTTCCTTCTTCACGTTGTCATTTTCTTCCCTTGACCTGCACGCAATAAGCCAAAACTCATCGTATATGAGTTTTCTCATTTTTTAGTTCGGTTTTAATTTTAGGATTTAGACTTTAGATTTTCTTTAAACTTTACGTTAGTTTTAGTTGTAATTAAATTTTAGATTTTCATTAAAACTTTTATTATTAGTTTTAGTTTCTAACCTTTCGACTTTTTTTAATTAGTTTAGTTAGTGTCTTAATTCTAGGATTTAATTTTTTAGTTTTAGATTTTTTTTGAAAAGTTCAAAGATATAAAAATAAAAAATAAAATAAAAATTCCAAAATTCTTAACTTTTTTTCATTTTTAGACTTTAGTATTTTCTATATAAAGTTTGACTATAGATTTCTGAATTGGAATTTTTTGGGATATCATAAATTCAGAAATATTGGAAATACGTTACATTTAAATTTGATGGTACCCTTATGATAATACTTTTGTTTCGAATTTAAATTGTCGGTTCAACATATTTTTATGCTTAGCTGTGATTGATGAGCTTTAATTGTGATTTTAAATTACTTGAAATCGGTAGTTAATTGTTTAAATCAACTTTGGGAATATTTCAAGTGATGATAAATTGCGTAACTTCATCGAACATTATTAATGCATAATTGTGAGGGTGTTTTATTGAATATCATTGTGGTGGATTGATTTTTCATAGTAGCAGTTACATATCAATTACTTGACTTTAATTTCCTAATGGGATATTTTGACTCCACAAGGCACTGATTTTAAAGTTTCAAATCTAATTGGATCTGTAAAATCTCGTTAATCTTAACAAGTATTTGGTCATCTAACTGTGTCTCCTGAATTGGTTGGTTTCAACCAGTTCTCCTTCTTCATTTTCATTAGGGTCTACCTCCCTTAGCTTGCAAGGAGAATGCTTAGATAGAGAGATTGGGAATCAAGGTGATAGCCCCCGATATGAGTCGTTGTCGCGGTGCCTAGACATTTTGTGCGATAGCATTTTTTAGCACCACTGTCGGGGACCAATTTATTAGACTTTGGCTTTACGACATTCATCTCTTTATTTATCTTTCATGTCGGGTATTTGAGTTAGCTCCCTGTCCTAGTGGTGACTCCATTGGCTTCATCTTCCACAAGAATTTGTACTAGAAGACATCCAAGTAACTTGATTAATCCTACTCCAGATCCTGAAAAGGTTCTCAGAGTCTGATTACACAAGCTCTCTTCTAGTACACTTCTTGTTAATCTTGGCCAGGAAGCTCTCTCTGATATCCATTCTCTTTTTTGTGATCTGCCTCAGCGCGATATCATGGATTTATATGCCCCGTGTAATTTTGCTAATATTCAGGGTTATCCCCATGATTTCCCTCAAACTGGAATGGATAAGTTACCTTCTTTTGAAGGAAATAATGCAGTTAGTGTCAAATCTCATTTGTTTTCTTTCGCTAATTGGTGGAATAAATTTGCGGTTTCAAATAACAATTTCGATGATGTAAAGATGAGGCTCTTTATTCTTACTTTTGAGCAAGATGTTATGGAATGGTTTATTGAAAAACCTGATAATTCATTCAATACCTTTGAAACAATTGTAGTTGCCTTTAAGGATAAATTTGGTGATAAAAGGGAAGATAGGCATTTGGTGAAAGAGATCAGTACCATAAAAAAGAAAGAGCATGAAACGATTGAAGAATTTAACAGGATATTTAATGGTATCCTTAGAGAAATATCTCAAACTCATAAGCCTCCTAATGGATCTCTTTTGAATTTTTACATTGATGATTTTAATTCTGATACTTCATATGAGCTAAGGCATGCTAAAACTGTAAATTATAAGGCTTGCCTATCTTTAGCTAAAGAACTTGAAAAGGATAAAGGGGCATCAGGGAAGTCTGAAATTCCCGGTTTTGATAAGGCTTCGACTAAATTGAAAGGGCCTAAAGGTAAAGAGCCTCTAGAATATGATGACGACCCTATGAAAAAGTTAATGCAAAAACTTGAAAGCATGGAGCTTAACCAAGCAAAGTTAATCTCTGACCATGCTTAGGAAATAAGCACTTTACAGTCTAGGTTGGTCCAAATGGAAAGGGCTCAAGCACAAAATTCCCAACCTAGGAATCATAATAATAATAATTGAGGTAATAATACTTGGCAGAAAAAAGGTCAGCCTAGTGAGTAGAGACTTCCTAATCCGCTTGAATCTACTAATCTGGTTGATGAAGCTCCTCCTTATTGTAGAGCTTGTGATGCTCTTCATGAAGAGGTCACTTGTCCCATTGTGAAAAGAATCATGAATAGTGGAATGTTTGGGGCAAGTAATCAGATAAATGTTATTGGTAAGGAGTTTTCTTTGTCCATGGAAGATTGGATGGAAGTTAAAGAAAATAGTCAAGATGTTAGGCCTTTTACATCTTCGCATAGTGTTAATAATTTTGATCATGAGAGGGATTTGATGATTGAATTATTTGGTGAAAAGCCTTTTCCTGATCAAGTTTTGGAAATTGCTAAGGAAAAAGGATTAACTTATTAAAGAAGGGATAAAGAGCAAGGTAATAATCAAACTTCCCCTCGAATTTTTAATCCTAGTTCTGGTTTGAATATTGATTTGGGCACATGGTTGAGTAATGCTAAGATCTTTGTGCCTGTTATTGAGATGTTAAAGCTTCCTACTCAGAGAGCTAAAGTTTTAGATGTTCTTAGAGTTTCACATGTTAATGTTTCTCAAGATAAGAGACCTGAAGTTTCTTATCAAGATGCCCCTATATATCTGCAAAAAATGGAGTCGGATAACAAGGAGCATCAGCCATTTTTTGTTACTTTGATGGTTAATGGTTATAAATTGAATAATTGTATGCTAGATTATGGTGCTTCAGCTTGTGTCATGACCCAGAGGGTCATGGAACAACTTAATTTAAGATTTTCTAGACCATACTACAACATATGTGCCATGGATTCTAATAAAATTGAAGTTCATGGGTTAATCAAGGATTTACAAGTTCCTTTATCGGTTTACCCTGACATTATGATTGCTATGGACATAGTTGTAGTTGATGTTCCAAATGCTTGGGGTATGTTGTTATCTAGAAAGTGGGCCTCTGATCTAGGAGGAATTATTCAGATGAATTGGTCTTATGCTATGATTCCTTCCCCTAGAGGTGAAGGGTTTGTTAACCTAAATAGAGAGCCTGAAAGAAGATTCCATGTGGAAGATCCTAAGAGACCTCATAATGAAATAATTAAGGAACAACCTGACATGGGGAATTATGCTATTATGTCTAATTTCATAGTTCCCTTAGATGACAAGGTTGATGAGAAGTTTGAGGACCTAAAGGATCAGGTTTGGTTCATGCATTTTGATGGTGCAGCATCTAGGTATGGTAAGGGTGCTGGAATTGTTTTGAAGTCTCCCCTTGGTCATTTTTTTAAGTTTTCCTATAGACTTGAGTTCGATGCAACCAACAATGTGGCTGAATATGAAGCCTTGTTGTTGGGTTTTGAGTTGCCAAAAGCTTTAAGAATTAAGTTTCTTAGTATCAAGGGAGACTTTGATTTGGTTATCATGCAAGTTAAGAATAAATTTACATGTAAAAATCCAAGGTTAAGGAATTATCGAAATGTTGTGTGGGATGTTATGGAACACTTTGATGCCATTAACCTTGAAGCTATTCCAAGAGAAAATAATAGCTTGGCAGATGAGCTTGTTGTGGCTGCTTCTAATTTACAATTATCTGATGAATTAATTAAAGATAAGATACAAATGGAAATTGTTTCAGACCTTCAGTCCAGGATAATTTAGAGCATTGGAAAGTTTTTAATGATGAAAAGCAGTTCGTTCGTTTTCTTAATAATTTGGATGAGTTTGAAAATTTTTGGATAAGTTCTAGGGAGGATGGATCCGATGATCGTGATGATATTATAAATCCTACTCCCAGGAATATTGTTGCTTTAGAGCAGCACTTTGATCGACATGATGCCACAAAGATGGAAGAGGAAAATAAAATGGATCCTGGTGAATTCATCGAAGTAAATATTGGTGCTTCTGAGGACCCTAATATTGTCAAAATTGGTAAAGGTACTAATGAAGAAGAAAGGAAAAAGTTGACAAGTTTACTTCATGAATATAGGGATGTTTTATAATTTTCATATGATGAGTTAAAAGGATATAGGGAAGATGTCATGCAACACATTATCCCTTTAAAGGATGAGAATGCTAAACTGTTTCGTATAAAGCTTAGGCAAATAAATCCTAAGTTAGCCCCTTTGGTTCAGAAAGAGATTTCAAAAATGCTCACAGTTGGAATCATTGCTTAAACTAGACATTCAACATGGTGTTCCAACCTGGTGATTGTAAGGAATAAGAATGGTACCGTTAGACTTTGTGTCGATTTCAAAAACCTTAATCTAGCATGTAAAAAGGATAATTACCCTTTGCCCAACATGAAAACTATGTTGCAAAGAGTAACAGGTTCAGGAATGATGTCATTGCTAGATGGTTTTTCTAGGTACAATCAAGTTTGGGTTAAGAAGGAAGATCGTAACAAAACTACATTCACCACACCATGGGGTACTTTTGAATACATTAGAATGCCTTTTGGGTTGACTAATGCTGGGGCTACTTTTCAAAGGGCTATGGATTATGCTTTTAAAGGTTTGATTGGAAAAATTATTGAAATTTATCAGGATGATCTTACTGTTTTTTCTAAAGATGGTATTAGTCACATAGGTCATCTTAAGCAAGTCTTTGATAGGTGTAGAGAATTTGGGATTTCCTTGAATCCAGCTAAGTCTGTTTTTGGAGTAACTGAAGGGAAATTACTTGGTCACATCATCTCTAAAGATGGAATCAAGATTGATCCTGAAAGGGTTGAGGCAATCCAAAAGATTCCTCTCCCTCATAATCTTAAATCCCTTCAGTATTTTCTAGGAAAAACTAATTTTCTTAGAAGATTTATTCCAAATTATGCAGAAATAGCTAAGCTTATTCAAATTCTTCTGAAAAAAGATGTAAATTTTTTGTGGAAAGAAGATGGTAAAAAGGATTTTCAAGGGATTAAGGGTGCTATTGCTAAAGCTGTTGTTTTGGCGAGTCCCAGTTATTCAAAGGATTTTATGATTTTCTATTTCGCTTGTGAAGATACTATTGCTGGTGTCTTATTACAAAAGAATAAGGAAGGTCACGAACAACCTATTGCTTTCATGAGTAGAGCGCTTCAAAATTCTGAATTAAATTATACTACTATGGAAAAGCAAGCCTATGCTTTGGTAAAGTCTCTTAAGCATTTTAGGACTTATGTGGGTTATTCTAAAATCATTGCTTTCATCTCGCATTTTGCGATTAAAGATATCTTAACTCAAACTGATTGCTTAGGGACTCGTTCTACGTGGGTTACTAAAATTCAAGAGTATGATTTAGAGATTAAGCCCACCAAGTTAGTCAAAGGTCAAGGCTTGGCTGAAATGATGACCGAAGGTAATGAGAAGGCGCTTGGTTTGATTTGTCTTAATGATGCCTCTTCACCTGAGGTGCAAAGGTTAGGAGAGCATGAATGGTATAGGGACATTATTTATTATTTGTTAAATCTTACGTGTCCTGACCATTTAGTTTCTCATAGAAGAAGGGCACTTATATTAAAAGCCACTAAGTATTGCCTCATGAAGGATGGCATTGGATGGAGAAATCCTGAGGGAATAATACTTAGGTGTGTTGATGATATTGAGTCTAAGAAGTTGATTTCTGAGTTTCATTCAGGATTTTGTGGTGGTCATTATGCTGCTAGAACTACCACCCATAAAATTTTGAGAGCTGGTTATTATTGGCCTTCAATTTTTTTAGATGTGCATACATTTGTCAGAAGTTTCCAAGCCTGTTAACTATTCACTGGGAAGCAGAAGCTAGTTGTCCTGCCCCTACAACCTGTGGTTGTTGAAGCACCTTTTCAACATTGGGGTCTAGATTTCATTGGGAAATTCCATGAAAATTCTAACAATGGCTACTCTTGGATCTTAACTGCAACTGATTATTTTACTAAATGGGTTGAAGCCATTCCTGCTAAGAATGCCAATGAAAAGGTCATTATGGACTTTATTGAAAATCAAATCATTACTAGATTTGGTGTCCCTTCCAAGATCACTACTGATAATGCCAAGGCTTTTAGTTCTTTTGAATTTTCATATTTTTGTTTTAAGTATGGCGTTACTTTATCTCATTCATCTAACTACTATCCTCAGGGTAATACGGAAGCTGAGTCAAGTAATAAAAATCTTATAACCATTATCAAGAATATAATAGGAGATAATAAGTGATCTTGGGACAGTAAAATCAAGTATGCTTTGTGGGCAGATATAATTACTAAAAAGAAAGCTACTGGTAAAAGTCCTTTTGAATTAGTTTATGGCTTGGATATAACTTTTCCTGTGCACCTTAAGTTACCCGCTTACCAACTCCTTCAACATTTTTCCACCAATAAAGATGTTATTCAAAATAGAATTGATCAGATTGTGGAGTTAGATGAAACTCGTAGGAAAGCTTTAAATAATATGTGTAAGAATCAATCTGACATTAAGAAAATATTTGATAGATCATCTTGATCTAGATCTTTGCAGGTTGGAGACATGGTATTACTTTGGGATCGAAAGAATGAAAAGCCCGGAAAACACAAGAAATTTCACAGTTTGTGGATGGGACCTTATATTATCAGAGGCATTGCTGGACCAAACTCTTTCCACTTGAGCACGTTGGAAGGCGAACCACTTCAGTTACCTGCGAATGGCCAACTGCTCAAGTTGTTCTTCAAAGATGGCATCTGATGCCATTGGGCATCCTTTGTATTGTATTTCTAACCTTACTCCTTGTCCTTTCAGCATTTCATTTTGTAGTTAGAGTATATTTACTTTTCATGTTAAGTAGAATAATAAATGAAAGAAGAGCTTCTATTTTTCATGTGCTTAATGTTATATGATGATATTTGGATGGACGCCACTTATGTAATTTTTTGTGTTGCTTGGATACAGATTCTAGATTCTCACATTCCTCCGGTGAAGCAACGTGTCCCCAAGTAGAGCCAGATGTTGACCACACTTAATCAACGACCCCATAGCAGTACACCCCCATTTTTTCAAATGGGCTTCATCATGTTCTACGTGTTTTCACCATTCAGACTCCATCATCAGTTAACAGTTTTATAAATGATGTAAACCCATTCTGCATGTTTATGATGTAAATGATCTAAGTAAGACCATCATGTATGTAACAACCTAGGTAAGCCTAGTATTTTGGTGACGATTTCTATCCTAGGAGGTTTTTTGTCTCACTGATTTGATTGTGTTTCTCGACACAAGTGATCGGTAAAGTTTTCCCCTCCAGCCTCACCCCAAAGCTAGGGTCGATTTTTTCATCAAGATGCTAAGTGAGTGCTAGTGTTTCTATCGAGTCTTTGTAAAAGTAGTTTGGGAATAATCCTAGCTAATTGGCTAGGTTATTTTATTACAACTGCTTGGTCTACTAGATCATGTTTTGAGTCGCAGAATTGGGTAGTTATTTGAGGGTCTATCGTGAATAGGTATTCCCCCTTTATATGTCTAAATGTATTTATCTTATGTAAAGAGGGTTGGAAAAATAATTAAATCCCATCTCAGTCAATTAATTAAATTTTCTGGCCAAATTAATTAAAAATCCTAAGCCAGAAATTTGATTAATTTTAAGCCCTAGGTGAGTTAAAATTCTTCGAAGGCAAAATTCATGGGTCCTTAAAAAATAAATCTTTAAAGGTCCTAGGCCAAGGGATTATTGAGAATTTCAAGAAATTTTGGACCCTTGGGCCTTGGTGGTTAAGTCAAAGTCAAAATTTTGAGGTAATTAACTCAAAAATATTATTTTTGAGTTAATTAAAATGGAATTAAATGATAAATTCAAATTTCCTCAAAATTATAATTTTGACGGTCCAGATTAAAAGATGATTAAATCTTTTTGACACTCGAGATTTTTGACAAGGATCAATTGAACTAGCCGTTGGAGATTTTATCTTATAAGTTAGAGGTCTTTGTCATTCTTTCAGTCATTCGATCTTTGAATCGTGCACTTGTTCTTGGAAGCTCTTGTGTTTTTTTGATGAATAAAATATAAGACTTTGGGGTTACAAAATTTGGTGTTCCTTTTCCAAATCTATGTGGTGATGTTGTCTCTAAACTCTGCTACTTCTATTGGTTTTTTGATGGTTGATGGCCTCTATGGATTAATCTGCATACAGGTATCTTGTGTAGTTTTCTGGGTTTCTAAAATAGCATTTTTTATTTAACGGAAATATTAGTTATCTATTTTTTTGAAAGGTCTCATGTTTATTTTTTAATCTCTATCAATCTAAAATTCATATATAAGTGTGCAAAGATCATTTTTTTTAAGGTTTGAGCATTTGGGGAAGTCTTCAGTTAGACCAGCCGACTCTCAGATTTAATAAATCTGAAAAATCTCATTGTTTCCTAATTCCCAACTTTATCTTACGGAATTTTTTTTTTACAGGGTTTTCTCGGGCTTGTGCCTCTCATAATTCCTCTTTTTATTAATTGTGCAAAAATGGTTTTAAATCTAGCCATGAGGGCCTCTAATCTATAAATTAGCACTGTAAATTTGCAAATATTCTCTAGGGTGTAAGGGTTTATTTTTTGTGCATTGTTTTGGTTTCTTTCTGTGTAGGTTTACAGGGAGATTCTCAAAAACAAATTAGATCTGAGCCAAATCTAGGCCCTGGAGAGTAAGATCTGGCCTCAAGATCATTTCTGCTGGCAGATCTAAATGTTATTTTGCTGCAAAAAGAAAATCTCAGATGCATCTAAATCAATATTTTAAAAAATCTGAGTTATATTGGAAAAATTTTAATTGCTGGGTGAGAAGGAATTTCATGTGTAATGGTTCTGCCTGAGCTAATCACTCCTGCTATCCCTCATCGTTGTCCATACGCTTTCCTTGTCTCATCTCTACATTCATCTTTCTGCATTTGCTATACACGCTGCAAGCCCGTCCTCTTTTGCACTCAATTTCTCTCATCCTCGCTCCTGCTCCCCTTTGTTGTTGTCAATTCACATTTTTTTTGCCGCATTCCTTGACCCTGTCATCCCTCCTCATTGCCATTAATCTCGCTGCCTCTATATGCATACATTTCCCCTAACCTGCAAGGTTGTGTCACCTTACCTTGTCATTTTCCCTTGCTTCCTTTCCATCTGCAGTAATTCCCCTCAACCCTCGGCTTCCCTCTCCCTTTCCTCAATGTTGTTGCCATCGGCCACCTCCTGCGGCTTCTCCTCTTCGTAGCCTTGGCTTAGCCGCTTTTCCATTCCTCAGTCGCCATACTCCACACTGCTCCATTCACCGACATCCCATCTCCTCTTCCTTCTTCACGTTGTCGTTTTCTTCCCTTGACCTACACGCAATAAGCCAAAACTCATCGTATATGAGTTTTCTCATTTTTTAGTTCGGTTTTAATTTTATGATTTAGACTTTAGATTTTCTTTAAACTTTACATTAGTTTTAGTTGTAATTAAATTTTAGATTTTCATTAAAACTTTTATTATTAGTTTTAGTTTCTAACCTTTCGACTTTTTTTAATTAGTTTAGTTAGTGTCTTAATTCTAGGATTTAATTTTTTAGTTTTAGATTTTTTTTGAAAAGTTCAAAGATATAAAAATAAAAAATTATAAAATAAAAATTCCAAAATTCTTAACTTTTTTTTCATTTTTAGACTTTAGTTCTAGTTGTATATATATTTTTGCTTTAGATATTAATTTTAGATTTAAAAAAATAAATAAATAAATAATTGACTTTAGAAAATGCTCAAAAATTTAAAAATTTTACATAGTCAAGGTGAGCTTTAAAATTTCTTTCTATCTAAAGTTTGACTATAGATTTCTGAATTGGAATTATTTGGGATATCATAAATTCGAAAATATTGGAAATACCTGGCATTTAAATTTGATGGTACCCTTATGATAATACTTTTGTTTCGAATTCAAATTGTCAGTTCAACGTATTTTTATGCTTAGCTGTGATTGATGAGATTTAATTGTGATTTTAAATTACTTAAAATTGGTAGTTAATTGTTTAAATCAACTTTGGGAATATTTCAAGTGATGATAAATTGTGTAACTTCATCAAACATTGTTAATGCGTAATTGTGAGGGTGTTTCATTGAGTATCATTGTGGTGGATTGATTTTTCATAGTAGCAGTTACATATCAATTACTTGACTTTAATTTCCTAACGGGATATTTTGACTCCACAAGGCACTGGTTTTAAAGTTTCAAATCTAATTGGATCTGTAAAATCTCGTTAATCTTAACAAGTATTTGGTCATCTAACTGTGTCTCCTGAATTGGTTGGTTTCAACCAGTTCTTCTTCTTCATTTTCGTTAGTGTCTACCTCCCTTAGCTTGCAAGGAGACAGCTTAGATAGAGAGATTGGGGATTAGGGTGACAGCCCCCGATCTGAGTCGTTGTCGCAGTGCCTAGACATTCTGTGCGACAACACTCTCAAAAAAAAAAAAAAAATTGAAGGAAAGAATTGAACCATTCTTGATTATTGAAGTTGCATGTGCCATGCTTCATGACCAATGTCTTCTGAAGTTCTTGTGCGGATAAGCTGCCAGCATCATTGTGTATGTTCAAAATAGATTCCCACATAATCATTGGACTCCAAAACTCCCGAAGAAGTCTTAACTAGTAAAAAACCTGATGTTTCTCATTTTAGAATTTTCGGAAGTCTCGTATATTTTCTCGGGGGAAAATTTTAAGAACCCCCCTAAATTTATATATATAATAAATGGGTGAATCTCCATGATACATAGGAAAAATGGAAGGCGATTTTATTAATAATATAATATGTATATATAATTTTTTGGTGAATCTCTCACGAGATTATACTATCTTGTAAAATCATGGCGAATCACCAATACAAATGGCGAATCACTACTACAAAATGGTGAATCGTTGTCTAGTGGAGTTCGGGGTGTTGGTTCCAATGAATATATGGTAGTTGAACCAGGAGTAGAAGGAAAAGAACCACTAAGACCAAGCATGGCACATGGTGACTCATGAGGGAAGTAGTTCTCGTGCAGTTTGGAAAACGCGTTCTTCTAGTTCTGCTAAGCGTAGTTTTGTTTCTCATTCTACTACTAGCACTGATATTTAGGTTGGAGAGGAGTTTGAGGAAGCATGGAAGGTAGCAGTGGTGAAGAATTACAAAGAGTACCCATGATGGGCTCCATTTCTCCCTTTGGTATTTGTGCCTGCAAGATCTTATGTCCATTGAACCAACAATTAACCGTTCAACCAACAATCAACTTGACTGAGTTTTCTCTAAGCAAAATTTCTTTAGTGGTTAGTTTCCAATTGGCCAAGTTTCCTTTCGCTGAATTATTCTAGTGGGACCGAGTTGCAAGTTACAGTCATTGTATTTTTCTTTGTAGATTCCCTATGGGTCGAAACCTTGATTTTCTAGATTAATTAATGAAGCAGAATTGTTGTGGGTCTTTATCTGTTGTAATGTGTGATTGATCTCTCTTTGATTTTATTTCCACTCCATATAAATTTTTGAATGTTAAAATACCAATGATTTTATTTTTCAAGAATTCAGAATTTATTTGGTTAATAAAATAAATTGTTGGGAATAAATAATTGTTGCGAGAAAATAATTTTGGGCTAGTATTAGGAGTTTCAACAAATTGTGAGGGCATTGGTATGGTTTTGTACAAAATTGCAAACATGGCATGCATCCTCAATAGGAGTTCCTATCCATGTCACATTCGAAGCAATAGATTTAAGTGCTAAATTCAAAGAATGCATGATGCAAGGCGTCGAAAATATTTGTGGATATTTAGGTTCCACAATCATGTCTTATCATTGTAAATAGATGCATTTTTTGTAATAATTTGCACACAAGAATCAACACCTACGTCTTTAATAACTTTCACGAACAACTCACCTATATATTGTGCATCCTTGTATTTTCCAAGAACATCCACTGCCTTCAAGAAGATTGGTCCATTCAAGAAAGCTACCATGAAGTTGATGAGTGGATGATGTGCTACATCTGTCCATCCATTAGAAATAGTACTAACACCAGATAAGGGCTATGATGATTCAATAGGCTCTACCATATTATCCACCTCCTTCTTTGCCTTTACCAACAATGTGGTTCTAAGCTTTTCTAACTAGGAGGCATGTACCTTGTATCTCAACAAATTAAGGTGACTGTGCAACATTAAATGAGATGAAGTTGAGATAAAGGAAAAAAACCCAATGGTAAGATCAATCTCCTCCTTCCTCACTTGCTGAATAATCTTGTCCATCAACTTCCCTCTTTTTTGTTGCTCGATGCACTGCCACTCCTAGATGGATAATTATTTGATGATTTCCTCAAGATTGGAAGAGGATCCTCATTCTTGGTTTTCTTAGATGTTGCTGCCACCAAGTCAACATTGGCCTCTCTTTCCAATTCTTTTCATTTGGATGCACTCACTTCTGGACATGCTCCAAGTACACAAGGTGTGTCCAACAAATGGCACATAACTTGGAAGGAAGTGATCTTAAATTGATTAAGGAGAAAATTACACGTCCAAAGAACATTTCCTCTGCCCTTTAGTTTGGCCCTAGGCCCTTGTTGTCTTGTAACATGCTTCCACAATGGACACTTTTGCTCCCGAGCCCACAATTTTGCTAAAATAATGTATTTTCAGCATTTGAAGCTGTTGTTGCAGCCCCACTTCCAACAGATGGAGCACGAACAGACTCTGAAGAAAAATGAAGGAGGGGGACAACATCAACGGGGTAATTACTCCCTTTCCTCTAGCTTCCCTTGGTGATTGAGCCATGATTTCTACGAAATGAAGAAGACAATGGACTATTGTAGGAAGAAACTTGAAAATTGGTGGACAAATCCATTTGCCGAGCACTTGGAATCCTTTCAGAGGAAGAAACTTGAAGATTGGTGGACAAATCCAATTGCCTAGCACTTGGAATCCATTTGTAGAAAAAAACTTAAAGACTGGTGGAAATCCACTTGGCCAACACTTGTAATCCCTTCTAACACTGCACAATAATCCTCAGTTGCTGTGATAGTCACTGTGCCTCAGTTGCTGCTCAGAGATTGTTTGTGACACTTGTTTGAAACCTAAGTTTGAGGAGGCTTAATTTTTCAAGATTGTTCAAGTACAATGTACAATATTAGTTTTTTCTTAGATGCAGTGCCAGAACTTTACAACTTGTTTTTTGGTGCTCTGGGGAATCAGACACATTGTGTTTGTAGTAGCAACTTAGGTTTTACACAAATGTCCTGTATTTGAAAAACACTGTTGATATGATGAATTTGGAATGGCGTTATGAGAGGCATCGAAGGCAATCCTTCAATTAGACTTTGGTGAATGTTGGAGTCAAGCTTGTGAGTTGTCAGGTTCTCTCTAGCAATGGGAATTGTGGCATTAATGTAGCTGACTGTGACTAATTACAAGTGATGAATTCAAAGTGGTACTTATAAAACATATTAAAGGACAAGGGAATTTAGGCATTTCAAATAATTATGGGTTCATTTTCAGTGCATTCAATGATGAATTCGGAATGGCGTTATGAGAGGTATCGAAGGCAATCCTTCAATTCGACTTTGGTGAATGTTGGAGTCAAGCTTGGGAGTTGTCAGGTTCTCTCTAGCAATGGGAATTGTGGCATTAATGTAGCTGACTGTGACTAATTACAACTGATGCATTCAAAGTGGTAGTTATAAAACATATTAAAGGAAAAGGGAATTTAGGCATTTCAAATAATTATGGGTTCATTTTCAGTGCATTCATGTAGACATTCCCTCGTGGAGTGGAAGTTCCACCCGCAATGGGTTTAGTAAAGTCTTATAAATTGTAGAACAAAAGCACCATGAGTTTTCTGTGGTAGAGTCTTTCTAGGAATATTGGGAGTTGTGTCAGAAGTACCAGAGGTATGTGTGTATTGCGCAATCCATGTCAGTTCGAACTTCATATATTTAAGAGGGAGCATTGACCAGTGCTTCCCTGGGAGTTCCACATCGATATGGCATGTATACTTGTCCCTTTGGGTTATCTTCCTCCAACAAAAGTCCAGATCAGTTATAGTTGGTCTTTTGTACAAGTGCTATTTTCATGAGTTGCATTGATATGTTGGTTTAGTCATTTTTTATTAAAGCAGCTAAGCTTTGTCTTATTAACTGCCCAGAGTCAGTCTGTAAGTTAGTTTACAATCATAATTGTTGGTTAAATTGCCAGCTAATGGCATAGACGTACTGCCTTTATACACATAGATACAAAGGCAAATAGTCTTAGATCAAATTTTGGGACTGATGACTATGTATTGCCTACAGGTACAGCTGGAGTGATTTTGTAAATCCTTGTATATTTAAGTTTAGCTGTCCTTGTTGGTGTTAAAAAAAAAAAAACAAACAAACAAACAACTTTGTATGGCAAAAGCATGTGCTTGGGGCCAAGAAATGGTTATATCCAGCCTACTCGTCCAGCAGAAAGTGATTCTGAATAAAGATGCAGTGGGCAAGATCACTTCAATCATCCATATTAGTCCCCTAGTATCATGTCTAGCCCAGTGTTTTGTGCAAGTGATGATTTTGTATGGCTTTCTATGAGTGAATTTTGATGTTGATGTTGGAGAGTAAATCTTCTTCCACCAAGTATCACATGCAGTTTTACACCAAATATGGCATGCAGCATTCTAGAACCACTCTAATATTTTCTTAGTCCAGTTGAGGATCCATATACACAGGTAGATGGTCATGAGTTTACTGCCGTAGTTCTGGCCTCACATAGTCTGCATTTGCTGTCACTGCTATATCAACAGTAGGACGCAATTTTGCATAGGTCTCTATAGCATTGTGCACAGGGTCAGAAAGGAAGTTACTTATGAGATCTCTGTTAATGGGTGAGCCTGTATCAACAGCCACAAAAGCCTACAGAGAGAATGTCTTGTCAGCCATACATAAAAACATCAACCATGCAATGATACAACAAAGAAATAGAAAGGAAGTCTGCATGCAAAGTTAAAAAACTGGCCTGTTGAGTTAAAATATAGTCAAATCGAGGGGCCCATTTTCTCGACCCAAGCCGTGCTATTGTTGAGAAATTGTCAACCATAAAGGAAACACCACGCGCATGCATGAAAGGATTTAACGAGTCCACAGCTTCAATAACACTCTCATTAATAATCTCTGAGTACGAATGACCCTTCTTCCTCAAGATCTCAATCTGCAACCACAAATTCAATTGATGGATAATCTCTGCAAGGTTAGATACAAAAATAAAAATAAAAATGGTTGTTACAAATTATATCCTAGACTTCTTTCCAGCAGAATTACTTTGAATTGAGGACAGACGGTAAAATTTGTTGGCAGATTAAAGACATACTCATACATATTGCCAGAAATGAATAATTCATACCAGATTTATATAGACACATTAACTTAAACATCCAATGCCAATGTCAGTGGAAAAAACAGAAAATCTAGCACAATCAGTAATGCTCAGCAGCTTATAGTTATCACAGAGAAAAACATTAAGAGGAGCTGCCCATGTTGAGAAAAGAAGCTCAAGATGACAAGTCAATGGAAGCAAAATCCCATAACAGTAATCTCAAGACAGAAAAGCCCCGATGAATTTTTAGACAGACTGAAATGCCTTGGAGATGAACATGACGATGACCAGAAAAATAAAATTGATGATTCCATTTAGGAAGGCTTTATAATCTTTAACCATGGGTCAATGCAAGTATTGAAATCTGAAACCCTATTATATAGTTTTTCCTGAAAGGTACAATAATGTAAAACAAATTCTATTTGTCATATGTTCCAGAAAAGAACCATAAATAAATCAGTAAAGCTTTCTACCTGTGCCATCATCAATGCCACATAAACACCAGCAGTAAATGGATAAAGAGGACCCAAGTCACCAGCAGGCCATACTGCACGAACACGTTCACCAACTTTCCACATTCTCGTTTCATCAATCTTACCCATGGGAAATGCTGGGAGCCCATCCTTTTCCTGTAGGATGAATTTGAGCAATTAGAAGCTCTGGTTCAATAGATAATTTGCTCAAGTAAATTAAAAGACCAAAAAATCAGTGAAGTTGCAGCCAAGCAAAAAGCTTACAAGAAACAAATGCCCTGCCATGACAACACTTCGGATCTCATTGCCAGAAGCTACATCCTCGTAGCACTCATACAAAATTTCCATGCAGGGATAATATGAAGCGCTGTATGCCATCTCAAAATCCCTCCTTCCTCCTTCATTCAGAGAATTGTATATAGCTAACAATCCCTGCAAATTGTATAATAAGTTCAAATTTAGAATAACCATAAGAAATTCAAACCATTTCAAGAGCAATAAAAATGAAAATCAGTGTATGACAAATTGTATGTCCAATGTGCCATAGTAGAAAACAGCATCCTATGATCATTCTATAACCAATGAACAGAGATCCCTAAAATCTGCTTTTAGTTTCACCAAAATCAGAAAACACCTTTGTCGAGATAGTTTTTGATATGATCCCAGTTATTCCTTCCACAGTATTTTTGTAAGCAAGTTTTTCATCCATTCCACCCTCGGTATATCGTCTGAACAATGCTTCAACTATACCATGTACAGCTCCCAACAAGATCCCTGTAAATCATAAAAGACCAACTCAATCCTAGCATGCCAATTATAAATAAAACAGAACAAAAAGGTCCTTAAAATAATAGTTACCACGCTCCCCAAAAATATCACTCTTGTACTCATCCTCCAAGGTCGTTGCATTTTTGTACTCATCCTCCAGGGTCGTTGCAAATGTAAATGGTGAACCCAAAGCAACTGACCATCCCAAAGCAACATCTGTTGCTCTCCCATCAACATCCTGGACAAACACACATAAGAAAACTCCATAAGTTATTGAAATAGCAATGAGTTTGTGATTTCATTGAAA
Organism: Pinus albicaulis; assembly: GCA_034641835.2. Lineage (NCBI taxonomy): Eukaryota > Viridiplantae > Streptophyta > Pinopsida > Pinales > Pinaceae > Pinus > Pinus albicaulis. Next base: position 10,965,557 of record CM076570.1, on the reverse strand, counting down.
GCATAAGCAGCAAAGAACTTTTAAACAAAATTGAAAATGTGAATATATATTTTCAAGGTACAAACACCTGATGCACAGCAAAACTAGAGTTTATTCCTGCACCATTAATCTCCTGGCCCTGGACATACAACCGTCTTACAGATGGTCCCATGCCCTTTGGACAGACAGCTATCACACTAATGTTCTTGGGGAAGTCATCTCCACAGGACTGCAAATGCCCCAGTAAAAATCCATGAGAGAGACCAAGTATGCTGTTTGGTTTCATTGCAGAAAATATTTGCTTGTAATTGTCTGCCTGCAAGATCAGGAATCAAATTAGAGGGGGTTTGCTTTAATTGTACAAAATGCCCACCAATCAATAGCATTCACAACAATAGAAACTGCAGTATTATCTCTCCAATGGAAAGATTCTATATAAAATGTGCCACCGTAATATAGAGAATGTTGTGCCAACCTGTGCAGCATCAGATATCAAAAGTAACACAAGGTCACTGCCACACAAAGTCTCTGTCATTTCACCAAGTGTTCCATTTTCCTCTGAAAATCCTGTTGCACGTGCTTCAGCAAAAGATTTGGAGCCTTTCCTCAAGCCAACCTGTAAACAAGTCAAACCCTACAACTGTGATCTCCGACCATACCAGAATTACAGACAATGATTACAAACAAAAGATGTATTTTCAATCAAAATAATATTGTAAACCAAAAACCAATAGACCTATTATTCATGGGAATCCTACCACAATCCTAGCTATCACGAGTTCATTGCATGAAATCAGACTGGAGAAACATAACAAATCAGGTCATAGTTCAAATAATTAATGTACCTTAGAGCAGAAACTTTAAACCTGAATTTCACCTATGTTGCACCAGGATTCCGGCAAACAGGAACATGGGAGCAGGGAAACACATTAAGGGGGCATATGGAA